>SJYB01006271.1:2906-33690 GCA_006408585.1 Antidorcas marsupialis
GCACTCAGCCTTCTTCACAGTCCAACTCTCACATCCATACATGACCACAGGAAAAACCATAGCCTTGACTAGACGGACCTTAGTCGGCAAAGTAATGTCTCTGCTTTTGAATATACTATCTAGGTTGGTCATAACTTTTCTTCCAAGAAGTAAGCGTCTTTTAATTTCATGGCTGCAATCACCATCTGCAGTGATTCTGGAGCCCAAAAAATAAAGTCTGACACTGTTTCCACTGTTTTTCCCATCTATTTCCCATGAAGTGATGGGACCGGATGCCATGATCTTCGTTTTCTGAATGTTGAGCTTTAAGCCAACCTTTTCACTCTCCTTTCACTTTCATCATGAGGCTCTTTAGCTCCTCCTCACTCTCTGCCATAAGGGTGGTGTCGTCTGCATATCTGAGGTTACTGGTATTTCTCCCGGCAGTCTTGACTCCAGCTTGTGTTTGCGTCTGGCTATGATGCCGCTTGCCCCTCTGTTTCTGAATTGCATCCCTGCCGTGCTTCGTGTTCTGTTTGCTTCGTTTCTGGCTGAGGTAGCACGTATTGCCTTTCCATTGCTGAAGACGAGGCTTAGCTCTCTCATCCACAGTCTAAATACACCAACACGCCCCACCCAAACTGCAAAACCATTATACCATAATGTTGAAGAAAAATTGCCCAGTGTTTACCTTATAATTGTTACAAAAAATATTCACCACTGAGGTTTGCAGATACAGTGACTTCATGCCCTTCTTGCACACTTGTGTTTATTAAAACATTAGCATAGCCATTCTTCTCTTGGCTTGTTTACACAGCTTGTTCCAGTTTCTGATTCCGGTACCAGCACTCAACAGAGGATGCTCTCTCCATCAGGCAAGCCCTGCCTCCCCTCCTCCTCCTGGAATGCCCCGTACAGAGTCCAGGTCTTCCTGATCCACCGTGGGCCACCTTCCCTCTAGGCTTGAGGCCCTGGGGTTATCCGTGGAGCTGCATTTGTTTTTCTGTTGTGAAACCCTTCGTCCTCTTCCTGAGCCGAATCCCTTGCCCTTCTCCTTCACTGGTTATCACTTCAGTTTGGATGGAGCCCATCCTGCAGTAGCTTCATAAGAAAGAGTGGGTAGAAAGAGGCTAATCATTGGCACTTGATCAGGGTTGAATTTGACTGCTTATAAAAGAAAATACACTCAAAGAGTTGAGGTGTTATTTCTGGGTGTCACACAGCAAGAAGCACAGAGGTTTGCAGCTCAGGTCTGGTGCGCCGTCTGCTGTGTCGTCGAGGAGCCCAGTCCAGTCTGTGTCTCCATCACGCCTGCTCTGCTCTGCTCTGCTCTCAGCCTCAAGGCTGTGCTCTGGGATGAAGGGACCCAGCCTTCTCCTCACCAGCTGTGTCCTCTCATCTGAAAGGGGAAGGAGAAACCTCTCTGCAGCAGACATCGGCGTACATGTCACCGGCACGTTCATGTCACCCCTAGGTGCTGGGGTCAACTTGGGGGCACTTCCCTGTTAACAAGGAAGACAGGGGGTGGGCAGAAGCTTATATCAGTGAGGCCGACTGCACTTGGCGTGTTTACGACTGTTTCCTGTTCTTACGCGCGTTAGGGTCACTGGGTAGAATTCCAGGCTGGAAGGCGCCTTTCTTCAGAATTTTGGAAGTGTTTTCTCTATGCTGCCGCAGGCAATCTTGCTGGGCGTCAGGCTCCAGGGGCTTCTGTGATCGCCTTTCCCGCGTGTTTGGAGCTCAGGGCTGCGTGTCTTCGTGTCACTCCTTCTGGCCATCGATTTAGGGCCTCACTGCAGCTTCTTACTCTGTGCTTCTGTGCCCTTTAAGTGTGCGTGAACATGTTGGTTGTTCAGTCATGCCCAGTTCTTTGTGACCCACGGACTGTAGCCCGCCAGGCTCCTCTGTCCATGGGATTCTCCAGGCAAGAGCACTGGCGTGGGTAGCCATGCCCTCCTGCAGGGGATCTTCCTGAGTCAGGGGTTGAACCCAGGTCTGCTGCACTGCAGGCAGATTCTTCATCATCTAAGCCACCAGGGAAGCCGTTTCAAGTGTGGGCATATGTAATTTTAGCTCTTGAATAACAGACTTCTCCTTTATTATTCTCTTTTTCTGAATCTCCTATTAGCCAGGCATTGAACTCCATGTATGAATCTTGTAATCATCTTATCCTTTTTTCTTTTATTTTACATCTATTTTTTTTTTTTAGTTCTACTTTCTAGGAAGTTTTGGAAGAATTTCTTCCAACTCTCCTATTGGATTTTTTGCACATGCTGTCAAATTTTAATATGCAAGGGATCTTTCTGGCTCTTTGAATCCCCTTCCTTTTCATACCAATTCTCATTCTTATTTTAGGTAAGCATCATCTTCTCTTATTGTCCTGAAAATATTATTTCTTGAATTTTTCTCCTGTAACTTTTGTCCTACAAGTTTCCGAGTTTCTCTTTCCTTGTGTTTGATTTTGTACCTACTTTTCAGATCGGAGGCTATTCGCAGACGTCTGGAAATCCTTGCCCTTGAAAGCTGATCTGCAGGTCTGCACGGATGCGCAGGCTTGTGGTCGCCCAGCCACGCGTGGGCTGTCGGGCCGATTGGCTTCTAGGGAAGGTTCAGGGGTGCCGTCAGGGTGTCTTTCTCTGGAGCTGCTCGGTGTCCTTAGAAAGAGTCTACAGAATTCTGCCTGTGGCGTTCCGGTCCATCTGCCTCGCCTCTGAGAAGGCAGCTGGGGGACTCACTTCCCATGGGTGCTCTCCTCCGGGCCCCCAGACTGCCTCGGGTCTACGCCGGCCCCTGAGACCTGGGGCTCAGCCTCTCCTCAAACAAGCCTCCAGGTCTCTGACTTGCTGGAGGGTGGCCTTCGGGGAGGAGACAGCGCGGCATGAACACGACTGCTTCTCGACTCAGGCAGACTTGCAGGAGGTGCCTCGGACCTCGGCCCACCTCCGCCCCGGCTTGCAAGTTGCACGGCCCCGATCCCTCCAGTCTCTGGGTCCCAGCTCTGCCCGCCCCTGCGCTGCCTGCGGAGGGCTGTGGACCATGGGTATAGGAGCAGCTGCCCTTCATCCACACGCCTTCCTGCCTCTGAAAGCTCATCGCCTTCTCCTCCGCTTCACTGGTCTTGTGTCCTTGGGGTTAGGCCTTCACGTGATCCGTTTACTCTCACTGCTGTGGGCTTCCAGAGGAGCCCACGGTCAGCCTGGTCTAACAGGGCCCGGTGCTGTGATGATGCTGAAATGCACAGTCCTCGTTCCCTGCTTCCCATTCACCCTTGGCACGGGGAAGAAGCCCGCGCAGCATTTACTGGCATAAGAGCCGTTTCTCCCAGCTCCAGCAGACAACCGGCAAGCCCAGGAGACCGGAGACCAGCCCTCAGACGACGGTCCCCAGATCAGGAAGCGTCGCCGGCCAAGGATATTGAGAAACGGCACTGAACATCAGACCTGCGACTGGCCTGAACAGAAACGCACGACGACAGAGGATGAGACGGCTGGATCGCATCGCCGACCTGATGGACCTGAGCGAGCTCCGGGAGTTGGTGAAGGACAGGGAAGCCTGGCGTGTTGCAGTCCAGAGGGTCGCAAAGAGTCGGACACGACTGAGCGACTGAACTGAACTGACCTGAAAATGTCATTATCCATGAGGGCCTGACTGCTGCCATCCGCCATCGGGAAGGGAGCGTCTCCTCGGCAGCCTGAGTCTGTGAGCTTTGCTCCGCCTCCAGCCCTGGGACCCGCTACTCTTCGCCTTCCAGATCTCTGGTTCTAGATGTTCCTGGCTTCACGTGTCAGCTCTGACGACGTTCCCAGGAGGCAGCCTACCAATGATCTGACAGCTCCTGAGATACCTGTCAGGTGGCTTAGCGGATTCCTCCTGAGTAATGAAGGCCGCCCGGAGACTCACACAGAAGACAGCCTGTGATGCTCGTCATGATGTTTGCCGTGACACGAACGATAGATCAGTCTCAACAGACTGATCAAATATCCATTCATGTAAGTTCTAAAGAAATGATCTAAAGGAGTCCTGAGGAGTGATAAACTCATTTAAGCAGAAAATCTAGTAGCGTTTCTAATAGTAAAAAGCTGCTTATTATTAACCCTAAAGCTCACGTCCTGGTGGAAGAGGAGCGAATCGCAGCTGGGCTCTCTACCTGCTTCACGTATTTAGAACTTGGCTGAGCACAGCTGGGCAGACATCAAAGCTCTCCACATAGCCTCCTGAAATGGTAAACACGTTTATCTGAAGCTTTTACTCATAAGAGGCTCTTTCAAAGCTCACTTGGAGTCAAGTCTCCTTTATTTGCACACAATTCAAACAAAAATGTTTATCTCATTCTAAAACTGTATAAATGGGAAGAGAAAAAGTGAGTTGCTACAGGTAACTTTTAATAAGAGAAAACTAAGTGGCTAAAAGACAGAAGATGTATCCTAAAATAAAACAGAAGAAGGGCAGAGGGGACCAGGTGGTACTGAGTTGGACGTGCAGACGTCAGCGTGGGCTCATGTCTGGTTTAGCACAGAAACAGACGGATGCACAGAGAGGTAACTGCCGGTGTGTATTCCATGAGATTTTACAGAAAAACCCAAACGAACTTTGCTGGCTGACCCAGTGCTTTTCAGTTGGTAAACGTAGCCTTGTTTCCTAGATTGTCAGCTGAGAGAGTCTAGAAGAAGTGTTGCCCAATAGCAGTGAACTCATCCAGGAGGCAGGCCGTGGCTTCTGACACTATTCTCCTGAAAGGTTCCCTAGGAAAATGACTGATTCCAGGAGTAGGGCAGGGAATATACAAGATGAGCTTGGAAAATCTCATGGTTCCAGAAAAAAAGAACGTACTCAAAGAACACAATGATGGGGATGGGACAGAGAAACAGCTGCATTAACCTGACAGGCTCCCGGTGGCCAAGGGTGAAAAAGTTAAGCAACAAAGTAGATAACATAGTATTGGGGTAAAACCCCCAAAAATAGAATAGTGAAGAGTTACCCTTATATGAATAAAGGATTCAAGAAATAAACGAATGAGGAACAAACAAACCTCCCATGCAAGAGAACTCCAAATACATGACAGAGAGAATCCAGCCTCAGGAGGGGGGCACAGCCTCCACTGCGTACGTGGGCTGAGCACGGTCCTTTCCTTCCAAAGAGGACCTGGTGGGGCATGGGTGTATCTTATAGTAGAGAAGTGGACAAGCCCAGCGTCAGCCTGATGGTCAAGTTCACCCCCACCGGGCACAAATCATGTTGATAGCGAAGACCCTTGTTTCGGTAATGAGGATGGAGCCTTATCTCTGGGCTCTCCTCCCAGAAACATGTCACTCTAGGCTGCCCATGAAGGAGACATCAGGCTAAGTTAAGCTGAGCGGCATTCTGCAGAATGTCTGATCACTTCTCAAAACTGTCAAGGTCATCACAAACAGGGACGTCTAAGAGACCAGATGACTATTCTGGCTCTTTGGGGTCTTTCATGTTTCCAGACAAACTCTAAAATTATTTGTTCTGGTTCTGTGAAAATGCCATTGGTATTTTGATAGGGACTGCGTATCGGTGAATTTGGTGAAATTGCAGGGTATAAAACGACTGTGCAGAATCTGTTGCGTTTCTAAACACTAACCGTGAACTAGAGAGACGACCCCGTGCACCCTTGCACTGAAGAGAATAAAATGCCTGGGAATAAACCTGCCCCAGGAGGCGAGGGACCTGTGTTCCCAAAACTATTAAGACAGTGATGAAAGAAACGGAAGACCACACAGACAAGTGAGGAGACACACTGTGTTCCTGGGTTGGAAGAATCAGTATTGTCAAGATGACCACGCTACAAGACCATCAAAATATTGGTGCAATGCTATTAACTCAGCTGCAGACCTTATTCAGGTTTTGGCCATTTTTTTCAGTGCTTAATGTCCTAATATCCAACCATTGTCCGGGTTCCTGTGTCTCCCAGGTCCCCTCTGATTGGTGACAATTCTCCTTCTTTCCTCGTCCTGCACGATCTTGATGAAAATGAAGGTTGTGCCCAAAGACGTGAGATTACTGATTGCTCAGTGAAACGGGACATTTCTCTGAGGTCATGAACATATTCTTAAAATCAGCTTTTCTCTCCTGAATCGCGTTTCCTTGTGCCTGCAGGAAACACACAGTAATCACTGCTGTTGTACAGGCGCTGATGGCTGAAGGAACACTTCACACACAGCTGGAGGAGGCCAGTTTTGTTCCACTGCCATCAGACGCTTCGAAGAAGGAACCCGACTGAATCACAGAATCAACTAATTCTTTAGTGCCAGAGATGAAAGACCCGGCACGATCGTGGAGGTCCTGGTCAGTTTGATGAAGAAGTCTGACACTCAAGATGAAACTGTTTGTTTTTGCAATGAAATTAAGAAGACACATTTTGATGGAGCCTGGCATCGTGGACGCAGTGTTTTCCCTAGATTAAGAAAGCCTATGGGACGGAAGCTCGCTTGGAATTGCTCGCGTTAGATGCACGTGTGAGTGGTAATTCTGTCCAAGCTCGCTGGGATGCACCGCAGGAGAGAGAGAAAGCATTTCCAAGTTCACACACGCACGTGGAGTAAGTGAACTACAGAATTGTCTTGATGACAATGATGGTGAATACAGAAAGAAAACGTGACCACCTGCAAAAATAGATTTAATTTGTTGGAGAACTGCTTTATAAATAAGCCTAGGTCATTTTCCGAAAGGAAAACTTTGATAGAGTTCTGATTTTTTACTGGATGAGTGTGTACTCAGTGAAATACTCAAAAACATTGTGACTGTGTAAACATTATTCCGTCAGTCTTGTCCTAGAGAAATGTTTAGGAAAGCAAGAGAATCTGTGTGGAGCTTGCCTTGGAGAAAGTGACCAGTCAGTGAGCACGCTACATTCACGTCTAACTGCTGTGTCTGTGGCTGGTCGTGCGACTGACCTCACACAACACGAGGCATTTGCAGTGAGACAGCAAATACGCGTACAGCTCCCGTCCTACCGTGCAGCGTGCAAGGCTGTTCTGTAAGCAGTTGCTATGATTGTTTTTCCAGGTCTTATCTAAGCATCTGGTCCATTAGAGGGGCTCACAAGTTGATATTGTCAGTCAAGTTTGGTAGAAGCACTGACTGGGTGAGCACGCTACCAAATCGCTTTTACCCCCCCTACAGATGTCTACGGGTCGGGAAGCACGTTCTTCTCTCCGGCAGGGCCTAGATCCCATCTTCTGGCCCCCGTTACGGCAGCAGTCACGGGGCAGCATTCTTACTGCAACACTGGAGCTGCTCCTTTTCAGGGCTCTGGTTGAAATCAAGCAGTAACCCTTGCAGACTTAGGAATGTCACGGGAATACAAGCAGTAGGGAAACTGTCTTGATGGGTAATCATCTTCAGCATTATTACTGTTATTGAAATAGACAAATACAAGCTATTAATGAGCGACAGTCTGGAAAATGAAATGGGGTAGAAGTTGCTCACTGACTGATCACTTTCTCTAAAACAAGCTCCACACAGATTCTGTGGCTTTCATAAACATTTCTCTAGGACAAGATTGACTGAATAATGTTTACACAGTCACATTATTTTTGAGTATTTCACTGAGTATACACTCATCCAGTGTAGAGAGATGGGTTCAGAAGTGTCTTTCTAAGTTGCTGAGATGCAGAGAGATGCAGAGAGAGGGGACACTTCTGTCTAGGATGTCGACCCTGATGCTCGTGACTGCGACCTGTTATTGAAAGAAGCGGTGCCTGAGAGTTTTGCCCCCGACAACGCCCGTCCACAAGTGCCCAGCTGCGAGGGCAAGCTCTCTGCTCTACTTGCCAACAGCAGACAGAAGCATTGTTGGGTCCCCGATCTGTCGGGTCACCCCCGGGCCACCTTCCACAGTGCAGACAAGGACACAGGCGGGGGAGTGGGCGTCCACTGAAGACCAGGAGTCAAACCGTAGGCAAGAAGGCAAGGCGGCATGCCCGCTGCGTTCTCTTTCCTCACTCTGTATGGAAAGCCGTGGACGCCTAGAAGGCAAGTTTTCTTTGAAGGAACTGGCTGGTAGAAAGGACACCGTGTAGTTGAAATGGAATATATACAAAAATCAGATGGGGGGCCCGGCGAAATCCAAGGAAGGGACCTAAAGAAGTGTCACCACTGCCAAGCGAGGCCAATGATGAGCCCCAGAGAAGAGCTTGGGAGAGGGTGGCAGGGGTGGCCAGGCCCTGGGCAGGCAGCGTGGGGAGGCCTCACGGCAGAGGGGGAGTGACCAGGCCCCGGAGACGGCTTGCTAGCAGCACACTGTGCCAGTCTCCTTGCTCTGGTCAAAGAACAGATGAAGAGGGAGAAGCTGTCTGGCCCCCAGAGGTGCTGCAGGTAGCAGTCAAGAAAGGCTGCTGATCCCGGACGGTGTGAGCGCCAAGCCTGAGAAACAGGGCGTGCCCACGGGCAGGAGCGCCACTGCGCAGGAGGCCCCTCGCCAGCCAGGAGGCTCCGTCAGCGTGGACGTGTCTCCGTGATTTTCAAGACTTCGGTGCAGTAACTGTGAACGTAACACACAAGAAAATTTTTAACATTCATGCTTTGTAACTCCAAAATTTAGTTTAGAAGTTACACAAGATACAGAACGTGGTGGAAGTTACTGAGAAAGTGAAAGAAAAAAATTGGAGAAAGAAATTTCTCTTCATTGCTGTATGTCCTAAAGTTTAAGAGTTAGGGAAAAGTAAGTACTTAGTATATCTGGAACAGAATCAAATAATACTTCGACTACAAAAATATAAGGCCTAAATCTTGACAGTATTTATACAAAGAGAACAAATCTACTAAAATATAGGATATACTGTGGTTGTAGGTGAATTCCATGCCTGGACGTATTTCTTTCTGTGAAATTGATCAAAATGACCAAAAAGAATAATGAAAACAAGATTTGGTGTGTGTATGGTGACGCAAATAATACAAAAAATCATGAAACTACAAGAGGAGCTTTGTGTTTAGCCGTATGCTTGCTATTTTGGAGTGGGGCAGAACGTGCACAATAGTTAAACTTGCGCACAGGTACTCAATACTTTATTTCTCAGTCTTCTTGCCAATCTATTTTTGACATATTATAAGTATTTATTTACCTTCCCCATAGTTGGTCAAATATGCCCTCAAAATAATAATTTAGCAAAATAGCCATATTATTCAAGACTAATAGTGCGCTTGTTAAGATAAGGGTTGTTTAATCTTTGTTTTCTTTAAATCATTTCTTTGGTGTTCTAATTTGGTTTTATTTTTATAAGATGTTTGTGTCTCGTTTTCGAAGGAGGAGAAGGGGATGACAGAGGATGAGATGGTTGGATGGCATCACTGACTTGATGGACATGAGTTTGAGTAATTTCTGGGAGTTGGTGATGGACAGGGAGGCCCTGCGTGCTGCAGTCCACGGGGTCACAAAGAGTCAGATACGACTGAAGGACTGAACTGAATTTTCGAAGTGGGCCCACTGGAGATAATCATTTAAATGGGACCCAGTGGGCAACAGAGGAGCCACAGTGTTACGTTGTGTTCAGAAGAGTAATGCATTTCCCTTAATCTCCATTCAACTCTCATGATCCTGAGAAAACACCCCTTCTTGTTTCAGGGCTGTGGCGTGTCTGGAGCGGGTCTCTGTGTCTCCTCGGTGTTTTAAAGCACCACTTTCTGTGTGTGTGCGTCTGAAGCCACACTATCAGATCTTCTAGTCAGCTTACTACACTTCCTCAAACATATTTGATCTTCTAATGCTAGTGTGACAATGCGTAGGGTGAGAATTTTCTCCAGTTCAGTGCATCTTTGAACACTTACTTTGTGTCATAGATGACTCTCGGGTTTGTTAAGGATCGGAGATGAAGCACCCCTACCCGGTGGAGAAAATCAGGTGGCTGTGAAATTGTTCCAGTCCAGGGCGGCCTGTGTGCTGGGCTTAGTTGCTCAGTCGTGTCCGACTCTGTGCGACCCCATGGACTGTAGCCCGCCAGGCTCCTCTGTCCGTGGGGATTCCCCAGGCAAGAATACTGGAGTGGGTTGCAGTGCCCTCCCTCCTTCAGGGGATCTTCCCAGCCCAGGGATTGAGCCGAACTCTCCTACATTCCAGGAGGATTCTTCACCAGCTGGGCCACCAGGGAGGCCCCAGAGTGGCCCATGGAAAGGGTTAAACCAGAGAAATGACCTAAAAGTTGACAGGAGGGAGAGGGTCGGCACCTTTGTGAAACTTGCTGAGGGCCTNTCAGGTGGCTGTGAAATTGTTCCAGTTCAGGGCGGCCTGTGTGCTGGGCTTAGTTGCTCAGTCGTGTCCGACTCTGTGCAACCCCATGGACTGTAGCCCGCCAGGCTCCTCTGTCCATGGGGATTCCCCAGGCAAGAAGACTGGAGTGGGTTGCCGTGCCCTCCCTCCTTCAGGGGATCTTCCCAACCCAGGGACTAAGCCGAACTCTCCTACGTTGCAAGAGGATTCTTTGCCATCTGGGACACCAGGGAACCCCAAGAATACTGGGTGAGTAGCCTATCCCTTCTCCAGGAACTGAACCAGGGTCTCCTCCATCGCAGGCGGATTCTTCACCAGCTGGGCCACCAGGGAGGCCCCAGAGTGGCCCATGGAAAGGGTTAAACCAGAGAAATGACCTAAAAGTTGACAGGAGGGAGAGGGTCGGCAGACCTTTGTGAAACTTGCTGAGGGCCTTGAGAATGCTTACATTCTTTACAGGAATTTCACTTTGCTCTTCATTTTCTTTGAAAATTGAGAACCCAGAGGTGAAGAAGAAAAAACGTGAATCAATTAAGATGAATTAGAATGAAAATTAGGATTCTAAAATCTCTTCATTTAAAAACAGGCACTTCTAATCCCTCTCTCTCTGAGTGTGACTTGCATCAGGGTGTCTTGCTTGTGGGTCGGCCACCTGCGTGCTGGCACAGTTGCCCATGTCAGGGGCCGTTCTTCCTCTGAAAAGTATTTTTTCTCCCTTCTCCTTTTCTTTTTCAGAACTGCTTTAGTATCCAGGCGCTGAAAAAGCCTAAAAACATTACCAGTCTGATGGCAAAGATCATCCTTAGCACCTACGTGCTGTTCTAGAAATATCTCCCCGTAGAAGAAACCAGAGTTTCTAAGAAAAATGAAGCAGCAAAGGTACAGAGTGAATCTGGAGCATCTTGACACCAGAACAGAGAGCTCTCAAAGGCGACGTGAACCGTATCCAGAAGACTCGAGACTCAGCTTGAAGAGGCTCCCACTGGCTGAAGGTGAACAGGCTAAACCCCAGTAAAGATGGTGATTATAGTCTGTAGAAGCCTGTTAAGGTATGTTTAAATCTGCTTATTAGCAAGAAATTTTAGGAAACCTAATTGGTCCCCTTTGGAGGATGATAGGGAACAAATTAATTATTTTGACAATAGCAAATAAAAAGATAACATCAAACCCTTACTGTGCCTCTCCTCCACGAAGCCTATTGTGAGGCGAGACAGTAGGTGAGTGTGAGCTTCTCCTTATGAAAATATTCTGGTAAAGCAAAAATGCATTGTAGAACTAGAACACTGGCATTCTGCAGACTTCACTGCATCCCTGGGTCTAGTCGCGACGCGTCATCGCCTGGTAACATCACAAAAACACAGCCAGACGAGGGACTTCCCACCAGGGCCACCACGGGCACGGGCCCCGATCTGCTCAAAACCTGCTGGGCAGAGGCGGTTGGCAGGGTGGGGGGCAGTGCTGGCACGTCCAGCTCTCTGCGGCCCCATGGGCTACAGCCTGCCAGGCTCCTCTGTCCGTGGGATGCCCCAGGCGAGAATCCTGGAGTGGGTTGTCATGCCCTCCTCCAGGGGATCTTCTCGACCCAGGGATCCAGCCTGCATCTCTTGCAGCCAGGGACAGAGGGATACGCTGGACTCCACCACGGGGGAGGTCAGGCGAGCTGTTGGGGCTCCACAGCACAGGCTTGAACATGGGGAGGAAAGAAGTGGCCGGCATCAGGACAGCGCTGAGAGGCTTCCACGGCTTTGGGGCACCAGCCAAGTCCTGGGCTGTGACTTGGGTGGGGGTCAACAGTGTTTTCCTTGTAATAATTCAGGAGGTTCTATCTCTTTTGTGTCATTTTACTGCATCTGTAGCTTAGATTTTTGAAAGGTTAAAAGACAAAATAACAACAAAAAACCCTTGTTTATTAATATTGTTATGTTTGGAGGGGATAACGATGGAAAGAAATTGGTATTAGGCAATGCTGGAGAGAGTTATCCATATTTTAAATTATGAATTTCAGACTTGGAAAAATTAAGGAGTACTCTGACACCAAGTGTACGTCAGCCAAGATTGCCTGATGCAATCATGTGACCCTTTGGTTTCAAGTTTTAAAATACATAGAATATTGGCTACAAGTTAAGGTCTCTTTGCTTCCCCCTAGAGTCTCATTCCCTTTCTTTCTCATTCCCCCCAATTCCTTCCCAAAGGAAATCACTGTCTTTATTTATATTAACATCAATAATGATAATACTCTGCAGCATCAATGAAACACTCACTACGAGCCAGTAACTCCTGTCCAAGCGCTTTCTACACTTTGCATGAATGGAGTCGAATCCTCAGAACAGCCCTGTGGGGCAGGTGCTGCTGCCCTTGCTGTGCAGGCAAGGCCCGGAGCATGGCCGCCCAGGGGCCAGAGCTAAGGGGCAGGAGGCTGGGACAGTGAGGGGCCAAGCGGAGACTCCCGCGGAGAAGTGCTCCTCCTCAGAACCCAGGCTCCACTCTCTTATGGTTCTAATAGTTACTGATTCCCTTGGACTTTCGACATATACCATTATATAATCTATATTAGACTGTGGTGTTGGAGAAGACTCTTGAGAGTCCCTTGGACTGCAAGGAGATCCATCCAGTTCATCTTACAGGAAATCAGTCCTGAATATTCATTGGAAGGACTGATGCTGAAGCAGAAACTCCAATCCTTTGGCCACCTGATGCGAAGAACTGACTCATTTGAAAAGACCCTGATGCTGGGAAAGACTGAAGGCAGGAGGAAGGAGAAGGGGACGACAGAGGATGAGATGGTTGGATGGCATCACCGACTCAATGCACGTGAGTTTGAGTAAACTCTGGGAGCTGGTGATGGACAGGGAGGCCTGGCATGCTGCAGTCCATGGGGTCTCAAAGAGTCGGACACGACTGAGCGACTGAACTGAACTATTAAACAATATATGTAGCTTATATATGATAATATAACTATATATATTCTTAAGATATAACTGTGTTTATAGATACATGTGTAACTCACATGAAATAGTATATCAATGTGTAATTTCTTCTTTTCTCCTTTTTGCCCAGCACATAAACTAGCTGGAACCTCTACCATAAATTCAAACACAAAAATATAAAATCCTGGCCTAAAGGGGACACACTTTTCATACTGTTTTGCCTCCCTTGTGATATCTAGGTTGCTTGTATATAGCAAAATTGTTTAATGTACTGGTTAGCATCTCAGTTATTGAAAAGTGCCTAGAAGAGGTAACACTCTTCATTTACTGGGGCCTCCATCTCCTCAACTTTAAAGGTAAGTGAAGCATTAATATTATAAGATTCTTTTAGTTTAAAAGTTCTTTGATTCTTCAATCTCCATTTTTTCAAATATTGTTGAATAAATACATGATGGCTCAGTTCTCTTAATTTTTGGTAACTAAAGGCTAAAAATTGAAGGATAAAATAGGGATTCTCAAAATATAAAGAGTCAGATGAATGTATTTTATCGTTGTATGATATGCAATGTTAAAAAATCTGTAGGCATGGATAGCGTAATGCTGATGGCATTTAAGCTGCTTGGTAGAATTTTACCTCATGTTTTTTTACTTCTATTGTTTATCTGCATTTTCTAATTAACGAAAATAAGTGAATAACTTGAAAAGTAAAATAGAAAATAAATCTATGATGCCTTAAGTATGCACACGACACTGTCTGCTCCTGTGAACCCCTCTCTCTCTCTGTGAATCCCCTGAGCCGTGAGGTCAGGCCAGCTGTCTGCTCTCCTTCCCTGGAGCCTCTGCGCCATCCAAGCTCTGCACCCCACCTGCCCCTTTGGGGCCCCCTGCTGTCTCCCCCTGCCCCACGCTGCAGGCCGGCCGCAGCCCCCTAGCAGCCCTTCCTGTGGAGCAGAGGAGGGTGGTGGAGGGCGAGCCCCGTGGAGGAGCACTCCTGAGCGTCCCTCTCATGCAGGCTTCCGGCACAGGTGCTGTCCTGCTGGGGGCAGTGCTGGCCGATCCCCTCTGGACCCTGAGGCCCGTGCACGTGCCCAGCCACAGCTGCTGTCCAGCCTGTCTGCACGCCGGCTCGGCTCTGCTGGTTGTTTTGCCGCTATTGCACTTGCTTCAGCTGCCCTGGTTTCCTCCACGACCCAGGGGCCAGGGAGCCCCTTCCTCGGCAAGTGACCTGATGACCCTCTGTGCTCAGGTCTNCTGCAGGCCGGCCGCAGCCCCCTAGCAGCCCTTCCTGTGGAGCAGAGGAGGGTGGTGGAGGGCGAGCCCCATGGAGGAGCACTCCTGAGCGTCCCTCTCATGCAGGCTTCGGGCACAGGTGCTGTCCTGCTGGGGGCAGTGCTGGCCGATCCCCTCTGGACCCTGAGGCCCGTGCACGTGCCCAGCCACAGCTGCTGTCCAGCCTGTCTGCACGCCGGCTCGGCTCTGCTGGTTCTTTTTTGCCGCTATTGCACTTGCTTCAGCTGCCCTGGTTTCCTCCACGACGCAGGGGCCAGGGAGCCCCTTCCTCGGCAAGTGACCTGATGACCCTCTGTGCTCAGGTCTGTGCTGCCGAGCACCTGTCTGTTGGCCTTGATTGACACGTGTGACCTCGTCTTTGAGATCCATCTTTTGGAGCCAGTTTGCAGATCTTTGGAGATCTCGTTTTTTGGAGATCCTTGGCAGACGATGTTTCTTTTGAGTTCACGTTCTAGTTTGAGCCATATAGGCTCACAAATAAATGTTTCATTTCTTGTTAACCGAATATTCTTAGATGTCTTTGAGATAGCATGTCTCTTCCAGCGAGCGGCTCTGTCTTACCAGAAGCTCACGTTGGTGTCAAATTGTGAAACCTCCATGCTCTCAGCTTCACTGCCCCGTCTCCCACCCCATCATGGAGAGTGAGCCACTCCCCACCACGCTAGGCTTCAGTTTCCTAAACTATGACAGCAACCGTTTCTAATGTGGCCTTTTTACTTCTAATTTGGTGAAGGAAATGGCAACCCACTCCAGTACTCTTGCCTGGAAAATCCCGTGATAGAGAAGCCTGGTGTAGGCTACAGTCCATGGGTTTGCAGAGTCAGACACGACTAAGCAACTTCACTTTCACTTTTTCTAGAATTTTAATATCAGTTCATCATATATGTTAATATCAGCTTTAAAATGAGCAACTCCTTTAAATCAACATAGACAGCGGGCATCCAGCAATTTCCCTTTCTCGTGGCCTCCAGGGAACAGGGTGGTATTCAGCTCCGGCCCTTGAATTCTTTCCTGGGGAGGGTGAAAGCAGGCTCAAGGAAAACAGCCCTGCTCCTGACACGGCGCTCAGAGGGGACTCTGGAAAGCCCGCTGACCCTCCTGTAAGCCTCACGCCGCCCACAGTAACAACAGGCAGTGCAGGGAGAGGCTTGGAAACCGGGGCTGGAAAGGGCAGATAAGGAAACGTACCACATGCGGCTGTCCACGCTGGACTTCTGGGAAGGTCAGTGAGCAGGTGGCAGGCGGAGTCCAACAAAGTTCCAGCCCTGAAACGTGGGCATGGCCAGGGCACTGCAGGAAGGCGAGAAAGACCAGAGCCCACCGGGAACAGGAAGGGCAGGCTGAGCTCCCCAAACCCCAGCGTGCTGTGCCGAGTCTCCCTGCCCGGCTTCCGTGACACGTAGCAAAGCCTTGCAGGAGAGTAAGAGTTAGAGGCCTGCAGAGTGACGACGAGACCCACGTTAAATCAGAGAAGTAACCAGAGGTCTCTGGGGGCTGAACAAGGCTGAGCAGACATTCGTCCACAGTTAGCTGCTAACTGTTTATTACTATTGACACCCTGGTAGAGGAAATGGCCACGCACTCCAGCATCCCTGCCTGGGGAATCTCATGGACGAGGAGGCTGGTGGGCTACGGTCCATGTGGAAAGAGTTGGACAGGACTCAGCGACTACACCACCACCGCCACAGTCGACAGCTGTGTGCAGAAACGCGCTGGGCCTTTGGTTTTTACCGTCGTCACCTCACACTCCTCTGCGAGGACTTCCTCTGAATTCTCTGGACCGGGGGTTCCCACTGGACCTGTGACATCCCAGAGACGGGAGAGGAAAGTGGTGGATCCTCTCTGGGAGTCTGATCAGTAGTCTCAAGACAACCATGGCCCCTGAGCCCTGGAGAAAGGGCCAACTCCACGTGTGATTCCTGGGGAGCTCGCAGCTGCAGTGACGGGCTTACTGTGGTGACCACTTCACTTGGTGTGCAAATGCTGAATCGTTACATCGTGCTTGAAACTAGCAAGAGCTTTATGTCAATTATATCTCAATAAAAATAGAAACACAAAAATATGCAAAATGTCTTTTAAATAGATCTTATGCTGATTGTATTTTGAAATAATAACATTCTAGGTATATCAGATTTAATAAACTATGTTGTAAAAGTTCATTTTCCCCGTTTCTGTTTTCTTTTTATTCGTAGCAACTAGAAAGCTTTTGGCTGCATTTGAAGCTCGCGTTGCACTTCCACTGGAAAATGTGATCTGAGCCCATCTTCCTCGAGCTTTATACCAAAACCATCCGGGAATCATGTTCCGGTGCAGATTCTGATTCCAGAGGTCACGGTGGGGCTGCCAGGAGATGCCACGTGGCCGGGGCTGACGCTGCTTGCCTGGCTTTTGCGTACGTTTTGAGAAAAGCAGGAGAGAGAAACAAAGGCATCTTCACTCTAATTGGGAAGCAGAACCCCTGCTGTGGAGTGTATTAAAAGATTAAGTGGGAATTGTCCCCTTCCTACAAATTAAGGAGATCATACATCAGAGATAGGTTGTTAACATGTCTCTCCTTTCGAAATCTCCCCCTTCTTAATGCTGTCATAGGCAGGGAGAAGAGCCGGGAGAGGGGCGTTCGCGAGCTTAGCTTCCAGCTTCATTCCTGACATGATGTGGACTCTGGACCAAAGGCTGCCCTTTCCTGAGGGATTTTCTCACACAGTTGGAAGAGAAACCATGGTTAGAGCCTGAATGCCATGGAGCCTCGGATGGAGAAGACCCACCCCACGTGGAAGGCTGAGTGGTGTCCTGATGTGGGAAAGGGAGAGGGCGCTAGCCCCGGCTTCGGGGTGATGGGTGGATGCATGGGTAGATGTGGTACCCCTTTCTTCCCAGGCCCCCACGGACACTCAAGCCCCGCCTGCCAGCTCTTTGGCTTTGTCTCCAGACACACCCCTGCAGGGCCGGGCCCCTCGCCCGGGAGTCCCGGGAGTCTCCGCTGCGAGACTGGAGCCTGAGCATCAGTCTGCATGGGGTGGTCCTGGTCTTCCCGGAGCTGCTGCTGCTGAGCCTGGCATCATTCAAAGGTGCCCAGGAATGCCCCCCCCCCACTGCTCTTACATCCCCACTTCTGCACAGCAGCGTCCTGGGCTCCCTGATAAAATCAGAATCAAGCTCCTCAGCTAGTGGCGTTCCCCACCTTGTCCTGTCCTCCCAGTAATAGAGAGACGCAACAGGAAGCCCAGAGCCCAGAGCACAGCGTCTTGTCCAGGTCTGTAGACAGAACCCAGACACGCCCAGACAGTCACGCCTCCTGCACAGCCGGCCCCCGCGTTTTTACTGAATTAGCCTCCAGGCCCCTGGGAGACTATTTCTTGCCTAGAATTTAGAGGCGACCAGCCCTCCCCTTGAGCCCTTCCAGCATGCTGTCGTTGCCCCACGTCCTGTGTGGGAAGATGAGCCTGTTTTCTGCAAGGCTGTGGAATTAACCGGAGACAGCAGCATGCAACATATTACTGCTCCCACTACACAAAGGGAAACACCGCCCCGGCCCTCTCATCCTCATTCGTGGGGATGAAACCTTTTTCCGTGGAGGCTGACTTGCTTGTGTGAGGTCCATTTGTAGTGGCACCCCTTGACTAAAATGTTCCTGGTCATCATCGCCAGCCTCCGGGGGCTCCTCTTGCACCGGCTGAGTCAGTGAGCAGAAGGACAGGAGGAGCCTCCCCAGGCGGTGTCTTGCAGCGCTACAGGTGTGATTTCTCCGGAAAGGCTGCGATGCTTTTGATGCTCTGTGTTGAGCCCGTTTGTTAGGGATGGGACGTGGAGATTCCCAAATCACTGTATGTCTTTTTCACGTCTTCCCTTAGAAACCTGGAGGGCAAGGCAGGGTGTAGGGTCCTCTAAGCTAATGTGTCGTGAGTCCTCATTCACCCAGTGGACCGCGTGATATTCTACGTTCCCAGGAATTTGTCCTGGGTCCAGCGACAGCACCCGCCCCCCTCCTTGTATGACATACGCTGACGAACAGCTGCAGGGTCATCTAAGAAAGATCGCTTATTTTCATGATGTTACTGCAAGGTCTTTCGCCAAGGATATCCTTCATTCGAGGTGTTCACTCATTTCTAGGACTGGATGAGGACATCGAATCTTTATGGAGGGCCTCATATCAGACATCTCGTCACAGATATCAAAGTCCTCAGTTCTGCAAATCCAATAGAACCTTCTTTTTCAGCTCAACAGATCATCACTTGTGACCACGGCTGATGCCTTAATTGCTTTACCCCCAGGTGCCATGACAGGCAAATTTCTAACTCGCCAGATTCTCTCTCCCAAGGAAAATAGGGAACTTTAATTTCTGCTGCTTCTCCTCCTCTGACGTCTGTGCTACATCCTAGGTATCAGTGCGTGCATCACTCTGTGTACATAGTCACAGGTAAACAAGCTGGCCACCAACGCTGAAAAGACAGAGCTGCTAGGACATCGCAGTATCCGACTTCCAGGCTAGCTCAGCAAGAACAGTCCCCAAGTCTACCACAGGACAGGGCTGTTCCCACCACGAGCTCAAGACAGTCTGTGCTTCCTCCAGGGATTAGCGATGACACAACTGCCGTTGTCATCCTGGAATGACCTTTGAGGGTCGTGCTTCTTTGTGACCACCCTGCAATTCGCCATCTAGGGTGGTCGTGTCATAATGGTGAAGCATGTTACCATGTAGCTCATGTGACCGCATCTCAGCTATAAGGAAAGTCAGAAACATAAGCACCTAATAATTCTAATATCCTAGTGAGAGACAGTCCCTACCTTTTGAACTAAGGAAGCTGAAACCCTGGGGTGGTCCTGGGCTCAGGAAGGAGGTTCAGATGCTGGAGACTCACAGAGGGAGCAGGCTCCCCGCCCTGTGGGTGACAGAAAGGCTGGCAGACATGCCGCCCTTCTCTGCTGGTCAGTCTCTGCTATCTTCTCCGCAGCTGTGTGTTTTCTAGATTCTTTTTTCCAAGTGACTTTCAGCACTGAAACTATTCTAGATACGCACACCACGTAATACTGTGCCCAGGACAATGAAGAAAACTTCAACTCTTAATACAGGAAGGTCTAAAATGTGTCTACAAATGCATATTGTTAAGTTTAGTGATGAGACCCATAAGCAAACTGGAAAAGGAATTGAGGCTGTTTAAGATGCATCCGGCCCTTCCCCTCGTGTAACTTGAATGGTTGCAGAGACACTAAACAGATGATGCAAGGACAGGAGTATGTGATGGAAAGACTCCAGACGCCAGATTGTTCAGAGACAAGAGAGCAGGCATCCAGAGGGTGGTCTGGAAAGACTTGTCGGAAGACTTGGGTGTCTGGATTTATTGGACTACCAAAGATGAATTGAATATTTCTTGTTTTGGTAAAAATGTAGATCACGTTCTTAAAATTATGAACCTAGGGATGAGATAAATATATTTTATAGATTACCCTAGTTTGCTGGCTTTAATCATCCAAACCATAAATTCTCAATCGTCTTTTAGAGCTCATAATTACATTTGATACAATTTATATCTATACATTCTGCCAAAAAATGACCAGTTCTATAAAATCAGGCTTGAGCTATAAAATCATAGGTCCTCTAAAAACTTGAATATGAATGCTTTATTTCTCTAGACTCCCCCAATATCAATTAACATGCAATGGGATAGTCAGTCCAAAACAGACGCAAAAGCATTTCCATGAGCCCCTCTGAGTTCAAGGCCAGTCTTTTCGAATCCAGCACAGGCAGGAAATCACACAACCAACTTCCTTCTTCCCATAATGCACTTGACATGCCAGCTCCTCCTTACAAAATGACCCCTGCTGCTGAGTCACTTCAGTCGTGTCCGACCCTGTGTGACCCCATAGACGGCAGCCCACCAGGCTCCCCCGTCCCTGGGATTCTCCAGGCAAGAACACTGGAGTGGGTTGCCATTTCCTTCTCCAATGCATGAAAGTGAAAAGTGAAAGTGAAGTCGCTCAGTCATGTCCGACTCTTAGAATTTATTAATTCTTCTGTTTTCAGTTGATCACCTAAACCTTATTCCTTTTAATCATTTACTCATGAAGACTTCTACAGATGTCTTGACTAGTTGAAGTCAGTTATTTGCAGTGAAAATGGGTTTCCCATTTTCATCGTTGTCGAGTACATGAGTAAAATAGCCCGTATCACACATCTGTCTAACTCTGCAAGTTTAGCTTCGGATGGAGTAGGTTACGTTAAGTGCCACCTTTTGCATGGTGTACACTGGGATACAGAAACATCTGGATTCTGGATTTTAACCGTTTTCTTCCCACTGTAATGACGTTACTTTATTTGCTGCTGTTTTTCATGTCTAACAATCCTCTGTGCACCATGCCCCTCTGTCACCGAAGCAGACACAATTCTGAAGCAAAGCAAAGAAGGTATTATAGGACACATTAGGGGCTTCCTGAGCCAGCACTCCAGCGGGTCATCTTCCTGGTCCACGTGGAGGGCTGGACCCACACTGTGACCTTCGTGTGAAGCACAGTGTGTGAGGGATGGAAGGGTCCCTGTAGAGACCAGGGACCCGTGTCTGCCCAGAAGCCCAGAACTGAAGGGAAGAGACAGTCCTCCTTATGCTACGAGAGATCCATCTGTTGTTGGAGAGATCGGAACATGCCCCTGATGGCTGAAAATCAAGGGTATATTCTGTGTGTTTCATAATTCAGGACACAAGAGTACCTGGGAGTTTTTGTGTGTTAAACTGAAGGACATACTCATTAGAAGGGGCTGCATACTCAATTTCTATTCTCTTACTAATTAATTAATCAATTATGGAGATAAGCTATGAATTTTCTAATAAAAGCTTTAATCTATACAATCTGTACAATGAAATTCCAAGGGCAGCATAAAGTATATTAGTATTAGCATAAAGTACATAGTTTAAGAGTTTGATAGATACTTGGAATCAAAAAATGTTTCATTTTAAGGTTTAATTACAAACTACAGAGAGACTTTTCCTCGCAACAGTCTTTGAAGTGCTCCCAGTCTCATGCGTGTCCTAAAGGGCTTTACGCACTGTGCCATTCTGCAGAGGCCCGGACTCCATTTTCCAATAAATCGTAATTTATTAGGTGCGCCTGCAAGGTAAATGCAAGATGCCGACTGCAGCGCTGGCTGCTGTGTGTTCTGAGGCTTCGCGATTCTTTCATTGTCCCCTCCTCCTAGCCCTCTGAGCGCAGCAGGCTCAGTCTCAGAGGGCAGCTGGAAAGAGGACGAGAGCGTGGCTGGAGCCAGATCCTCTGTGGGGCGGGTCCATGTGCTGGCCGCGTGGCGAGGGCAGGCGTGTAGCTGCTGCAGGGCCCAGCAACCCCCCCGTGAGGTGGGGACCCAGGTGCTGCGCTCCTGTCCTTTCAGTGACACGCACCTGCAGCTTAGGTCCCACAGCTTGTGAAGCAGGGCTGTGTCTGTGTGTGCATGTGTGTGGCGTGTGTTTGTGCATGTTTCAGCATGTGGGCAGGAGCCCAGTATTTAATAAACAGTGTATCTTTATAGACATGCACACGTGTAAGAAGTACGTTCACATATGTAAATTCATGGTTTAAAATACCATGGCTTAGTGTCGTTAGAGATTTCTTTTCTACTTACTGTAAGATGAGATATTTGAGGATAAAAACTGAACTTACTGCTAACACAGCTAAGACAAGGCAGAGAAATTCACAGGGTATAACCACATAAGTGTGTATGTGTTTGTGCACATGTATACACTTTTCATTTGCTCTTTATTTTTAAATGTGTATTTGGAAGTATTTTTAAATAGTCACGTATATTCAAACCCTTAAATAGAGTCCTGGAGCTCACTATTTAACCTAAACATCCATTTTTTTTTTCTGTAAATTGCATTCTGCCTCTTATTCCGAGGAAGCCTTTGTCCTTTGAAAAACGGAAACCGTTCCCATTGTGTGTGGTTACAGGTCTGCGATGGGTGTGGAGTCCGCCCGGATGCTGTCGCGGCCACACGACCTGCAGCATCGTCCTTTATCAGCACGGCTGGGGGTCTGGGGGCTCGGGATCAGGGTCTTAGACACAGGAGAGTACATGCTCCCATTTTTTTCCACCGACTATAAATGATGCCTATTCTTTGCTCCATGGAACATCCGATGTGGTGCCCAATCAGCTGAAAAAGCTGCACAGACGTCATTAGTTCTCTGGGTGTGAGAGGGAGGGGGGAGAGGGAGGGGGACCGCAGCTGCTTGCCGAGTGGAGTCTCCATTAGGGCAGCTCTATTGATTTCTGAATCACAGCCGCAGCAGCAGAGTGGGGCGGGGGCATGGCGCACATCCCCGAGACAGGAGCCCCTGGAGGCAGGAGGCGCGTGTGCAAGTGAACATAGGCATGTATGGGTACGCAGATCATCGCACAAGGCAGTCATGCATCTGTTGCCAGAAGAAACCAAAACCTAGCAGGGCACACTCAGACAGCAAACAGAAGGACTGTTAATCAGGTGGGCTGAAATGGACGGGAAAAACGGAGCAGAACGGATTCAGAAAATCCTTCCTTCTAATTTTTAAGGCATTTTTGCTGAGAGATGATAATGATCTAATTTCCAGAATGCCTTTAAAAAAAAAAAACCTGAAAAATTTGACAGAGATATTGAAAAGTATGGTTTATCTGAGGGCAATCTTAAAGCTATACCCAAGAAAAATTTTCAGAAGTCAGAGATTTACTAAATTTTGTTAGATGATTGCATCCGTTCATCACCTTTCATTTTTCTATTTTTGGTGCTTTCTGTTGCATAATATCTAGGATACAGTAACAGGCTGGTTGCAAATGCTTGAAACAGAAATAGGTTTCTTTGGAGGCTGCATTTCAGAGCATCCAACTGTGAGCCTGGGAGGCTGCATCAGAGATCGCTCAAGGTCTGTTGCCCAGGATTTGGTTAGAAATGATCGAATCGAGGGGTGAAAAAATGTTGTCTTGGTCTCTCAGGCAGCTTGAGTTTCTAACTGGCTGTTTTACCCTGAGACTTATCAGCTGCCCCTCTACCCCAAAGAAAGGCAGAGGCAAGCGCAGAACCACGGTCCTGGGGTCGCCAGGCAGGCAGTCTGTGAGCGAGCAGCAGTTATACAGAGAGGCGAGCAATTCACTGGCACCTCCCCCGACCACACACACACACACACACTCACACAGACGCATGTGCACACACACATGCACACACACAAGTGTGTGCTCACACACAAGTGTGCACACACACACAAGCTCNTGAGTTTCTAACTGGCTGTTTTACCCCGAGACTTATCAGCTGCCCCTCTACCCCAAAGAAAGGCAGAGGCAAGCGCAGAACCACGGTCCTGGGGTCGCCAGGCAGGCAATCTGTGAGTGAGCAGCAGTTATACAGAGAGGCGAGCAATTCACTGGCACCTCCCCCGACCACACACACATACACTCACACACACGCATGTGCACACACACATGCACACACACAAGTGTGTGCTCGCACACACAAGCTCTCACACACAAGCGTGCACACACACGCGTGTGCACGCACACACATACAAGCATGTGCACACACATGCACACACACACGCGTGTGCACAAACACACAAGCTCACACACACAAGCACACACANACACAAGCTCTCACACACAAGCGTGCACACACACACGTGTGTGCACGCACACACATACAAGCATGTGCACACACATGCACACACACAAGCGTGTGCACAAACACACAAGCTCACACACACAAGCACACACACAAGCATACACACACAAGCTCACACACACAAGCACACACACAAGCACACACACAAGCACACACACACAAGCTCACACACACAAGCACACACAAGCATACACACACAAGCTCACACACGCAAGCGTGTGTGCACACACACAAGCTCACACACACAAGCGCACACACACACATGCACGCACGCACACACACAAGCACACACACACACACAAGCGCACACACACTCCAGCACCAGTCGGTTGAGGCGGGGAGAGGGCGATACCTTTTTTTAAAAAAAACCCGAAAGGCAGTAAGCCATTCTTAGCAAGAGCTATATTGAGCATGCTTGCCAGACAGGCAGCAGAGCTGAGCCCCAGTTCCGCCCAGACATGTGCCTTGCCATTTTCATTTTAATCAGCCTGCTCAGGACGGCTGCTGATTCATTTTGCAGGATGTCCCCCGGGAGCCAAGGTGGAAGCCTGAGGCGGGCTGCTGCAGCCTCCTGCGGCGCCGCCCGGACGGGGGCGGGGCGGGCTGCACCCCGAGCGGCCGTGTCCACGCAGAGGGCCTTCGTGAGAGCGGGTCCACGGCGGGCCGCAGCTCGGAAGGCAGAGGAAAGGAAAGATATGTCACACCGCCACCTGATTATCCAAGTACACCCCAACACGCGCGCGCGCGCACGCCCCACACGCTCACAGGCTCCTGCCCAGAAAAGCTGGACATCCTGGCTCCTCTGTGGTCACTGAGAGCAGCACACGCGCTCCCGTCGCTTCACCTGGTAGCTGGCTGGGGAGGTGCGCCTGATTTAGCTGGAGACTTTGATTTGTGGGACTGACAACCTTATTATGCAGTGAGCTTATTATTGATATTATTCTGCTCTCGGTTGCCATGGCCACCTTGTGAGAGACATTCAATTTTCTCTCTTCCATCATCATTATCTATGAGGCCATCTGTTGTGGAAAATGAATTCAGGCTCATTTGCATGACTGATAAGCAATTTTTTTTTATCTATTTAACAGAAGGTCATATGCCGGGGATTTGGAGCTCGTGAAAAAAATGTGGAAAAAAAAAGCATGTCGAGAGGATGAGCGGGAGCGTGCGCCGGGGTGTGTGAGGAGGGAGAGCGGGTCCCCCAGGCCCGCCAGCCCGGCGCGCTGCGGCTGTGGCTCCTGCCCGGGCGACATTTTTGTTCCCTAAGCTGCTGCAGCTAAGCAGGAGGAGCCTCCTCGCAGCCTTCTGCAAGCCCCCCTGGTTTTTGCACTCGTTGTTGGTGGGTGTCTTTTAATTCTTTTTGTATTCCCTGGACAATGGGTTTCGATAGCAATATTCGCTGAAGACAAAAAGCAGCCTTTTCTGCAGCTCGGTGGTGGGCATATCCCTCATCATCCTTTCAAACCTGGGGTGGACTAGGGCTCGCTGGCTTTCTCTCTCAAGCCAGCTCAGTCGCCAGCCCCGAGCTTGTCTCAGTGCGAGCGGCTGTGGTCATGTCGTGAGGTACGTGCTCTTCCTTAGGTTAATTCTGGGGTCTTAGTGGACAGGATCTGTTTTTATCGGAGTTCAAGGGCTGGGGCTGTAATGCCTATTGTTTGCTCCTTTTTAAAGTTATTTTTATAGCATGGCTGGTAGCTGACATGTTCCCTGGCTAGGAGTTTGTAATCCACAGAAGTCTCTTTTTAAAGCAAAATGGGTATTACGTTGCATGCTCTGACTGTGATGTTGTTTATAATAAAGACCTTGCTGCATGAACTGGATGATATGCAGATATTGAGACAAAAACTTCCCAGAGACTTTACTGGATTACTTTACACTGCAAATAAAGCAAGTCATTTTTTTTTTTTTTAAACAAAGGCTGTTAAAGCATTAGATATTCTGGATGTCATGTTATATTGTCCTAATGGTAAGAAAAGTTGACTTAGATGATTCAAATTGAGAAACTCAAATAAAAAAATTTGAACTACAAGTGAAATGTTTCAAGTTCATGGTAATGAAACAATGTTTCATTTCTAACCGAAAAATGCCTTTAACACCACTTAAATTAATACACTAAAAGTTCAAACTGTAAAATTTACCTTCAAACTAGATAAGAATAAAGCCATAAATATAGACACATAAAAATATTCATATAATGGCTAGCTATTCAAAATATAGAGCTCTGATTTTGAATTTAGTATTTATTTAACCATGATAATTTCTTGTACCTCTAAAATGATAAAAATCTATAGAATTTTAAGTTACTTATTTAGTTAGAGTGAAACTTTGTGATAATAGGAGACTTTAGGTGTAAGTGTTTGTATTTTTTACTGAAGAAAACTAACTTCATAGACAAAAGCACCCTAGTACCACCCTTACAGGCATAAAGGCGGCTTTCTTTCTAATTGTTCAACTTCATGAAAGTCATGTGGCTTTTTAAATGATAAATAAAGGCATGTTTTCCCTAGATGAAACATAAACAGATAGAAATGGGATTATTTTACAAATTAGAAAAAGGGTTTTTGTACAACACTCTTTTGAAAAAACAGCACCACTCATATATTAATACCTGTAAGTTTTCACCTCTTAAGAACTTTGAATCCAAAGTGTGGATTGCATATAATACATGCTAGTGATACCTTCTAGGAGAAAAAAAAAAAGAAGTTTGTTTTTTCTAACTGACCTAAAGGGAAGTGTACGATTCTATCACCTCAAGAGCAATAGGTCAATTGGTCAACATTCTCCATAAAGTTATATATAGCAATATATTTTCTTTATCAAATACAATAGACCAGAACTGATATGTTTGTATAATAGCTCTTTACTTGGTGGCACTTTTAAAACTCTCCCTACAGTATCACAGACTTCTCAGAAGCAGTAGTAGCTGTTATATAACCCTCCCTTTTTTAATCAGCCATATTTTTTTTTATATTTTAGCTTGAGTATTAGAGAAATTCTTTTTAACAATCAATTTTACATTTAGAGAATTCAAAACAGTAAAAGCCTGATAGTTTATGAAGATTGTTTAAAGGGACATCACTTTTCTCAGAAGGCTGTGTTTTAAGCATCAGTGACGTGATGCCTGCACTTATGTTATAACAGGAAGGATTATGCTGTTGCCTCTTGATCAGTGCATACAGTCTTCAGACTTGTGAAGCAAAATTGTCGACTTCTGAGAAACCTATGAGGTAGCAAAGTTGATATTTTTCTCTGACCGACCCCCTCCCCCCCCAAAAAAAAGTTAATTACCAATCTTGGTTGGATTCTTCCTTGCCTCCCTGACGTTTGACTGCTGCTAATTCACTGATTAATCTCATTAATGTGATTATAGTAGGATTTGGGGTTGGCTGCCATTGTTCTGCAGACAGTGCTATTCAGCCGGAGCACTTGCCACCTCATTCAGTTTTGCTGTGATTTTTAAAGGCTGTTGAGTGAGCTATTGTGAGCAAAGCTCTGGCCCTTTCCCTTTCAGCACCAGGAGCTGTCCGCTGCTGATAGCAATTACGTTCAGCTGGGACTGACTTCCTCCCAGTTTACTGGCAGTGGGGAAAGGGCTCAGTTTCATCACCTTCATGACACTGTTCAGGAGGTGGAGGCGGGAGACGGCTCTATGGTCACAATGGGACGTTCTGAGGAGTGGGGCAGAAGAGATTGGCAATCTCCAGACCTTTATTTTGCACATAAAATGTTTACCCTACTTTTCAAATTACCATTCAGGGTTTCGTCAGAATTGCTTGCATATTTGCAGTTGTGAGCTGGAAAACTGTGAACAATGTGCACATGTTTTTCAAATGGAAAACTGTTATATAATTATTGATAACATTTCATTTTTGAAAAGATGAGCCAGAATTACCAAGATGAGCCAGTAAGGCAGCAGTACACATAGAACACAGATTTCAACTTCTCTTGAGCTAAGCTTGCATTCTCCAGCAGAACTTAGGCCGATTTCATAAATGTGTGTAGATACTGGAATCAAGGTTGAAGGCCCAATAATCTGTGACCATGTATGTGTGGTGTGCAAAAATTCCTACAAGAGTGTGAATATATAGTTTCCTGTGGGTTTTATGAGCATGATTTTAGGAAAATATGAATATTTTTCAGAGAATGGACTTCAATATATCACTTTCATTGTTCCTGTCATATTTTCAACCTAATTTACTTTTCACTTAACATTTGTTCTTTTCACTCTCAGAAATGTTTATACTTCATAATTCATTACTGAATACACCCAATTATTTCACTGCCTGATGTTTTGTAACTCTTTTATACACCAGCTTTCTATAGATAAAGGAATAAAATGAGCTCTTTTGTGGCCTCAAATCATTTTAAAGTTTTTTTCTATTTGTTAAAACTATATTTAAAATTCAAAACTTAGAGTTAATAATCCGATTATTTGGTGATTTGCTTTTAGAAATACTTTACATGTCTGATAGATAATCCATCCATTTCTCTGAGGAAAATTCATTTTGTTGTCTAAAGATGAATGCTTTCAAAGTCACAAGTATAAATTATTATATTTCCAGCTCTACCTGTGGGGCAATCTAATTTCAGTGAAAGATATTGTTTGTAGAAATATGTCATCTAAAATACTTATACTCATTAAACAATTTGGTGGCTATATTTTAAACTTCAGACAACTTAAAATTGTGTTTCCTCTTAGAAATTTTATATTAAGAAACCCATTCAGTGGGGGTAAGAGGGACTAGAAAGACACTTTCCTATAATGACCCCTCTGCCTTGATGCTGAAATGTGACATGGCTAGATGGTCCCTGAAGTCCAGGACCATGATTTCCAAGTAGTGACCAGTCTTTCAAAAGCATCTAGTACTTTACCATAAAGTCTACCTTGGTGCAAGGTCTCATCACAGCTCTGCCTAAGAAGCAAACGAATGGCAGATTCAGAAAGAGATTTTCAGTTTCCTAAATTCTAATAATCAAGTTGTTTGCATCATAATTCAATTGCAATAGTATCATGCATGTTCTTATTTTCAAGATTTAAAAAAATTTTCTCAATGCCTTTTATAAAATTTTCTTTGAAAAAAAATGTAGCATGCCTTAGAAAAGGGTAATAGAGGATAAACTTGAACAAAAACTTGAAAATTATTAACATATTTTTCACCAAATAAGTTTCATCATAGTGCAGTCTTTCTCGTAACCCTTACCTGACATCGATTTACACTTAGTTCAAACTAAAGAGAAAAGATAGCACAAACTTAAAGAAGAACATATTTAAAAAATTTTATTTTGAAGTTGTAAAGGGTAAATCACATGCATATATTATGTGTGACAGATATAATATATATATATTTTTAAATTGGCATACCCCACAAATGAAAACCATTGCCTATAATTGTCATAACTTGTACAAGGAATAATGGCAAATACTTTTATAATAATTTATTGTATGGTTTCCAATGTCAGGCTAGCTTAAGGGGGCAGACACACATTTTTCTCGCACTAGGCTCTGCTTCAATGCAGGGTGGCTTCAGCGGGAAGGGGCTTTGTGTCCTCTGCGTCCCTGTCTCTCTCTCCAGCCCCGTCTCCCCACCCCTCCTGTCCTCTCTCTCTAACTCTGTCCCTAGCTGTCTCTCGGGCTTCCCTCCCTTCTCGCCCTGTCTCTCTCACACCTGCATTGTTTAGGCACACACAATGATTTTTCTATGCCTGTTTTCACAATGAAACTGTGTTAAGCTTTGACATCATAATGAGTCCTTGGGGCATCTGTGTAAGTAATCAGAGATGGCAGAGACAATGTAAGCCAGGTGTTGTCAGACAAGCTAGGAAGAGCGCGTGAATGCGTATTTACTAGGTGAGGAGCCACTGGTCAGCACTGCTGTGCTGGGCTGCTGGGTTAGGAAATGTGTCCTAAAACATATCTCTTTAAAAACAGCCCCTGCTCCCCACGTGGTGATTACTGGAAGCGCTGGGAGGGGGAGGAAGTGTTTCAGCTGCAGCCGGAGGGGCGTTGTGCGGAGGAGCCCCTCTGACCGCGGCGGCTTCCAGCAGGGCCGGACGGGGAGGCGTCGTCAGCCCCGTGCTAACCAGGGTGTCTGGTCTCGAGAGGGCAGGCAGGGGGCTCGGGACCGGGAGGAATCCCCTCTGAAAGCCGGAGGGAGGTGTTCTCGCGACTCGGGACCTCTGAGCCTCCTCCCACAGAAACCAGTCGGCGCCTGTTCGGGGCAGCGCCTGCGGCGCCTGCAGCGGTGATCGGCGGGGCCGTGCCCTCCCCGCTGCCCGGGCAGCGCCTGATGGAGTGGCCTCGTGTAGGGATGTGGGGTCAACACGGGCCCCGGGCTCTCCCAGGCAGACTCAGCCCTGCAAGTGCGGAGAAGTAGGCTGCGGAGCAGGGCTGTGTCGAAGGGCCCCGGCTCTCCGACCCAAAGGTACCTCTTTCTTCTTCCTTAAAGGTCGCCTGGGATGCATCTGTGTGGGGCCACTTGCAGCTCTTCAGAATCATTTCACTTGGCCTCTTAGGTACTCTGACACACAGTTGCTTCCTTGCTTACCTGGCCATCTGCAGCTCTTATTTGATGACAAATGGTAACAGTTTTAAAAATCGCCTGGTTTGGTGTCCAGATGAGCCCACAGTGGACCCTTTCTCCAGTGGAGCTTCTTCTCCAGCATAATGTGGTCGTGGGTGCCGGCATGTGTGCGGGCTGCCTGGAGCTGTTGTCAAACAGGAGTCTGTGTAT
>SJYB01006272.1:0-33548 GCA_006408585.1 Antidorcas marsupialis
TTACTTTGCCAACAAAGGTCCATCTAGTCAAGGCTATGGTTTTTCCAGTGGTCATGTATGGATGTGAGAATTGGACTGTGAAGAAGGCTGAGCACTGAAGAACTGATGCTTTTGAACTGTGGTGCTGGAGAAGTCTTATGAGTCCCTTGGACTGCAAGGAGATCCAACCAGTCCAACCTAAAGGAGACCAGTCCTGAGTGTTCACTGGAAGGACTGATGCTGAGGCTGAAACTCCAATACTTTGGCCACCTCACGTGAAGAGTTGACTCATTGGAAAAGACTCTGATGCTGGGAGGGATTGAGGGCAGGAGGAGAAGGGGATGACCGAGGATGAGATGGCTGGATGGCATCACCGACTCAATGCACATGAGTTTGGGTGAACTCCGGGAGTTGGTGATGGACAGGGAGGCCTGGCGTGCTGCGATTCATGGGGTTGCAAAGAGTCGTACATGACTGAGCGACTGAACTGAACTGAGCTGATGGTATAATCATAAGGGATTTAATTTAGGTCAAACCTGAATGGTTTTTCTTATTTTCTTCAGTTCAAACCTGAATTTTGCAATAAGGGACTGGTGATCTGAGCTGCAGTGAGCTCCAGGTCTTCTGTTTGAGGACTTTATAGGGCTTCTCTGTCTTTATCTGTAAAGAATATAATCAGTCTAATTTTGGTATTGACTATCTGGTAATGTCCATGTGTGGAGCCAAAGAATGTTCAAACTACCTTACAACTGTGCTTATTTCACATCCTAGAAAGGTTATGTTCAAAATTCTTCAAGCTAGGCTTCAGCAGTACATGAACCGAGAACTTCCAGATGTATAAGCTGGATTTAGACAAGGCAAAGGAACAAGAGAGTAAAATGCCAATATTTCTTGGATCATAGAGAAAGCAAGGGAATTTCAGAAAAACATCTACTTATGCTTTATTGAGTACACTAAAGTCTTTGATTGTGTGGTTCACAATAAACTGTGGAAAATTCTTAAAGAGATGGGAATACCAGACCACCTTACCTATCTCCTAAAACACCTGTATACAGGTCAAGAAGCAACTGGTAGAATCAGACATAGAACAACAGACTGATTCAAAATGGTAAAGGAGTACACCAAGGCTGTATATTGTCATCCTGCTTATTTAATGTATATGTAGGGTACATCATGGGAAATGCCAGCCGGGATAACTCAAGCTGGAATCAATATTGCCAGGAGAAATATCAGCAACCTCAGATATGCAAATAATGCCTCTGTAATGGCAGAAAGTGAAGAGGAACTAAAGAGCATCTTGATGAAGGTGAAATAGGAGCGTGAAAAGGCTAGATTAAAATTCAACATTCAAAAAACTAAGATCATGGCATCTGGTCCCATCACTTCATGGCATATAGAAGAGGAAAAAGTGGAAGCAGTGACATATTTATTTTATTGGGCTTCAAAACCACTGTGGATGGTGACTGTAGCTGTGATAATAAAAGACGCTTGCTCCTGGGAGGGAAAAGCTATGACAAGCCTAGACAGAGTATTAAAAAGTAGAGACATCATTTTGCCGACAAAGGTCCATATAGTAAAAGCTATCATTTTTCCAGTAGTCATGTATGGATGTGAGAGTTGGACCATAAAGAAGGCTGTTGTTGTTGTCTAGCTGCTGAGTCATGGCTGACTCTCTGCAACCCCATAGTCTGTAGCCAACCAGGCTCTTCTTTTCATGGGATTCTCCAGATAAGAGCACTGGAGTGGGTTGCCATTTCTTTCTCCAAAAAGAAGGCTTAGCGCCAAAGAATTGATGCTTTTGAACTGTGGTGCTGGAGAAGACTCTTGAGAGTCCCTTGGACTGCAAGGAGTTCAAACCAGTCAATTCCAAAAGAAATCAACTCTCAATAGTCATTGGAAGGACTGATGCTGAAGCTGAAGTTCCAATACTTTGGCCACCTGATGTGAAGTACTGTCCTATTGGAAAAGACCCTGATGCTGGGAAAGATTGCAGGCAAAAGGAGAAGAGGGCGGCAGAGGACAAAATGGTTAGATAGCATCACTGACTCAATGGACGTGAATCTGAGTAAACTCCAGGAGACAGTGAAGGACAAGGAAGTCTGGCTGCCTCAGTCCATGTGGTCACAGAGTTGGACATGACTTAGCAAATGAACACACACACTTATCTAGCTGCTGCTGCTGCTAAGTCACTTCAGTCGCGTCTGACTGTGTGTGACACCATAGACGGCAGCCCACCAGGCTCCCCCATCCCTGGGATTCTCCAGGCAAGAACACTGGAGTGGGTTGCCATTTCCTTTCCCACTTATCTAGGTACTATGTCTTTTATAAGTTATTAATGCCTTAGCAACTGTATCGACTATACTACTGTTAATTGTTTTATTTATTTCTTTCCTTTTTCTGTTTTTACAAATAAATTGATTTAAAATCACTGGGAAATGCTTAAAAACAATACTAGCCAACAGCATCCAATAATACATTAAAAGGCTTATACACCATGATCAAGTGGGATTTATCCTAGAAATATACACAAATCTTTCAATGTATGCAAGTCAATCAGTGTGATAGTCTATGCAGTGATAGACCATATTAACAAATTAAAGAATAAAAGCCATATGATCATCTCAATAGATGCAGAGAAAGCTTTTGACAAAATTCAACAACCGTCTATGATACTCTCTGGAAAATGAGCATAGAGGGAACCTTAACATAATAAAGGCAATATATAACAAACATCATTTTCAATGGTAAAAAACTGAAAGCATTTCCCCTAATATCAGGAACAAGACAAGGATGTCCATTCTCATCAACACTGTTTTGGAAGTCCTTGCCATGGATATTAGAGATGAAAAAGAAATAAAAGGAATCCAAGTTGGAAAAGAAGAAGTAAAACTGTCATTGTTTGCAGATGACATGATACTACATATGCAGAAAATCCTAAGATGCCACCGGAAAACTACTGTACATAGTCAGTGAATTTGGCAAAGTTGTAGGATACAAAATTAAGGCATAGAGATCTCCTGCATTCCTACACACTAATAACAAAAGAGCAGAAAGGGAAATTAAGGAAACAATCACACTTACCATCACAACAAAAATAATAAAATACCTAGGAATAAACCAACATAATAAGGCAAAAGACCTGTATTCAGAAAACTATAAAACACTGATGAAAATCAAGGAGGACACAAACAGATGGAGAGAAATACGATGTTCTTGGATTGAAAGAATCAATATAATGAAAATGAGTATATTGCCTAAAGCAAACTACAGATTCCATGGAATTCCCATCAAATTACCAATGGCATTCTTCATAGAATTAGAACAAAAATTTTTACAATCTGTATGAAAACACCCCAAAGAGCCAAAGTAATCTTGAGAAAGAAAAATGGAGCTAGAGGATTCAGGCTTCCCAACTTCAAACTATACTGCAAAGCTACAGTAATCAAGACAGTATGGTACTGGTACAAAAACAGAGAAATAGATCCATGGTACAGGATAGAAAGCCCATAAGTTAACCCACGCACCTATGGTCACCAGATCTATGACAACGGAGGCAAAAATATACAATGGAGAAAATATAGCCTCTTCAATAAGTGGTGCTGGGACATCTAGACAGCCACATGTAAAATAATGAGATTAGAATACTCCCTAACATCATACACACAAGTAAACTTAAAACAGATTAAAGACCTAAATGTAAGTCCAGACACTATATAACTCTTAGAGGAAAACATAGAGAAAACACTCTGACATAAATCACAGCAAGACCTTTTTTTGCAAAGAAGTTCTTGCACCTTCTAGAATAATGAAAATGTAAAATAAATAAATAAATAAATAAACAAATGGGGCCTAATTAAACTTAAACGTTTTTGCACAGGAAAGGAAACCATGGACAAATGAAAAGACAACCCTCAGAATGGGTAAAGGAAAAAAAGTGTTAGTCGCTCAGTTGTGTTCAACTCTCTGTGACCCCATGGACTGTAGCCCACCAGGCTCCTCTATCTATGGGATTTTCCAGGCAAGAATACTGGAGTGGGTTGCCATTTTCTTCTACAGAGGATCTTCCAAACCCAGGGGTCGAACCTGACTCTCCTGCATTGCAGTCATGCCTGACTCTTTGCAACTCCATGGACTATACAGTCCACGGAATTCTCTATGCCAGAATACTGGAGTGGGTAGCCTTTCCCTTCTCCAGGGTATATTCCCAACCCACTGATTGAACCCAGGTCTCCTGCATTTCAGGTGGATTCTTTACCAGCTGAGCCACAGAGGAAGCCCAAGAATACTGGAGTGGGTAGCCTATCCCTTCTCCAGTGGATCTTCCTGACCCAGGAATCAAACTGGGGTCTCCTGCATTGCAGGTGGATTCTTTCCCAACTGAGCTATCAGGGAAATCCTCCTGCATTGCAGGCAGATTCTTTATCATCTGAGCCACCATGGAAACTCCAGTAGAATGGGTAAAAATATTTGCAAATTAAGCAACAGACAAAAAATTAATATATACAAATAGAGCTGAAAAGGAAATTAATATATACAAATAAATTAATATATACAAATATTAGCTATATACAAATAATATCTCCAAAATATACAAACAGCTCATGGAGCTCAACATCAAAAAACAAAAAAATCCAATCAAAAAATGAGTGGAAAACCTAAATAGACATCTCTCCAAAGAAGACATATAGATAGCCAAAAGACACATGAAAAGATGCTGAATATCACTAATTATTTGAGAAATACTAAATCAAAACTACAAGGAGGTACCAACGCACACCAGTCAGAATTGTCATCATCAAAAAGTCCATAAGTAATAAATGCTGGAAAGAGTGTGGAGAAAAAAGAATTGGTATAGCCACTATGGAGAACAGTGTGGAATTTCCTTAAAAAATTAAACATAGAACTACCATATGACCCAGCAATCCCACTACTGGTTATATACCCCGAGGAAACCATAACTGAAAAAGACACATGTACCCCAATGTTCACTGTAGCACTATTTACAATAGCCAGGTCATGGAAGCAACCTAGAGAGCCATCAACAGATGAATGCCTAAGAAGATGTGGTCATATTATACAATGGCCTATTACTCAGCCATAAAAAGGAATGAATTTGAGACAGCTAAATTGAGATGATGAACCTGGAGCCTGTTATACAGAGTGAACTAAGTCAAAAGAGAAAAACAACTACTGTATATTAATTTATATATATATATAATCTTGCATATATATATATACACACACACACATATATATATATATATGAGAAAAGTAGAAGGACATGCACTCAGTTTCCAGAGAGAACACCAAAACTGCAACTAGTTGCTGAACAACCATAAACAGGAGGATGTTGGAACCCACCAAAAAAAGATACCCCATGTCCAGGGACAAAGGAGAAGCCACAATAAGACAGTAGGCAGGGTGCAATCATGGTTAAAATCAAACCTCATACTTGCCAAAGACTCTTGGAGGGCACAAACAAAACCTTGTGGGCACCAGAACCCAGGGAAAGGAGCAGTGATCCCACAGGAGACTAAGCCAGACCTGCCTGTTAGTGTCTGAGGGTCCCCTGTGGAAGCATGGGACAGCAGTGGCCAGTCGCAGGGACAGGGGTACTGGCAGCAGCAGTCCTGAGAGGCAGGGCATGTGGCATAAATCCTCTTGGAGGAGGTTGCCATTAACCTTACCCAAGAGCCAATGGGTGGGCAATCTACAAACTAGAGAACAAGTATACCAAAGAAGTTCTTACACTGTTATGAAAGCTCCAGGCCCTACAACAGACTTCCCCAACACAACAACATTCCTAGGAAATTTGAAGGTCAATGGGATTTGATTACAGAACTTCAACAGAACAGGGGAAACAAACTCTTGGAGGGCACAGACAAAACCTCGAGTGTACCAGGGCTCAAGAGAAAGGAGCAGTGACCCTACAAGAGACTCAGCCAGACTTGCCTGTGAGAGTCTGGGAGTCTCCAGCAGGGGTGTGAGCTGACAGTGGCTGGCCTCAGGATCGGGGCACTGGCAGCAGTAGTCCTGGAGGTGCAGCATGCTGGCATTAAGTCCTCTTGGAAGAGGTTGCCATTACCCCTACCATAGATCTATAGCCGACTATAGAAACTGCGGACTCTAGGACTGGGCTGTCTCAGGCCAAACCACAGAGAAAGAGCACAGCCTCACCCATCAGCAGAAAACTGCATTGAAGATTTACCGAGCATCACCTTACCCACCAGAGCAAGACCCAGTTTTCCCCACAAGTCCCTCCCATCAGGAAGCTTGATCAAGCCTTTTGCCCCCATCAGAGGGCAGACAGAATGAAAACCGCAATCACAGAAAACTAACCAAAATGATCACATGGACCACAGCCGCCTTGGGTAACTCAATGAAACGAATCAGGCCGTGTTGGGCCACCCAAGACAGATAGGTCATGGTACAGAGTTCTGATAAAATGTGGTTCATTGGAGAAGGGAATGGCAAACCACTTCAGCATTCTTGCCTTGAGAATCCCTTGAACAGTACGAAAAGGCAAAAAGATATGACACTGAAGGATGAGACCCCACCCCCCAGGTCAAGTAGGAGTCTAACGTGCTACAGGAGGAGAGTGGAGAAATAGCTCCAGGAGGAATGAAGAGGCTGAGCAAAAGCAAAAATGACACCCAGGTGTGGATGTGTCTGGTGGTGAAAGTAAAGTCCAATGGTGTAAAGAACAATATTGCATAGGAACCTGGAATGTTAGGTCCATGAATCAAGGCAAATTGGAAGTGGTCGAACAGGAGATGGCAAGAGTGAACATCAACTTGTTAGGAATCAGTGAACAAAAATGGGCAGAAAGGTCAGATTTAATTCAGATGACCATTATATATATAATCTATTACTGTGGGCAAGAATTCCTTAGAAGAAACGCCATGTGAACAGAATGAAGGCAAAACCATGTGATCATCTTAATTGATTCAGAAAGAGCATTTGATGTAATCTAGTAGCCTTTTCATGATACAAACACTTAACAGATTAGGAACAGAAGACAATCTCCTTAACCCAATAAAGGGAAGTTATGAAAAATTCACAACTAGCATCATATACTCAATGGTGAAAGACTAAAAGCTTTCCCTCTAAGATCAGGAAGAAGACAAGGGTGCCCACTCTCATTGCTCATATTCAACATAGTACCAGAAGTGCTGCTGCTGCTGCTGCTAAGTCGCTCCAGTCGTGTCCGACCCTGTGCGACCCCTTAGATGGAAGGCCACCAGGCTCCCCCATCCCTGGGATGCTTCAGGCAAGAACACTGGAGTGGGTTGCCATTTCCTTCTCCAATGCATGAAAGTGAAAAGGCAAAGTGAAGTCGCTCAGTAGTGTCCAACTCTTAGTGACCCCATGGACTGTAGCCCACCAGGCTCCTCCATCCATGGGATTTTCCAGGCAAGAGTATTGGAGTGGGGTGCCATTGCCTTCTCCGACTGGAAGTGCTAGCCAGAGCAATTAGGCAAGAAAAAGAAAGAAAAGGCATCCAAATCAGAAAGCAAGAAGCAAAAACATTTCTATTCACAGATGGCTCGATCTCATATATAGAAAATGCTAAAGAATCTACACAAACTCTCACAGCTAATGAAAAAATTAATCAAATTTTCAGGATACAGGTTCAAAACACAAAAATCAACTGTACTTCTACACATAGTGAACAACTTAAAAAGGAAATGAATGAAACGATTTCTTTTATAATAGCATCAAAAGAATAAAATACTCAGGAATGTGTTAACCAAAGATGCATGAGACTCGTTCATTGAAAACTATAAAACACTGCTGAAAAATTAAGGAAGATCTAAATAAATGGAAAAACCCCATGTTCATGGATTAGAAGACAATAATGTTAAGATGGCAATATTTCTCAAACTAATATACAGATTCAGTGCAATTGCCATCAAAATTCAAAAAATCTTTTTTTGCAGAAATGAAAAAACAACTCTAAAATTCACATGGAATTGTAAGGGATTCTCCAAAAGCCAAAACAATCAAAGCCAAAGCAACTGTAAAATAAAAATAAAGTTGGAGAACTTATACTTCCCAACTCTAAAGCATACTATAAAACTATAGAAATCAAAATAGTGTTGTATTGAAAGAATGGTAGACATATAGACCAATGGAATAGAATTGAAAGTCCGGAAATAAACCCAGACGTCCATGGACAACTGATTTTTAATCAGGGTGCCAAGACTATTCAATAGAGGAAAGACTAGTCTTTTGAACAGATGGTGCTGAAATAATTGGTTTCCCACATGCAAAAGTATTAAGCTGGACCCTTACTTCCCACTATATACAAAAATTCACTAAAAATAGATCAAAGACCTAAATGTAAGAAGTAAAACTATAAAGCTCTTATGAGAAAATACAAGTGTAAAACTTCATAACTGTAGATTAGGCAATGTTTACTTTGATATGATATCTAAATAGGTATTGAATGTCATCAAAATTTAAAACTTCTGTACATCAAAGGACCCTGTCATAAAAGTGAAAAGACAATCTATGAAGGGAAAAGATATTTGAAAATTATATTTCTGATAAGTGTCTAGTGTTAGATATATAAAGAACATTGACAACTCAACAATAGAAACACAGACAACCCAATTAAAAACTGGGCAAAGGACTTGAATAGACATTTCTCCAAAGAAGACATTCAGATGTTCAACAATCCCATGAAAAGATGCTCAACATCATTAGCCATCAGGGATGTGCAAATAAAAATTACAATGAGACATCACTTCAGATCCACTGGGAGGGCTAAAGGGAAAAAAAAAGAGAATAAAAAACACTGGCAATAATGTGGAGAAACTAGAACCCTCTTGTGTTGCTGGTGGGAGAGCAAAATGGTGCAGTTGCTGTGGAAAAAGGGTTTGGTAATTCATCAAAATACAGAATTACTATGCAATTCTACTTCTAGGAATATACCCAGAAGAATTGAAAAACAGGTATTCAGATACTTGAAATATCAGCATTATTCACAACAGACAATAAGAGGCTTGAAACAACCTAACTGTCCATCAACAGATGAATGGATAAATAAAATGTGATCCATTGTATAATGGAATATGATTCAGCCATAAAAAGGTATAAAGTATCAAAACATACTACAGGTGCATGCATCTTGAAAACATTATGCTCAGTGAAAGAAGCCTCTTTCCCTCTTCCTCCTTTTCTCTCTCCTTCCCTCTTTCCTCACTTGCTGGAGGGCCCAGCCACTGCATTTAAGTGAACCCAGGTCATGTGCAGAAGCATCAGGGGCCACCAGGCATGTAAGAGAGATGAGGATCAGCTCGTCTCCCTCTCTCGTTAGCAAAAACCAGCCCTGCCTACTGCATCTCCCCATGTCTGCAGATGTTGGGACCGACAACACATGATTATTATTGTTTAAACTACTATGTCTTGTGCAAATTTGCTCTTCACCAAGAGTTAACCAGCACCCAGCCTGCCAGATGTTCCTCTTCTTCTCTGGCCCCAGGACCCTGGATAACTTCTGCTGTGTGCCTCTATCATCCCCAACCCTCACCCTTTTTTGTGTTTTCTGTTTTGTTTTGTTTTGTTTTGTTTTGTATTTTCTCTCTAAGATCTGCCTGAGCTCCTGGCTTCTTCAGGAAAACTGCAGTAGTTAATCCTGTCCCTGTGAAACTGTGTAACTTCTGGGGAAAGGGGAAGCAGGAGGAATCTCTGTGTGATCCTATACCCTTCCCAAACTCCAGGAGCACCCTCCAGAGTGGGTGAGCATTGGAAAGGACCCACACAGGAGATCCCTATAGTAACGAGCACTGCCCCCTTACTGGAAGTGCTGTTCCTATGCTTGAGCACAGTGAGAAACAGAGGCAGAAAGGAAATGAACTGGCTCGTGCCCACTCCCACTGAGGGGGAAGCTGGTTTGAGCCCTGCTGCACCCACACCCCTGGGCTGCCGCCTCTGCCTGGCTAGCCATGACGGGTACTATCTGTACCTTTGTCCAGCACGGGGCCAAAGATGGCCAGGCTGTTGTTGATAGTGGTGCAATTCCAACGGCGGCCACGGAACTGGTGTTGGCACTCCTGGATGCTGATTTTGATGCCCTCTGCCACGCTGGGCATGATCTCCACGTAGTTCCGGCAGAAACGCAGCTGCTTGGGTACTAAGCCTGGGATGCTGGCACAGAGGATGGGTTGTGTCCCCAGGGAGGAGTACTGGGGCCCAACAGCCAGGGACCTGGGGGAGGAGGACAAGGAGGCATAGTTAGTAGGGGAAGTGCCCTTCTGGCCCGTGAACCAGGAGCAGGAGTCAGGCCTGTCCTAGGGTGAACTTTCTTTGGAGGATGCACACAGGCCCTTTCCTTGGGCAAGATGTGCTTCTACCACGGAGGAAGCCTGTCCCTATCCTGTACCTGACACTTAGCACAAAACTCTGTGATGTGCACGTGGATTGACAGAAAAGAAATCAAGGAAGTGGTGGAGGCTTCCCTGCTTCTCTGCACAACTGCAGGGGTCCTGGCTCCAGTGGTCTGGAGACAGCAGCACCCTGAAACTGTTCAGGAACACAGAGAACAACACTCAAGCATACAGGTGATGCTGAGTCAGTACAGGGGCTGCCCAGAGGAGGTGCTGCTGGGTCTGTGGCAGGAGGACAGTCCCTTCTAGAGCAGTGTGAGATAGGGCAGCCTGCTGTTGTTCAGTAGCTAAGTCATGTTCAGCTCAGAGACTGCAGCATGCCGGGCTCCCCTGTGCTTCACTATCTTCTGGAGTTGCTCAAGTTCATGTCCATTGAGTCAATGATGCTATCTAACTATCTTATCATCTGCCATCCTCTTCTACTCCTACCCTCAATTTCTCCCAGCCTCAGGGTCTTTTCCAGTGAGTTAGCTCTTCGCATCAGGTGGCCAAAGTATTGGAGCTTTCAGCATCAGTCCTTCCAATGAATATTTATGGTTGATTCCCTTTAGGATTGATTGGTTTGATCGCCTTGCAGTCCAAGGGACTCTCAAGAGTCTTCTCCAGCACCACAATTTGAAGGCATTAATTCTTCAATGCTCAGCTTTTTTTATGGTCCAACTTTCACATCTGTACATGACTACTGGAAAAACCAAAGCTTTGACTATATGGACTATGGTCAATAAGGTGACGTCTTTGTTCTTTAATATGCTGTCCAGGTGTCATAGCTTTCCTTTCAAGGAGCAAGTATCTTTCAATTTCATGGCTGCAGTCCCCGTCCGCAGTGATTTTGGAGCCCAGGAAAGGAAAATCTGTCACTGCTTCCACTTTGCCCCTTCTCTGTGCTGTGAACTGATGGGACTGGATGCCATGATCTTAGTTTTTTGATTGAATTTCAAGCCAGTTTTTTCACTCTCCTTTTTCATCTTCAAGAGACTCTAGTTCCTCTCTGCTTTCTGCCGTTAGAGTGGAGTTAGAGATGGGGCACCCTGGAGGAGGGCATGGCAACCCACTCCAGTATTCTTGCTTGGAGAATCCCATGGACAGAGCAGCCTGGCGGGCTACAGTCCATGGGGTCACCAAGAGTCAGACAAGACTGAAGCGACTTAGCACGCACGCACACACAGAGAGATGGGGCACAGCAGTGGGTAAATAAATCATATAGGCGAAAACCACGGCTGAACTCATGCCCACCATTCCAGCAGGCTTTCGGCTATTTACTCAGCAGATGTAAAAGCTTATGTACACAATAAGATGTGCTCAAGAATATTCACAGGGCTGGGATCATCAGAGAAAAGCTTGGAAACCACCAAAGGATGCATCCACAGAAGCGTGGATGAACACAGAGTGTTTACTCTTGCAGTGAAATGCTACTTCGAAATAGAGAGGAGTGGCCTGCTGGTGCAAAGGTCAGGGATCTCCCTGGCAAGGAGCTTAAGAGAGACCTGATACAGTGCGGGTGACCACGATTCCTCTGATGGAGACCGAGGCCCAGCAACACTGTGGATAGGTACAGACATCAGGATAGTTTCCTCATTCTCATGGGAGGTCTGGCCTGACCGAAAGGCGGCATGAGAAAATGTATCTCAGGCTGTGCTTTGCCAAATGGCTCCCACTCAACACATGTGCCTATTTAATTTAAGCAAAATGACAAAAAATGAGAGAAAATTTTGGTTTCTTAGTCACACTAGCTAGACATGATCTGTGGTTACCATGTTGGATGGTTAGATATAAGAACATTTCAGTCACTGTGAAAAGTTCTACTGGACCACTAGGGTCTAGGGTGAAGTAAGTGCTCTGTGTTTGATGGGGCTGTTGGTTACACACGTGTTTATGTGTCACAGCTGATTGAAATGTGGTCATGTTACTATTCATGATTGTTGTTCAGTCACTCAGTTGTGTCCGACTCTTTGCAACCCCATGGACTGAAGCATGTCAGGCTTGCTTGTCCTTCACTATCTCCTGGAGCTTGCTCAAACTCATGTCCATTGAGCCGATGATGCCATCCAACCATCTCATCCTCTGTCATCCCCCTCTCCTCCTGCCTTCTGTCTTTCCCAGCATCAGGGTCTTTTCCAGTGAGTCAGCTCTTCACATCAGGTGGCCAAAGTATTGGAGCTTCAGCTTCAGCATCAGTCCTTCCAATGAATATTCAGGGTTGATTTCCCTTAGGGTGGAGAGGTTTGATTACCCCTTGATTTCAGAGGAAGAACCATCTGGCCCTTTCCAGGGCAGAGGGAAAGAGCTTCCTCAATCCCATGGTGACACGTGGTATCTGCCCAGTCGGATGGATAACCCATGGTTCTGTCATCTGCGGGAGCATCTGTGTTTGCAGTGGGGTGATGGGCTCTTGTCGGCAGAGCTCTGTTTGGTTCCTGTGTCTCAGCGCTTCCTTCACCCCTGGGTGGAAGCTCCACGTGAACGACTGTGTGTCTGTTGAAGCCTGCCTCCCATCAACCATGGATATCACAAAGGCTCTTTAGGGTCTCTCAGAAAGGGCCATGAAAATGTTTAGGATGGTAGGAGACGACCAACGCACAGGAGGCCCTGTGGACCTAGGAGGACCACTGGGTGTGGGGTGGCTCTGTGCTTTCCTCCTTGGTCCCCAGAGATCTGCTCACTCTCGGCACAGAGCAGTACAGGTGTTGCGCATCTCACCCGGCCTTTAGCCGCAGCGCTCTCTCCTCCTTCCCTGAGAGCCCCATCTCCTCCTCCCACTGGGGTTTCTGGTGTGGTGTGGCTCAGACCCAGACTGACCCCTCTGCCTGGCAAGATGGTCACTGCTTATATGGTAGGTTTCTCTGGTGGGATTCAGGCGGAAATGTCTGTTTCCCTTTCCTTTATTTGGTGGCTGACTTTGTAAACATTTTAGCCGGGCCCCCAGAGGTTCCTCTTGTTCAGCATCTCTCTCCTGGAGGGTTCAGTTCAGTTCAGTTCAGTCACTCAGTCGTGTCCGACTCTTTGCGACCCCATGAATCACAGCACAGCAGGCCTCCCTGTTCATCACCATCTCTCGGAGTCAGGCACCCCTAAGAACATGGGACAGAGGTTTCTGTGTTCCTCAGCAAGCCACACACCTCCACTACGATGCTTTCAGTAAATCCTACTCTGAGTCTAACCCAGATCCATCCATCTGTGGTGAGAATGAGAGGAAACAGGAATCACCATCTCTCAGAGAAACAAACCTACCCTCTGGAAATACACATCAGACCCTAACATCTTTCCCTCTTTGTCTCCAAAATCTCCAGAGGCCGCCTTGCCTCGAGGCACACAACCCATGCTCTTCAGCACCTGGAGACGCCTCATTGGATGACCCAGAGAGAACACTTCCTCACTGCACAATCCTGTGAGATCTGTCCAGCTCCATCCTCTCAAACTCTGCCAGCCACCTGTTTCTGCCACACCAGGCTCTGGGCACAGTCCCTGTCTTCACCCATCTCTCAGTCAACGTGGGACTTTGTCCCATGCTTCTCTGTGGCCACAGTGCAGTTCAGTTCAGTTGCTCAGTCATGTCCGACTCTTCGCGACTCCATGGACTGCAGCACGTCAGGCCTCCCTGTCCATCACCAACTCCCAGAGTTTACTCAAACTCATGTCCATGGAGTCAGTGATGCCATCCAACCATCTCATGCCCTGTCATCCCCTTCTCCTGCCTTCAATCTTTCCCAGCATCAGGGTCTTTTCAAATGAGTCAATTCTTTGCATCAGGTGGCCAAAGTATTGTAGTTTCAGCTTCAACACCAGTCCTTCCAATAAATATTCAGGGATGACTTCCTTTAGGATGGACTGGTTGGATCTCCTTGAAGTCAAAGGGACTCTCAAGAGTCTTCTCCAACACCACAGTTCAAAAGCATCAGTTCTTCAGCACTCAACTTTCTTTATAATCCAATTCTCACATCCCTACATGACCACTGGAAAAACCATAGCCTTGACTAGAGGGACCTTTGTTGACAAAGTAATGTCTCTACTTTTTAATACCCTGTCTAGGTTGGTCATAGGAGAAGGCAATGGCAACCCACTCCAGTACTCTTGCCTGGAAAATCCCATGGATGGAGGAGCCTGGTGGGCTACAGTCCAGGGGTCACTAAGAGTCGGACATGACTGAGTGATTTCCCTTTCACTTTTCACTTTCATGCATTGGAGAAGGGAATGGCATCCCACTGCATTGTTCTTGCCTGGAGAATCTCAGGGATGGGGGAGCCTGGTGGGCTTCTGTCTATGGGGTCGCACAGAGTCAGACACGACTGAAGCGACTTAGCAGTAGCAGCAGCAGGTTGGTCAGAGCCTTTCTTCCAAGGAGCAAGCATCTTTTTATTTCATGGCCGCAGTCACCATCTGCAGTGATTTTGGAGCCCAAAAAGATAAAGTCTGCCACTGTTTCCAGTGTTTCCCCATCTATTTCCCATGAAGTGACGGGACCAGATGCCATGATCTTAGTTTCCTGAATGTTGAGCTTTAAGCCAGCTTTTTCACTCTCCTCTTTCACTTTCATCAAGAGGCTCTTTAGTTCTTCTTTGCTTTCTGCCATAAGGGTGGTGTCATCTGCATATCTGAGGTTATTGATGTTTCTCCCAGCAATCTTGATTCCAGCTTGTGCTTCATCCAGCCCAGCATTTCTCATGATGTACTCTGCATATAAATTAAATAAGCAGGGTGACAATTATAGCCTTGATGTACTCCTTTCCTTATTTGGAACCAGTCTGTTGTTCCATGTCCAGTTCTAACTGTTGCTTCCTGACCTCTGATTTCTCAAGAGCAGGTCAAGTGGTCTGGTATTTCCATCTCTTTCAGAATTTTCCAGTTTGTGGTGATCCACACAGTCAAAGGCTTTGGCATAGTCAATAAAGCAGAAATATATGTTTTTCTGGAACTCTCTTGCTTTTTCAATAATCTAACGAATATTGGCAATTTGATCTCTGGTTCCTCTGCCTTTTCTAAAACCAGCTTGAATATTTGGAAGTTCATGGTTCACATACTATTGAAGCCTGGCTTGAAGAATTTTGAGAATTAGGCTTTATTAGCGTGTGAATGAGTACAATTGTGTGGTAGTTTGAGTATTCTTTGGCATTGCCTTTCTTTGGGACTGGAATGAAAGCTGACCTTTTCCAGTCCTGTGGCCAATGCTGAGTTTTCCAAATTTGCTGGCATATTGAGTGCAGCACTTTAACAGCATCATCTTTAGGATTTGAAATAGCTCAACTGGAATTCCATCACCTCCACTAGCTTTGTTCGTAGTGATGCTTCCTAAGGCCCACTTGACTTCACATTCCAGGATGTCTGGCTCTAGGTGAGCGATCATATCATCGTGATTATCTGGGTCGTGAAGATCTTTTTTGTATAGTTCTTCTGTGTATTCTTGAAGGAGAATATCCCACGTGGGGTAGGANTATTCTTTGGCATTGCCTTTCTTTGGGACTGGAATGAAAGCTGACCTTTTCCAGTCCTGTGGCCAATGCTGAGTTTTCCAAATTTGCTGGCATATTGAGTGCAGCACTTTAACAGCATCATCTTTAGGATTTGAAATAGCTCAACTGGAATTCCATCACCTCCACTAGCTTTGTTCGTAGTGATGCTTCCTAAGGCCCACTTGACTTCACATTCCAGGATGTCTGGCTCTAGGTGAGCGATCATATCATCGTGATTATCTGGGTCGTGAAGATCTTTTTTGTATAGTTCTTCTGTGTATTCTTGAAGGAGAATATCCCACGTGGGGTAGGAGATAGATACCCCACACCCAAGGGCAAAGGAGAAGCCCCAGCCAGATGTTAGGAGGGGCAAATTCATCTTCAGAATCAAACCCCATTCCCACCAGAGATGCTCAGAGGGCTCAAACAAACCTTGTGTGCACCAGAACCCAGGGACCCCATAGAGACTGAGACAGAGCTCTGTGGCCACTCAGAGTCCCTTTCATCTCCCACAACCCCCCTGCTGTCCTGTGTGAGGCATCACCCTCTACACCTCCCCTCTGCAGCACTTATGTAGCTCTATATTCAGCTAGCTGGCTGAGGAGAGGGCAACTTCTTGAAGTCCTGAACACAGCGTTTCCCAAGTTGGCATCCTCTCATCCTGTGCCCACTCTGCCCACCATTTCTGGGCAGCCTCTCTCTTTGGCTTGCTCTTCCTTCCTGATCAAGTGCATCTCTCATGAGTTAACACCTATCTTTCCCCGGGGAATGTCCCTGACACCATGCATCCACGTGCTCCGGTGGAGCTGAGCCTTCTTTTCACGGCGGCCATCTCCAGCGCCCCCATTTCTAGGGAAAACCTGAAGCCTCCAAACCAGACTCCGGGTCTCCTGGGTCCCTCTCACATCTGTGCCCTAATCTGACACCACTCCCTGGGTGCTGTCTCCATCCTATACATCCTCATGCCTTGAGCCAAAACCCAGCCATGACCTCGCAGCAGATATCACAGATATCCCCATGGCCCTGCCTGAGTCTGTATTCCTGCAGTGGCATTCCAACTGTGGGGCTGGCTTGTTCCCTCACTTCTTCCTTCATTCCCTGCAAAGCCTACTGGATCCTGGGTGCCTGAGGCCTGACCCTCCCCAGCTTTCTCCAACACCCACCCCAGGGTCTGGGACCCCAAGATTTTCAGGAAGGGCAGCCCTCTTCTCTCACCCAGCTGTGAGGTCTCTCCTCTCTAGGCAGTATTCTCTGGTCTGAGCCTCGCTGACCTGCAGTCTGTCCTACACAGACGGCTCTGAGTGGAGACTGCAGGGGCTGCTGCTGTCTCTCTGGGACCCCTGTGCTGACCGAGGCGCTTGGCTTCCTGATGGACCAGCATGGGCTGGACGCACAGATGGGAGGATGGGGGAAGCTGGCACTTGGACTGAGAGGTGGCATGCAAGCCAGGGTCAGCAGTCTCTGCTCTTGAAGGCACCCAGTGGGCAGGGTGAGGACTTCAGGGTGGAGAGCATGGGCCAGCTCTGCCCACTCCAGGCTGAGTTCAGATGTCCAGGCTGGGTTGGTGAGGGTCAGCGAGTGAGCTAGACTGTGTCTAATCTGCATGCCTTCTGCCACTCTCCAGCTGAGCTTTTGCGGATAACCCTCCCACTTCCCTGGTGGCTAAGATGGTAAAGAATCCACCAGCAATGCAGGAGACCTGGGTTCGATTCCTGGGTTGGGAAGATCCCCCAAGAAGGGAATGGCAACTCACTCCAGTATTCTTGCCTGGCGACCCATGGACAGAGGAGCCTGGCGAGCTAGAGTCCATGGGATCGCAAAGAGTCAGACATGACTGAACAACTAATGGCTCCCTTCACTTCCCACTTATAAATCAGAGGGCGAAACTCCCAGGACCTCAGTTCTCTTTCAGAACATTGTCACCTCCCTCACCTCCCCAACTTAGTTCAGCTGATTTCTGTTCCCTCTCACCCACTGAGACATCCCTGTCTTGGCCCCAGTGACCACTCTGTCTATATTGGCATATGTGGCTGGCTCTGACTGCTCCTGGCTCAGGTTGGCCATCTGTTTCCACCGTGTGGTACCTCTCACTGTGACCCTGGCAACCCACTCCAGTATTCTTGCCTGGAAAATCCCATGGACAGAGGAGCCTGGTAGGCTACAGTCCATAGCGTTGCAAAAAGAGTTGGACACAACTGAGCAACTCCACTTTCTTATTCTTTATCTTTAGTTGTGCTGGGTCTTCGTTGTTCAGAGCGGGCTTTCTCTAGTTGCAGCAAGTGGGGGCTACTGTCTGGCTACAGTGCGTGGGTTTCCCACTGCAGTGGCTTCTCTGGCCGCAGAGCACGGGCTCCAGGGTGAGCAGGCTCCTTAGCTGCGGCTCATGAGCTCTAGAGTGCTGGCTCAGTAGCTGTGGTGCAACAGTCTATCTGCTCCGCAGCATGTGGGATCCTCCTGGACCAGGGATTGAACTGGTGTCGCCTGCATTGCAAGGTGGATTTTTAACCATTGGACCACCAGGGATTTTTTAAGCAGGAACGAGCTGTCACTCCAGGTGAGGCTGCCCTGACCAGCTCTGGCTCTTCCACTCTGTGATTCAGAATGTTTTGCACCCATGTGTTCCACATTTTGATGCCCCACGTGGGATGTGATTTGCAAACAAATATTGAACTCTAGTTAATAATGAGCCAGCCAAAGTCTTCAGGGAAAGAGTGGATTGAGGTCACATAAAAACACACGATGAACAGGTGGGTGAATAGAAGGGATGGTGAGGTATGGAATACACTGGGTCAAGCAAAATGTGCATTGTGCCACATAGACATGCTTTGTCCAAGTCCTGCATCTTTTTGGATGTTTGAACATTTCCTGATGGAACATTAGGGTAGGGTTTGCCCTTCGCAGCTCTGGTCTTGGAGCCTTTCTGAAGGGGGCTGGCTCCTGAGGTTCGTGGGGTTCCTCTCCTTCTCTCCTGTTGCTGGCAGCCAGGCTCAGACTGGAGAAGGGATGAAGAGGGTCTGTCAGAAGGAAAAGCCACTCAGTTGATTTCTGAGTGGATCTCTTTTTACTGGCTGAATGTACTTGGAGACTCAGAACAAGTGGAAAAACAAAGGGCCACTTAATTCAGACAGAAAAAAAAAAGTGGACTCTATGTCTCTGTGCCCTCACCAGTCCCAGGGTGCTTGTCCCCCTGCCAGATGCCAGATGCCGGGGCTCACTGCGGGCGGGGGCTGAGCTGCTCATCCCCAGAGCCCACAGCCTGTCCCTACCTGGGCACTCCCCACCTCTCCCCATCCTGCCAGGGGGAAGCAGAGTGGGGCTCCCGAGGTCTCGAGGTCATGGCTTCTCCCCAGGCTCGTCCCAAGCTTGCAGTGCTGAGTCTGTGCCCCGCCCCTGCCTTCTCCGGGCCCTCTTCCATTCAGGTCCCCTATTACCACTCCCCAAGCAAGGCCAGAGGACTGGCAGCCAGCTCCCAGCACAGAAGCCATGCTCCTGTTCTGGCCTCCACCAATCCCAGCTGGATCCCTCTTCACCCACCCTAGACCCGATGGCCCCTTAAGTTCCTTGAATTATTTCCAGAATGGTTCCTTTGTCCCAGAGCTGGGCAACCAAGAGAATCCTGGTGATGCAGACCCTGCCCATGTAGGGCAGAAAGTTGGGGGATCCTGTCAGACATGGGAGGAGTCTGTGTGTGGGAGAAAGGGGGCAGAGAAGGGTCACAGGGGCCCAACTGATGTCACTGAATTTTGGGTGAGCCTTCAAGGATAAATTGGTTCATAAAAATTTATACTGAATATCCAAAGTGTATTCACTAACCTTACTGTGGTAATCATTTTGCAATATATACATCATTATTACCCGGACATACATCAGATAATTACATTGTACACCTTAACCTTACACAATGTTATATGTCAACTATATCTCCATAAAGCTGGAAGAAAACTCCAAACTGGACACGTGCTATCTTCCCAACGCTCCCAAGATTCAAATTTCTAATCCGAGGAGGAGGTAGGTACCCTCAGTCAGTTAATACTTGGAAGATGAAGATTTGTAACTCCTTCCTCCTATAATCTTCTGGGAGGAGGTGGAAGGTGCATTGACCTGGGGCCCCAGACCCCAGGAATCACCATGAACTGTCCTGTTTAAGGGTCTCTCCAGGAACGGCCCCAGACCCCAGGAATCACCATGCACTGTCCTGTTTAAGGGTCTCTCCAAGAACTAGAGACTAGTGGGAGAGGGATGCTGGAAGCTGAAAAGCGCTGCTACTGCAGGGCGCTGCCACCTCGGTGCTCTGTGCTCCCCAAGCTTCCAGAGCACACGAAATACAATCACAGCAGATGTAGCTGGGACTCCTGAGTCAGATCCTGGGCTAGAGAAGGATGTCCATGGAGAGACTGCCGAAGTCAGCCTGTGTTTGGCTGTGCAGCAACAAGGTCTGATAAACAAACCGACTATGTGAGATGTGAGCACTTGGGGAAGCAGGTTTGGCCTGTAGAAACTCTCTGCTCTATATAGTCAAGTCATCATCCCAGAGCCAGGTGGAGAAGAAAGAAACAGTTACAAGCAAACAAGCAGACTGACATCAGGTTACAACAACAGGGAACAAGCTTGCGATTCAGGACCATGAGTTTCTTTACTGAGCCTGCATGGTGGGCTGAGGGCTCAACGACATTTTGTAATCTCTGCACCAACTGCCATCACCTTCTGAGCTGAAAGCATCTGCTTTCCCCTGGTGATAGCATCTCAGAAAACCACAAAGGCTGTTGCAGTTTGTCACCTCCATTCATAACTGAAGGTGAGTTTGACTGCAGTTAGTGGTGGGTACAAATAAAGAGGTTATTTTATTGTCCCAGCAGAGGGACCCAGAGGGAGATAGCTCAGGAGTATTTAGGAAGGGACATGTGGTTTGAGCTTCTCAGGTGGTGTTAGTGGTAAAGACCCTGTCTGCAAACACAGGAGACATAAGAGACATGGGTTCGATCCCTGGGTCAGGAAGATTGCCTGAAGGAGGGCATGGCAACCCACTCCAGTATTCTTGCCTGAAGACTCCCCTGGACAGAGGAGCCTGGTGAGGTGTGGTCCATAGGGTCACAAAGAGTTGGACATGGATGAAGCCACTTAGCACACACACATATGGTTTGAGGGGATGGGACAGAGAACGGCTGTGCACACCTTGAAGGAGGTGGTTGCTCTCCTGCTCTCCTACCCAGCAAGTCCAGATTCTCACAAGGCCTCAAGAGTGCCCACCTTCCTGCCTGGGACTGTGAATACAGGGTACACTTGCTCTATCTGCAAGACACGCAGTGGAAAGCAGACATAAACCAGGGCCACCAATCTGGGTTCATCCAACCACAAGCATGCTTTCAAAGCAGAGCCTTCACCTGGTAGCAGAAGTCAGAGACATCAACAGCGTCTGAAGCTGTTGCTGGCTCTGAGATGAAGGTGCTGCAATCCGAGACCAGAAAGCAGCCTCGAGGAGCTGAGAACCACGCTGGCAGACAGCTGCAAGAACATGGAGACCGCACGGACCAGAATTTGACAGCTGGGTGAGGCTGGGAGAAAATTTGTTGCCAGATTGGCCAACACTTTCATTTTGGCCTCTAGACACTATGAGTAGGAAACCCAGGCAAACCACCAGGATCTCTGACCTGCAGAGCTGTGAACTAACGCACAGGTGCTGTGTGAGGCCATAACTCTGGTCGTTTGTTACTCAGCAAAGACTAAATACTCCCCATCTGTCTCCTCTGCTCACACTGGCTCTTTTCTCTTGCCCTCAGATCTGCACAGGCCAGGAGGAACAGAACCTCACAGGGAGGCGGCCCCTCCAGGTTCAAGCCACTGCCACCTTCAAGGGCTGGTCACCAGAACCTTTAGACAGCTCTTCCCTTCCTCCGCTTTCTCTGCCTCTATCCCCAACACCACCCCTCCCCAGGGACCCACTACTCTCCTGGAGGCTGGTTACGTCTTCTTTTCAAGTCCCTGGAATCTTTTCTTCCTCCATAACCTGAGCTGCTTATCTGGCCCACCTGCCCCACCAGCATCACCTGTGTGATTCTGCGCCTGGCCCTGCCTACTATATGGGTCTCTCCAACCTATGCAACCTGGTCGGTGGAGCCCCAGGGAATCTCCTGGACCAGGAAGCTGAGGGTAGAGAAAGACATCTGACCAACATCAATGAGTTAATTTGGCAGGATGGGGTTTTGGCATGTTGGTTTCCCCTTTCTAGTATGCCATTACGCTCTTAAAACATATTAAATACCAGTACATACAAGATAACATTTATGAAGAGTTATCTTGGTGAGCATGGGCCACCACAACAAAGAGCATAGGGTGGCTGAAACAGCGAACATTCGTTTCTCACAGTCCTCAGGTGAGGCTGTGGACGTGATGGGGTTCTGGCGAGGGGCTCCAGGTTCACAGATGGCCAGCTTCTTGCTGTGCCCTCATACTGTGGAGGGAGAACTCTGATGTCTTGTCTTCTTCTTTTAAGGAAACTATTCCCATCATGGAGACTCCACCTTCATGACCTCATCTAACCCCAGTTACCTCCCAGAGGTGCCACCTCCTAATACCATCACACTGAGGGCTTGGGGGATCAACGTATAAATCTGGGGAACACGGACATGTGGTTTATGACAGAGGGTAAGGTAAATGTCATATTTATGAACAGATCCCACACAGAACCCACTAAACCCAAAGACACAGAACACTGTGGGGCTCCTGCATTTGATATGACACTGTTTCTAGCACGAAACGGTCACTGAGGGGCAACGTGTGTGGTGGCTCCCATCTGTCCCCTGGCTGGTCCACTCTGCCTGTTGCTGTGGCCTTTGCACCTTGGTTTCCCAGCCAACACACTAGGCAGCTGGAGGCAGGGCTGGGCACTCTCAGGGTGGCCCTGGGCTGGCAGCACGTGCGCCACGGAACCTGTCAGAAGTGCAAGCTCCCCGGCAGTGCTGCCCAGGACCTGCTACATCAGAGCCTGGGGCCAGTGCCCTGCTTTGACAGGCCCTTCAGGGGCTTCTCTCTTTTGCTCACATTTGAAAACTACTGATTCTGAGCTCACTGAAGGTGAGCCTAACTTTGAGTCCTGGGCCTTTGGGTCCAGGGAGCCTCCTGAGGTTTCAAGTCCAGACCCTTTGGTCTGCAGTCAAGGTTTCCTTTGATTTTTGCTTCTAAATCCCAAGGCTTCCAGCAACTTCTGGTGCTGCTCTCTGAGAACGTGAGTTCCATCGTAGTGGCAGGGGAGAGCATGCTCAGCCAGGCTCAGGAGTGGGGCCAGGAAGTGTGTCCCTGCCCTCCAGCGCCAAACGTGTCTCCATGGGGCTGGCCACTTGCTTCTCTCCAGCCTAGTGTCGCAGAGCCTGCCATAAGTGAGATCACCAGGAGCCAGACCCCAACTCTCATCTGGGAGTAGTGAAGCTCCTAAAAAGAGCCAGGTAGTGACAGAAGAAGGAAGCAACAACGGTGAACATTCCTGAAGTGCTGGGGGAAGGATGAGGTTGAGGCAGGGCACTGACTGCCCATTTCCAAACCCAGTTCAGTCCAGTTCAGTCACTTTGTCATGTCCGGCTCTTTGTGGCCCCAAGGACTGAAGCACACAAGGCCTCCCTGTCCATCACCAACTCCTGGAGTTTACTCAAACTTATGTCCATTGAGTTAGTGATGCCATCCAACCATCTCATTCTCTGTTGTCCCCTTCTGTTCCTGCCTTCAATCTTTCCCAGCATCAGGGTCTTTTCAAATGAGTCAGCTCTTCACATCAGGTGGCCAAAGTATTGGAGTTTCAGCTTCAGCATCAGTCCTTCCAATGAACACCCAGGACTGATCTCCTTTAGGATGGACTGGTTGGATTTCCTTGCAGTCCAAGGGACTCTCAAGAGTCTTCTCCAACACCACAGTTCAAAAGCATCAGTTCTTCGGTGCTCGGCTTTCTTTATAGTCCAACCCTCACATCCATACATGACTACTGGAAAAACCATAGCGTTGACTAGACGGACCTTTGTTGGCAAAGTAATGTTTCTGCTTTTTAATATCCTAAGTTGGTCATAGCTTTTCTTCCAAGGAGTAAGCGTCTTTTAATTTCATGGCCGCAGTCACCATCTGCAGTGATTTTGGAGCCCAGAAAACTAAAGTCTGACACTGTTTCCACTGTTTCCCCATCTATTTGCCACGAAGCGATGGGACCAGATGCCATGATCTTTGTTTTCTGAACGTTGAGCTTTAAGCCAACTTTTTCACTCTCCTCTTTCACTTTCATCAAGAGGCTTTTTAGTTCCTCTTCACTTTCTGCCATAAGGGTGGTATCTGCATATCTGAGGTTATTGATATTTCTCCCGGCAATCTTGATTCCAGCTTGTGCTTCTTCCAGCCCAGCATTTCTCATGATGTACTCTGCATATAAGTTTAATAGGCAGGGTGACAATATACAGCCTTGACGTACTCGTTTCCCTATTTGGAATCAGTCTGTTGTTCCATGTCCAGTTCTAACTGTTGCTTCCTGACCTGCAAACAGATTTCTCAAGAGGCAGGTCAGGTGGTCTGATATTCCCATCTCTTTCAGAATTTTCCAAACTCAGAGGAGGCAAACTCAGGGTCTTGCTGAGAGGAGCTCTCTGGAGGGGTCACAAGCATGGATGAGGTCTCATTAATCTCCCAGGAACCCACTCTGAGTTCTTACCTGGGTGTCTGGGGCTCCAGGTTGATTTTTCTGTCTCCCCGCCATTTACCCTCTGGCCCGTGTATCTAGGTCATTATGAGGTCCTGACCCTGTCTCGTGCGATCTCTTCCTCCTCACGGCCATTGCCAGTGCAGGATGTTCTAGCCAATGATGACTTCAGGTGTCAACGGCCCTGCCCCGATGGACAAAACCTGTGTCCCATGGCTCCAGAGAAAGCCAGGCAGGAGGGGGTGCGCTGCCCTCCTCCTGGGAACCAGCAGGGCGTGAGGGCGCTGCTAGTCTGCACTCACTGCGCCCATTTCCTTCACCCGGCACCTGGCCACCATGATTCACCCGTGAGGAATCTGTTTCATTTCCCTTCTGACTGCCAACCCTGAAGTGCCTGCATCCCCACTGTCAGCCACCCTCTGGCTGGGAGCTGGAATCCTAAATGCCCATCTGCTGTCCCAAAGGCCCCTCAAAACCAGACTGTCCCAAACTGAATGCATCCCTTCCCCACAGATATGGGGAGGATCCCTCTCTGAGGCCTGAGCCTCTACCCTAGGTTCCCGTTAGGGAGAGATTCTCCTTGCAGGGCCAGCCATACAGCAGAAAGGGGCAACGGTCAGGCAAGGTGATTACGGCGCACCCACACCACAAGCCCGAGGAGCCGCTAGCATCACCGCTGAGAAGGTCCCACAAATGCAAAACGCTTAGTGGAAGATGGTAAGCCTTAAGAAACAGAACATAGTCTTTTCTGCACACTGTTATTATGATCAGGAAAAATGTGTAAGCGAAATGAGAAGAACCTAAAGTGAGGAAATGCCTGTATTAGGTTGGTAAGATGAAGAGCGCGTTTGTTTTCCAGGGTTTTGTGAATGCTACTATTTGGTTAATTTTTGGTAATAATTTGTTTGCGGGTAAGGGCATCATTTTCAACCCAGAGCACAGACATGTGCAGTCGCAAAGTGGCCCCTAGACTCCAGTTCCAGCCTATGACTGGGGCCAGGTGAGCCACGCCCGCCGCCGAAAAGCGCTAATGGTTTTTCTCCCTCTGCCCCTGTTCGCTCCTGCTGAGGACTGCACAGCTGCACTGTTGAAAGGCCAGGCGCCTTGCCAGACGGTCTTACTCAAGACAGGGGAGAGGCACTGGCTGTGACTCGTAGGGGAAGGAGGCCACTCAGGACCCCATCTGGGCCAGCTTTGCTCCCCTGGGCTGATGGCCTTCACTCAAGTGGAGTTTACTGTAAATGTGCGGTGAGACCCGAGGACAGAAGCCGTGTCTCATGGACAGAGGCTGAAGGCAAAGGCAGGACCTGGAACAGACCCCCTCTGCCCGCTGTCCCTGCCTGGGTCCTTTGGGGGTGGACCCTCGATCAGAGCGCCTAAATGCTTGTGCACCATGACCTGACAGCTCAGAATGGAGTCACAGGCTCTCAGCTCTCTAGAGTTCTCATTGGGTTTCTTTTTGCAAGATCAGCAAACACAGGGTACCTGTGCACTGTGGGCACAGCTCTGCCCTTGCCATGGCTGTGTGCTGAGAGCTGGGGCCTCACAGCAGTTCTCAAAGAGAGAAGGGCTCTGTGGGGAGGAGGGCTTGCCTGGGTCTAGAGGAAAGGATGTGATCACCACCTCTTGTTATTCACTGAATGAACTGTTCTTGCCCTTCTTTCCTGGGCCTCAGTTTCTCCATCTGTCCAAGGAGGTGGTGGGCCACATTCTATCAGAGGCTCCTGGAGAGGAAGTGAGTCATAGGCACGGCGGGTTCATCCACCCCTTGGGGGTGGGTGGGGCACATTCTATCCACACAGCACCCAGGGTCACCTCTCCAGGAAGTGCTCTGGGCTCTCAGCGCTCCTAGCCACCCTCTCTGTATCCCGCTGAAGCTTGCCACTCCTCCTGCCCAGCCTCCCACATGTGGGCCACAAGGGGCCACCCCCCAGAGAGCATGGCTACACTTTCCCTTGTCCTTAGAGGGCACAGATCTCTGCTCATTCCTCATCTGGGGGCCCCTGTTGCCCACTCTGCCTGTAGGGCCTCTGCGGAGGAGGACCGTGGTTGGTCCCGTGGACTTTCCTCATAACGCATGAGAATTCCAGAGTGACTGTCCCATTTTAAACTGCTGTCTTCTAAGGTCAGGGCCTCTCCGTGACTGGCCCAGGTGCCTCTCCTCAGCCTGGAGGCCTTGACTATCGGCTGGTTGCCTTGTGGGTTGATGGCTACCCAGCTTGATGGTTAGGCTCTGTCCTTTCTGGATGGAGCTGTTCAGGAGGCTTATAGGACCCAGACTCCCACAAGGGTGCTCATTTGCCCCAAGGTGTTCCAGATTTTGCCTTCTCTCCCTACCCACTATGACATCTCCCAGAGGGACCCACATGCCTCCTGGCTCTCTCTCTCTCACCTGGAAGACCCCTCCCCAGCAGCTGGAGCACTTTTGGCAATGGGAGGGCCCATGAGGAGGGGCGTCCCAAGACCTGGATCCCTGGTGTCGGGGGCCACCTCTTCCCAGCTCCTGGGCTGCATAGCCCTGCCTGCAGCCCTCCCAGCACCCTCTCCTGCCCCACCGGGCCGAGCCGGGATTACTGACACATACTTTGCGCAAGTCCCAGCAGGCGGGCAGAGGCTCCCGTGCCCGCGGCCATGCATTTGCCCGCTTCCCTGGGCGGCAGCGGCACGTTTCGTCGGGGAAGGAATGTGGAAGCACCAAAGTGTGAGACACCTCCAGGGTGTCACCTGGAGAGATTGGGAGGGAGACCGAGGCAGAGCTGGCCTGGTACATGGCGGGGGACCCAGCCCCAGAGCCAGGGGTTCAGTCAAGGGAGTTGTGAAAACAGTCAGCTATGTTTTTATGTCCCCAGGCACAGGCTACCCAATGCAGTTTCTGTTTTTCATAGGAAATATTCCACCCATTTATTCCTTCATTCACTTGTTCAACATAGTCTTATCTAACAGCTACGGGGGGTGAAGGGCCAGGGTTGGGGGGAAGGGTAACACATACCCCGTAGGATCTCACAGCCTGGTGATATAGGTGCTGTTCTTATGACAATTCCACAAAGGGGTGGGTGGGGGCAGGTTTCACAGGGATCAGGCAGCTTGGCCGGAGTCAGAGCCTTATTCTCCACCTCTTCATGTTACCCTACAGCATCCAGCCGGGGATGTGGAGTGAGGAGTCAGATCTGGGATCAGCTGAGCAAGGCTGCAGGAAGTGAGATGGGATGCAGGGGCACTGGGAGGGGAGGGCATGCTGCTAGGGTGTGGAGGGCAAAGGCATGCCAGGGTGGGCTCACTGATCGCTGTGTCACTGTGAACTATCCCAACTGTGCCTAGTGGAGTTTAGGGAACTTACCAGGAGGACTGCAGCGCTGAGCTGGGAGGGGGAGGGGGAGGAGCTGGGTCTTGTAAACCTTGGATTCTCAGCCGCTGTAGTGTCTGTGGGAAGCCCCCACCCCTACCCCCCAACCAAGGCAGGCTGTTCCTTCCTCAGCCTCTTCTTCTGCCCCTTTGTGGATGGGCAGCTCACTACCACCGCTCTCAGACCCAGGAAGCCTTTCCTGAACCAAAATCTGCCTTCTGGCTACCTATAGCCTCTGCTCCCAGGGTTTGCTGGAGCGACACAGAAGTCCAGTACTCCTTGCCCAACAGCTTCTCACACACCAAACTGCAGTGGGGTGTTCCCTCAACACTTCTCAACAACAGGAGGCTCCAGTCCTTCAATTGCACTTGAAAGGGGTAAATACAAACTCTAAGACTTGGCTCAAAAATGCAAACGACAAGTGTTAGGTGATGGAGCCTCAAGGGGAATGATCCTTGACTTGGGCATGGCAGAAGCTGCCCGTTGTGGGGGCTTCAGCTTCTTAAACTAGCTACAGAACTTGGGCTTGACATTTTTAAAATTCCTAATCCCTTATTATAAATTACATTAAAAGTCTGCTAAAATGATACATAACACATTTCTGAAACTGCCATGATTCTTCTTGAACACCTATTTTGAACTTCTGTTCTTATTTCTTCATGAACAACCATGCATGGATAGGCTCTGGTCTGTGGACTACAGTTTGAATACAACCGATACTTTCAGGGACAGGAGGTATACCCAAACCCTGCCCTCCCTGTCCTGGCCTGCACGATGGTGACAGAGCCCCTCTGGAACAAGGCAACTTCTGTCCTTCCAGGCTGGAGATTTGTAAGTGAGACCCACCGTGAAAAGTGTGATTTTATAGCCTCTCCAGACTGTATTCCTCCCTGATTGTATTTACTCACCCTCTTCGCTGTCACAAAGAATTCTAGGAGATTTGTGCAAATAAAACAGAATCATTTAAAAAGATGACAAGAAGCCCAGTGAAATGCAGGGTTAGCTAGCATGGGAGAAGCTGCCCCATCTGAGTCCCAGACAGAGTCCTGAGTGTGTAGGTGGCCAAGTCATATCAAGTTGGATGTGAGAGGTGGGTGATGCTTTTGCATTCTGGAAGGAGTGCGTTCCATGGTGGGCTTTCAAGGGATCAAGATGATGCATATTCAACTTGGTGATATAAAACAAAATTTCTGGTCATACGTATTTTACCTATGGTCATTTCTAACATTGCTCTTCAGTAAAAGGATGTCCATTGGTGGTTCTGTGGAGGAACATCGTTCCCAGTACCCTGAGATCTTACAACATCAAGGGTGTTGAACTGGCATCTGGATTTCTCTAGTTTCATAGGCTAGCTGGTACCATCACCAGCCTCAGGGCTGCAGGGAGAGGCAGAGAGAGAGAGAGAGGGGGACAGACACAGAGATCAGAAAAGAGAAACAGAGGCAAACACAGAGATTCAGAGGGACAAATATAGACAGAGAGAGACGAGGACAGACAGACACACAGAGAGACAGAGAGAGAGAGACAGACAGAGAGGTAGAGAGGCGCGCGAGCACACACACACAGAGAGGGACAGACAAACAGGGTGAGGCGAGAAGGAAGAATCTGGAGGGGGGACAGGGCTGCCCTGGGGAGGGGCCCGCAGTGGGGCAGGCTCACAGAGGAACGGCAGCTCAGGGAGTCTGGCTTGCTTGGGCCTTTCCCGGTTGAGAAGGCTCCGAGCCTTGCTCAGCCCTCCCAGGTCCCGTGTGGTCTGACACAAGCAACCTCCTCCTCTGTGTGACTGCTCATCTCCCTGCCCCTCCTCCTCCTCACTCTCCCCCACACACCCTTTGAGTCTGCGGGTCCCACATAGCGCCTTGAGAGCTTGCTTTCATTCTCCCTGAATTCCACATGCACCTGTGCCCACAAACAGCAGGGTCCATGGACGTGGGGGGAAGCCTGTGCTCCACTGGGACCGAGAAGACCCCTGTGTGTGAAGAACCAGTTAGAGCCAACACCAGGGAAGGTTGTACAGAGAGAGAGTTCTAGAGTGCATGGAGGGGTGATGGCCAAGCTGGCATTCCTTAGGGTCTGGATACATGCTCAGAGCAGGGTATCTGCATACAAACAACTATGGGGTGCGGTGGGCTAGGGAGGAGGGTGGAGAAGCAGCGAGAGTGGGCAGAAGCGAGAACACTGCACTGGGAGTCTATCTCAGGCTGCTGAGCTGGCTCAGGGGTGGGAGAAGACTGGACGCGGCACGGGGAATTTCCGGGGTCAGCTGGGCTGACATCCACTCCAGATACCACTCAGTGCTGGGGAGCTCTAGGTACAGCAGAGACTGGTGGGGTGCTGGATGGCAGGAAAGGGGAACCGGCAGGACAAGGAGGGCCAGGCTCTCTGTGCAGGTAAAGACACTGCTGCTGGAACTCCAGGAGGGTTAGAGGGGAGGGTGCAAGCGAGGTGAGAACGGAGGCAGAAGGTGGTGGGGTGGGACATTGCAGTCTGGTGCAGGAGATGAAGGGGCCTGGCTTTGTGGGGAGGGGGCAGGGGAGAAAAGAGGCTGACCTCCAGGGTCAGCCCCAGGGGAGGGGAGGGGATCACAAGATGCCATCAGCCCAGACATGTGAAGTGGGCGGCAGGTGCCTGTAGCAAATCAGCTGTGTACTGAGTGTAGTTCAAGGTTTCTGTGTGTTCCCCTTGACCATGATGCCTGTTCTGTATTCACACAGATCTTTCTGATCAATTCTAATTAAACAAGAATTCAGTCGGGATCAGGGGAGTGAGGGGGAAGGGGCTGGCGCCTCCTCGTAGGTCTGCAGTACATCGCCCCGAGGGATGCTGGTGGCTGGTCTCTGGGATTAGATGTTCTGTCACCTCCCAGGTCCCTTCTCTGGACCCCTCTGACACATGAGGAGACCAGAATACACATTCTTGGAGGTCTCTGCAACTTTCAACATTCTGGCCTTAGGGCTGTCTCTCTGTGCCTCTGCTGGGACCTGTCTTTGGACCTTGAACATCCAGGGTGAAGGACGCTTCCAAGATGGTCCTGGGGAGGCGGTTGGCTCTTTAAATCCCCACGGGATGCAGCGCCACCTCCTCCTCCCCTTCCACCCTCCCACCAAGACTACACCAACTTCAAAGCCTAATTACTCCCAATTTGGGCTGTTTCCTTGTTTCTCCAGGTGAGGAAGTCCCTGTCACTTTCACTTTCATATGCAAGAGTTGGGGGTGGGGTGGGGAGAAGTGATGAGAGCCGTGAGTTCATTTTGGGGAGGGAAGGTGAAACGCAATACCAACTAGGGAGGCTGAGTGTGAAGATGAGAAGCTATAAAGAGAGGGTCCCCCCCACTCCAATGCCTCACTGAGGGGTGGGGAAGCAGGAGAAGGGGTGGGCAAGAAAAAAGAAGGAGCCACCTGTGGGAAACTCCATTAGGGTGGATATGAAGATAGAGAGCCTTCCTGCTGCTGTTAAACGCCATTTCTTTCTTTGTGAGCCCTCCTTTTCATTATGCTCATGTGCACCGTGGAGAGACCACATCCTTGCTGTGTCCAGATGGCCTGGGGGCAGAGGGAAGGAAGAGAGAAAAGTGCTGGTCCTCAATGAGCCCTGAGGTTGTGGCCCTCAAAGATGCTTCTCAAGAAACAAGAGAAGCACTGAGCGCGAGAATCTTATGGAGAGCAAAGTGGGGCGGGGGGCGGTTCCATGGCTCGCTCTTCCCTCTGGGGTTAGAGTTGCTTTAGACTCTTGATTGGGTGGGCCTTTGAAAGGGAGGGGGTGGGGACAGGACGCCCCTCCCCACTCACCTGGAGAATGCCGGAAGCACCAAGCAAGCCCCAGGATCTTTCAGATGGAATACATCTGGCCCGGGCGGAAGGGGTGGCATAGGTGTGTTGAGGGGAGCAAGGCCAGGGACGCTCAGGGCCGAGAGGACAAACATTCAACGGCGCTGAGTGGCCAGAGGCTGGTGACAGGGCCCTTCTTTCTGGAAGAAGCGCGGGGGCGAAGGCGCTTCCTCTAGCGCCCAGGAATGCAGCGGCGGCGGGTTCTAATTAGAGGCCCCCGTGGCAGCAGGCGGCCGAGGGCTCTCTGCGACGCGCTTCCCCGGTTCCCCGGGAGTCAGTGTCCCCGCGTTCGTAGGCACGCCCGCCGCAGCCAGGAGCTGCAGGTGCCGCGCGGGTGTGGGACGCGCCGGGGTCTTCGCAAAACGTCCCCGCCGCCCCGCCGCCTCTCCCAACCACCGCTCCCAAGCCCTCGTACCCGCCGGTGCCTTCTTGAGCCCCGCCCCGTCCCGCCAGGCTGCGCCTGGACCCGCGCCCCACACCTAGGGCGCCCCCGCTCCTGAACAATCTCGAAGAGAAAAATTATTATCGGATTAGATGTACTTCGGCTCGCTCAGTCTCCCCCCGCCCCAACTTCCCCTCGGCATAATTATTATAATTCCAGGCAAGCCGTCGGAGAGAGTTCCTGGGGTGTGTGTGTGTGTGTGTGTGTGTGTGTGCGTGCGTGCGCGCGCATGTGTATGTGAAGGCTTGTCTCTGAATTGGGTCTCCTCCAGCGGCGCGTTCAGGCCCCTCGGCTCCCGTATTTCCCCCAGCTGTGTTCGTCAAATCTTGGGCATCTCAGAGAGCCCCTGCCCTCTCCCCTGGGGAGCTGAAGTCCCCTTGCCTGTGGGGACTCTACCGGAGTAGCTTGCGTCCTCCCCTCAGGATTTGAGCTGTGGACCTTGTCTTGGTTCATCTGCCCTTCCATCACCAGGTTTAGGAGGGTTTCACGGGAAGGTGTCTTGTCTGGGGTGGAAGACGTCTCGGATGTGGGTTTGCGGAGCCTCTCACTAAGGAGCCCTCAAACTCGATGCTTTCTGCCTCGTCACCTCTCCCGAAGCCCCTTCTTACATCTCGGTGGGGACCGCAGCAGGAAGACGCAGCAGGGCCAGGTGCTGGCCCCGGTGCGCCCGCCACTCCCGGCCGGGTCCCCGCAGTCTTTACGTAACTACGCTGCTTCGAGCTGTTCGGTCTTGTCTCACTGACTGTGCTTTAAGGTGTGTGTGCGCGTGTGTGGTGTGTAAGACACGTCCTTAAGGAAAGTCTCAGGCGGATCGCCCTCTCCCGGCTCGCACTCCGGGCTTCTCCCGACCTCAGGCTGCCCAAGCGTTCGTGCCACCCGTGTGGCTCCAGCTCCTGCCTCTCGCAGCTCGCCGCTCGCCCCGTCCGACGCCGGGAGCTCCTCTATGCCCGAGAGATCAATGTCCCCGGAAACTCCGCCACCCGCGTCCCAGCCCCGGCCCGAACAGGTCGAAAGTGGCCGCCAAGGAAAACAAACCACCCGCGGAACAGGAGGGCAGGGCAGAGCGCGGGCTCCGGGCCACCGCGGGGCCCTGCCCGAGGGGACGGTGACGGGGGGACGCGCACAGGCCGGGGAGAACGCGAGGAAGGCTCACTCACCACCAGATCGGGTAGCTGCCCAGCGCTTGCTTCAGGCCGTAGAGGAATATGAAATATCCGAGCGGGGCCATCGCCGGGCGGGAGATCTCGGAGGGCCAGGAGTCCGCCCCGAGAGCGCGGGCGCCGGAGCGGGCCGGGCCCTGGGAGCTCGCGGGCGGCGGCGCTGGGCCCTCCTGCGGCCGCGGGGTGCGCGGGGGAGCGCGGGTGCGCGGGCTCCGAGGGCGGCGCTGAGCCAGGTGGGCCGGCAGCCGGGCGGCGGGCCGGGGCCCGGGGCAGCGCGGGACGGCGGGGGCGGG
>SJYB01006272.1:38733-59797 GCA_006408585.1 Antidorcas marsupialis
GCCGGGGCCGGGGCGGGGCAGGCAGGGGGCGGGCGGGGCCCTGGGAGCTGGCTCGGAGGCGGCTGCGGCGCCCGCCTCTCCCGTGGCCGCGGGGAGCGCGGGGGTGCCGGGGGTGTGCGGGGCTGCGCGGGTGCGCCGGCTGCGAGGGTTGCCTGGTGCCGGACTGGCCGCTGGTCAGGCGGCGGCCGGACGGAGGCTGCAGAGTCCGCAGGTATCCCCTCCGCTCCCGGGCCGCGCCCCCTCGAGGCTCACGGACGGCTCCCGAGGTCTGGAGCCCCGCGCTCCCTGCGCTCACTGTGGGACGCGCTGTCCCGCGGCCGATCCTGCTCCTGTGTCGTCGCGCGCTCTGCCCCCTGCCCTCAGGTGCTTGGGCTGCGGCTCCATTTCGTCCATCTCCTTACTGGGGGGCCGTTCGTCCGAGGCTGAGCTGCGCCTTGCGGCTCTGCTGGGAGCTGGGCCAGTGGCGAGCGGCCAGGACAGGGCGAGGCCTGCCTGGGGACAGCTGCTGGGTGGGCATCTACGGTGCAGCCACGTTTCTGAAGGTCACTATTGGGAAACAGTCCAGCTCTGTTTAGGGTCCAGGTGTTGAGGGCTCCACGTTCTCCCGACACACCACTAGGGAAGGGAGCAGCAGTCCTGGCGCTTCTGGGCCCTGGGGACAGTGTAGCTGATTGGTGCCCAGGCTCTGGGACCACTGACTGAGGGGTCTGCCCAGGGCTGCTGGCTTCTTCAGCCAGAAGCGATTTCTGACAACTCGAGTAAGCCTTATGATTTCGGCTGATGGGGAGAGGGAAGACCAGAGAGGGTAAGTGACTTATCCAAGGTCACAAAGAGTGGCTAGCCAGTTCTCCAGCTGCTAGTCCACTGCAAAGCTCTGTTTGCATATTCATCTGTAGCCCAGGGAGACAGGAGCCAGAGTTATTTGGGGAGAGGAAGATCCAAGTCAAGAGGTCTTCCCAGTTTCCCTTCCCTCCCCGACTTTGTGTATTAGCAGCAGATCCAGGCAGTCTCAGTGACTGTGAAGAAAGGGGGGCAGGAATCCATGCTACTGTTTTGCAATTGAGAGGAGAATGGTGAATGAAAACCCCAACTCCAGGCTCTTCTCTACTGTCTCTTCGTGTGGATCATCCGCCTCTCCAGAGCCCTGAGCCTTGCCTTACCATGTGATCTGCAGAGTGTGTGGCCCCACCGGAGAGGCCTCTGGCTGGCATGTGGCTGCTTCTCGGGGCAGAGAGTGAATTAGTGACCCTACAGGTTTAGCACGGGCTGGAGAACTAGAGGCAGGCCATGCCCCATGACGTGCTGCCCCATCCACCTTGGTTTTCCCATCTGTCGAGGGTGCTTGTGGGGTCCTGCGGATCTGGAGCGAGAGCCACTCTCTTTCAAGGAGTGTTGCCTTTTCCTGGCACTGCCAGTGGGGTCCAGTTGAGTCTACGCATGCCTGGTCCTTCTACCCCTCCTCTGAGTCACTGTGCCCCCAAGAGAGGAGGGAAGAAAATGAGGCAGGTTGGGGAGTTAGCTCGTCCTCTTCTGGACTTCCCCTCTCTCTTAGTGAAAATCCCACCCAATTATCGCATTACTGGGGACCTGGGCTGTGGGTGTAGGGTGGGGCCAATCCTGAAGCAGCAGGCGCCCACCCCCCTCCCCAACTGTGGGGCCCTGGGATTAGAGGCTGCTGGCTCCTCACACACAAGGGGAGTGGATAGCTGTGTCCTACCCAACGACCGACTGTCCCACTGTGACAGGCTCTGGAGAGGACAGAGCTGGTGGGTGCTGTCTCCGAAGTCCTGCCTCCTGCCTCCTCATCTGCCCAGCCCCTCCTGTCTTCCTTTGCTGCTTGGCTTCTCTCTCATTTGGTCCCTGCTTGCTGCTGTTGCTGTTTAGTTGCTAAGTCATGTCCGACTCTTGTGACCCCGTGGACTGTAGCCCACCAGGCTCCTCTGTCCATGGGATTTCTCAAGCAAGAATACTGGAGTGAGTTGCCATTTCCTTCTCCAGGAGATCTTCCTGACCTGGGGCTCAAACCCGTATTTCCTCCTTTGCAGGTGGATTCATTACCGCTAAACCACTGGGGAATGAATCAGCCCATTCATTTGGTCCCTGCTCTCTGCCTAAACTATGTGGTAGAGAGGAACAGAGAGCTGGACACCCTGAACTTGGGCAGCCTCCTATGGTGCAGGGAGAGACAGAGAGATAACTGCTCTGATTCTTCTCCCACATGAAGACTCGCTGGTCTTTGGAGTTCCCTGAAAAATGTGCGTCGCAGCGCCCCTTTGGGCGAGCCGCCGCCAGCACGAGTTGCATGGTGGCGCCGTGCTGGGGGCTCCCTGAGCTGGCCCTTCCCACATTCCTGATCTTGCAGGGTGCTTTTCCTCTGCTGCCATTCTGTAGGTTTTTGGAGGATTTGACCTCAAACAGCACATGTAAGTGTAGAGAAGAGGGGGAACAGCGATCCCTAGTTGGGTAGCAGGACCTCAGAGGAAAGTCTGGAGAGCAGTGCCACCCGAGTCCAGATGGTGAGGGCCACCAGCCCTCCACAGACCCCGTGAGGCTCTCATGGGGGTTGTGGCACGGGGAAACGGGGATCCCACTGCCTCCTCTGGGCATCACAGAAGCCCCTTGAGGAGCCTAGGATGGTGGGGATGGGGGCCGTCCCTAGGTTGGAGTAGGGAAGAATACAGGGGCAGGAGGGGAATGTTTCCATCATAGCTGAGTGAGTGGGATTCTTTCCTGACCCCTGATGTTCAGCTGGAAATTCTGCAGCCTGACTTAAGGACAGAGTCAGCCTTGTGATGTGGCATGTCTGTGCTGCTGCCTGCTGCTCACGCTGGCCATGGAGTCTGGGTTCCTTCCCTGAAGGTGAGAGAGGGAGACCTTCCTGGCAGTGCCCTCTGCCAGTGGGAGCTTCTAGGACTGGCCCATGGTCACAGGTCTAATACAACATTCTGAAAAATTATGGATGCCCTTGGAGAAATTTTTTTTTTTGCCTCACCATAGATCTTCCAGAGGCCCCTTGGGGCTGCTTCCTTCCAGAATGGTCCCAGAGGGGAAGGAATGCATGGTCCCAGGAGCGTTGGAGGTCTCTGCTAGGAAACAGGGAAGGGAGGGTAAGGACCCAGTGTGGGGGACGGAGCCCAGATGAGAGGGCAGTTTGCTTTCTGAGCTAATGGACCCTCATCAGTGGTAGCATTTGAATCCCAGGTAGAAATCCTTCCAGTACTGGGGAGAGTGTACCCAGGCTTTCAGACACTAAATGCCTAATCATTGCTTCTTTTTCAAAAAGTTGAGGGATTAAAACATAAAGTGGCAAAAAAAANGAGGCCCCTTGGGGCTGCTTCCTTCCAGAATGGTCCCAGAGGGGAAGGAATGCATGGTCCCAGGAGTGTTGGAGGTCTCTGCTAGGAAACAGGGAAGGGAGGGTAAGGACCCAGTGTGGGGGACGGAGCCCAGATGAGAGGGCAGTTTGCTTTCTGAGCTAATGGACCCTCATCAGTGGTAGCATTTGAATCCCAGGTAGAAATCCTTCCAGTACTGGGGAGAGTGTACCCAGGCTTTCAGACACTAAATGCCTAATCATTGCTTCTTTTTCAAAAAGTTGAGGGATTAAAACATAAAGTGGCAAAAAAAAATTTTTTTTATGTTGAGTGGAGGCAAGAGAGGCTTTGGGTAGCTGAGAAGCCCTGCAGCTGTGACCTCAGAGGGGCTACAAGCAGACAGGGTGAAGCTCTAAAGTCAGAGGAGGGGTGCTCTTTTTACCTCCAGGCCCATTTGGTTCTAAGCTCTTTCTGGCAGCTTCCCTGACCTGCCATGGGGCTGTCATTACTGAGACATCTGCTCTTCAGAGGTGGGTGCTTATACTCAGAGGCAGAATTTCCGTCCATTTTCCGTCTTTTTTTTTTTTTTTTTGCCTCGGGCCAAAAAAAATGCATGATCGTTTTGTTTAGCAAGTAGTTAGGTCCAAATAATGTATTATTTAGTAGCTCTTGGGAAAAGAAATTTATGGAAGTTAAAAGGAAAAATATTTATTTCATCCTCACATAACTGCAGTCACTTACCCATGGGAAGTGTGTGCCTGCAGCCTCAGGTGAGACACTTTGCTTCCTATTCTTCATCAGCTTTCACTTGGTGCTTGCTTTCTAATCCCAGCAAAAGCCAGAAACTGAGCTTCACAAAGGAAGATGCCACTGTCCAACCTGAGACAGAATTACCTGGAGCTAGTAGGTGTCTGTCCTACAGATGACCATCTTGCTGCCTGTTCCTTGAACATTTGCCATATCCTGCAACACCCTGGGATTTGCTGTGGCACTCCACGGTGCCTTGGCATGCGCTTTGGGATCTATGAATCTTAAGTGCGCTGCTCATGAGACGCGCGAGTCCTCTTGGCTCTCCTGCTTCCTCCATCGCTCTCCTGGCTGCAGGCACGCCTCTTCATGTGTCCCTCCTTCTGTCTAGTCCTGCTATGTGTGTGTGCATTGGACCTTACTATTGGCCCACATCTTTCCGACTTAGTTTGTAGTTCCGTTAGTGTTCTAAGAACCTCTTCTCTAAGTTCAAATCTAGTGAATTTTTCACCTCTTCTTGTCCCTCTGGAAGATTCTCCTGGTAAAGGCAGGCAGTCGGATGAGATGACTTCCCAAATGCTCTTTAAGACAGTGGCCACACCACATGCTCTGGGTGCCCGGGGCCTGCCCAGTGCTGTGGGGCTGTGGTCTCATCCATGCCCCCTGGAAACATCTGTCTCTGAAGGAGACAAGGAGGCAGAGAGGCTCAGCGACACTCATAACACAGCTCTCCCCAGATCCCCAGAAGGAGTCAACGCAGGACTGGGGGCTCAGTCTCTCTGACACTAGCGTATCTGTGGACAATGTAAGTCCTTCCGAGATTCGATTCCTCGCGGAGGGACTCGTCATTCTGAAGGCTTCGTGGCAGAAGCCTGAGAAGTTTATGGCTGGGATGGAGCGGGGGCTCCGGGCGGTGGCCCAGCAGGTGAAGAACCTTCCTGCAATGCAGGAGGCACGGGAGATGCCGATTCAGTCCGGGGTTCAGGAAGGCCTCCCCCGGAGGAGGGCCTGGCAGCCCACTCCAGTATTCTTGCCTGGAGAATCCCATGGACAGAGAGGCCTGGCGGGCTACAGTCCACAGGGTCACAAAGAGTCGGACGTGACTGAAGCCACTGAGCACACAGGCACGGGATGGACAGGGCACGCATGGGGCGTGTGTCCACAGGAGAGCACACTTGGTCTGTGCCTGTCCCTCTCTCTGAGCTGATTTCTGTGAATGAAGGGTGAGGTGCCTGGTGGGCTGGGTTCCCTGCCTTCTGGAGTTCCTGGAAAGAGCATTTGCAGAAGTTTGGGGAAGTCGCTTTGAGAACAAATCCATCTGTCTCAAGATAGCATCCCATAGCTGGCTCTCCCCTCACATGGTTACCTCTTCTAGATTCCCCTGAGAGTTCCATTCTGATTTTGATCAGAGGCTCTGATTTGTGACCAGAACCTCAGGTCAGCTCCCTCCTTGTTCAGAGAAAGTAGGCTCAGGGTGAGTGGAAGAGGGTGAGGGCGAAAGGATTCTGATTTCTAGACCTCACACCCCAGGGATTCTTCATGCCTTTCAGGACAGCTGCTCCTGGATCACCAAGAGCCAAGGTTCTGGATGTCGTATGGGAAGCTATCGTCAAAGGCTGGCAAATACCCCAGCAATGCAGACCTCTGTGTGCAGCCCCACCTCTCTGTCCATGAGTCTTTCTGTGTCAGCACCCTAACTTTCCATCCCCTCCATTAGGACTTGGAGTGCAGGAGATATGGCTGAGCCTGTTCTGGTTGCAGGTTGTACTCTTTCTTCTTTGACCACACCATGCAGCTTGCAGAATCTTAGTCACCCCCCCTGCCCCCCGACCCAGGGGTTGATCCTGCCCCACTGCAGTGAAAGTGCTGAGTGCTAACCACTGAGTTTCCGGGGAATTTCCAGGCTGCATTATCCTTGAGCTTGCCCTCCTTGGATGGCAGAGGTGGCCTGGTGACGTGGGAATTGTGGATCTCTGCAGAGGGATGCGGGGAGGAGGAAGATGGAATCCAAGAGTCAAAAAGTAGGGCCACTGAGTTTTCTAACTCCCTGAGTAGCTGCCTGGTGAAGAACCTGCTTGCCAACAAAGGAGACTTAAGAAACACAGGTTCGACCCCTGGGTTGGGAAGATCCCTTGGAGGAGGGTATGGCTACCCACTCCAGTATTCTTGCCTGGAGAATTAAACGGACAGAGGAGCCTAGAGGGCTCCATTGCATAGCACTGCAGAGTTGGACAGGAGTGAATCAACTTAGAACGCAGGCAAGTAGCCACATGCTGAATTCTGCTTAACAGAATGAATGAACTCAAAATGCTGGCATCACTCAGTGACAGAATCACGGGGCCCAGAGCTGAGCCATCGGATCTTGGCATCACTTGATTCTCAAAGCAGGGAGCCACATGTGGAGTCTTAGAACCATAGAAAAAATAATTAAAAAATCAGCACCATGGATTTTCTGGAATCCTAGACGCTCATCATGACCATTAGGATCTGTACATTAATTGTCCCGGAATCTTGGCTTCCTATGAGGCCTAGAATCCTGACTCTGAGGCTTTGCTCACTTGTAAAGTGAAGGTGTTATGTTACCCCAGCCATTCTACCGTGCTAAGATTTGTTGTGATCGCTTCCCCGGGGGGTGCCATTAGTGTTTGCGTAGCCGGCTGCCGAAAGTCCTCTTCTGGGACAACACTGCCACCGTGTGGAGATGTCGAGTGAGGTGGCCTGGGTGGGACACCTGGGGCCCCTTTTAGGTCTATCACCTGTAGGCAGCTTGAGGGGAACAAGCCTCAGCACCTGCCCAGCCTTTGGCGCCCCCAAGACTGAGTGCGGCTGATCCTCCTCCTGGGAACGGCAGTGGCCTCAGTCCCGGCTGGTCTGAGTTAGGCAGATTGTGAGAGTCATTTGATCCCAAAACCACGTGAGACACGGGGAAGCACTCCTCAGGATGTCAGTGAGTCAGAACTGAGGCCCAGAGGAGTTGAGGGCAAGATCCACGGGGCTGGCATTCAGAGGGTCAGACTCAGGGTCTGGATTGCCTCCTTGCTGCCTCCCTGTCACTCAGTCTCTAACTCCTTCTGCACTCAAGATTGCCTTCTCCTTTGGTGCACTGAACCCTCCGCATCATCTCGAGCGCCTCCGCCTGTGTTGGTCGGGGAAGCATGCTACCATTGGTCTCCATCTCCCTGGGTCAAGAGAGGCTCGGTTGTTGCCTTCACCCACCTCCAAGTCAGGGTTAGCCGGTCAGAAAGGGTGGAGCATGATCACAGGAGCGTGTGAGTAGGGAGGGCAGAGGGGCTGAAGCAGTCCAAGGTCCTCACTGAACACTCCTTTCCCCTTTTCTGTTCTCCGGCTCCAGTGAGACTTGACAGTATGTTTCCTAGGAGGCCACTAGCCTCTTGGTAGGCCTTCTCCCTGCCTCCCTGCTCTGTTGAGACTCTCCACCTACCATCCCCGCCTCCTCCTATCAGCACAGCTCCTTCTTCCTGCTTTCAAAAGGCATCCCCCTTCTCTCGTGTTGTATAGCAGGTTTTACAAGGAAATTGATGCCATCCGCTTTTCCCGTACAACCTACTATGGGGCCTTCATCTTCCCTGCCTCGGAGGACGAAATTTCCACCAACCTACTTCATCCAGAAGATTCAGCAAGCACTTGTTCTCATTGTCTCCAGGCTAAGCCATCATCTCTCCTTTCTCCTAGATCTTCAACTTGCCCTCTAGACCAGCTGTTTCTTTTTAGTCTAAGAGATAGATGCTATTTTAAATGATATTGTTTCTTTCATTTTCCATTTCCATTTTCCATTACTAGTATGTAGAAATACTATTGATTTTAGTACATTGATCCTGTATCCTTCCTAAACTCACTTGTTAGTTATAGCAGTTTTTCCCCCCATTGATTCTGTAGGATTTTCTCCATAGACGTTGGTGTTATCTATGTATAAAAACATTTTTGCATCTTCCTTTCAATTCCAGATACCTTTCATTTTTTTCTTGCCTGCCACATTGGCTAGAAACTCTAAGACACTGTTGAATAAGAGTGGTGAGAGTAGATATTCTTGCTTTGCTCTTGATAAGGGGGAAAGGATACACAGTGTTACATTTGAGTATGATGTTGGTAGACTTTTCATAGATGCCTTTTAAGGATTGAGGAAGTTCCCTTCTGTTCCTAGTTTGCTGAAAGTTTTTATCCATATGTCAGAAATTGTTAATTCTTTTGCATCTATTGAGACAGTTATATGATTTTTATTTTTCAGTCTGTTAATATACTGAATTATATGAATTGATGTTCAAATGTCAAACCAACCTTGCATTTCCAGGATAAATCCCACTTGGTCTTAATGTATTGTTTTCTTTACATACTGCTGAATTGGATAGGCTAAAACTTAGTTAAGAATTTTTGCATTTATGTTCATGAGGGATATTGGCCTGGTATTTTCTTTTTTGATATCTTTGTCTGGTTTTGGCATCAGGATAATGCTGACCTCATACACTACTCATGAATGTTTCCAATTTTAATTATCTAGAAGAGTTTGTGAATTATTTCTGTCATTTTTCCTTGAATGTCTGGTAGAACTTACCAGTGAAGCCATCTGGGCCTAAAGTGTTCTTAGGAAGAAAAGTTTTCTCTAGGAAGATTGGTAACTATATATTTAATTTCCTTAATAAATGTAGGGCTATTTTGGTTATTTATTTCTTAGTGAGTAAGCTTTGCTAGTCTATGTCTTTTAANTCATGAATGTTTCCAATTTTAATTATGTAGAAGAGTTTGTGGATTATTTCTGTCATTTTTCCTTGAATGTCTGGTAGAACTTACAGTGAAGCCATCTGGGCCTAAAGTGTTCTTAGGAAGAAAAGTTTTCTCTAGGAAGATTGGTAACTATATATTTAATTTCCTTAATAAACGTAGGGCTATTTTGGTTATCTATTTCTTAGTGAGTAAGCTTTGCTAGTCTATGTCTTTTAAGGAATTTGTCCATTTCATAGATCGTGTAGAATTTATTGGCAATAAATGTTAAAAATATTTTTTATTTTTGGCTGGCTGTTCAGCTACATATATGAACTCTGCAGGCATGCTCAGTAAAAATATATTTTTTTATTTTTAATATCTGTACTATCTGTAGAGATGTAAACTTTCTAACACTTGATATTATCAGTCTCTGTTTTTCATGATTAGTCTGGCTAAAGTGATCTTTTCAAAGAGCCCATGGTTTGAACCTGCCTGTACTCTTGCCTAGAAAATCCCATGGATGGAGGAGCCTGGTAGGCTGCAGTCCATGCGGTCGCTAAGAGTCAGGCACGACTGAGTGACTTCACTTTCACTTTTCACTTTCATGCATTGGAGAAGGAAATGGCAACCCACTCCAGTGTTTTTACCTGGAGAATCCCAGGGACGGGGGAGCCTGGTGGGCTGCCGTCTGTGGGGTCGCACAGAGTCGGACACGACTGATGTGACTTAGCAGCAGCAGCAGTGATCTTCTTTTCCTAAATTTCTGTGGCTTGTGGATGTGCTCAGCCTCTACAAATGTATAAGCAGTTCCTAACAATAAATCTGTGTCCTACCTTCCAGGACTCCAGTTATTCAAGTATTAGTCTGCCTGAAGCTCTCCCACAGCTCACTGGTTCTCTGTTAATATTTTCAGCTTTTCTTCTGTGCTGTGTCTTCTGGTTCACTAGTATTCTTTTCTGCTGTGTCTGATCTGCAGGTCCAGATGTGCGTGTCATCTCAGATACTGTGGTCTTCAACTTGAGAAGCGTCATCGCCTCAATATACTCCTTGTCACAGTCTGTTCAGCTTTTCCTCTACCTTCACAAACTCATGAAATCCCTGTGGCCACCGTGCTGATGTGCTTGTCTGCCACTTTTCTCATCTGCCTCATCTGTGTTCATTTCTGTGGCTTGATTGCTTTTTCTCTTCGCTATGGGTCCTTTTTCTACTTCCTTGCCGGTCTGATAATTTTCAATTGAGAGTCAGCCATTGTGAATTTTACCTTACTTGGCTGAATACTTTTACATTCGTTTAAAAATTCTTCAGCTTTATTCTGAATGCAACTAAATTACTTGAAAACTTCTTCTGAGGCTTTCTTTGAAACTTTATCAGGACCTGAGCAGGATTTAGTCTAGGGCTAACTTTTCCCTGGCATCAAGGCCGTATACTTCTGATGACACTGTTTGATGTTCTCTGAATTAGGAGGCTTTTCCAGTCTGGCTCTCGGAAATAGAAAATGTTGCTGGCCTGTGTAAGCTATGGAGACTATTTCTCTAATTCTTTCTTATGTTTCATCACAAGCACGTGCTGATCAGCACTCATGGTTGGCTTGAGGGAGCACTATGCAAGTCTTGGTACCCTCTCCATGCAGCTCTCTCTTCTCCAGTGCTCTGTTCTGTGAATTCCATCCAGCCTGGAGCCTTCGACTCCTGACTTTGCATCCTTAGCTCTGGAAGACACCCTCCTTGCCTCAATGTGAAATCTCCTCGGACAGCCCACTGGAGATGACCTTGCTTGCTTTCCCTTGTTTAGGAATCACTGTCCTGCACTGTTTGGACACTCACTATCTGTTGTTTTCTGTATTTTGCCCATTTATTCTCTTTTCCATTCTTTGATGCTGTGGTTTTAGATCAGAAGGTAAATCCTTTCTCTGTTACCCCTTGGAAACAAAAATCCTGATGTTATTCACTCATCTAAAATTTTGTTCTGCTAGTGGGTATAAAGTGATAGCTCACTGTGGTTTTAACTTGCATTTTTCTAATAACATTTGTCCATCTTTTCACTTTGAGATATCTATTTGAGTGTTTAATATGCTTTACTGAGATCATTGTCTTTTTACTTTTGATTTGTTGTTTTGTTCTTGAGTTTCTCAGTCGTGTCCAACTCTTTGCGACCCCGTGGACTGCAGCACGCCAGGCTTCCCTGTCCTTCACCATCTCCTGGAGTTTGCTCAAACTCGTGTCCATAGAGTCAGTGATGCCATCCAACCATCTCATCCTCTGTCATCCCCTTCTCCCGCCTTCAATCTTTCCCAGCATTAGGGTCTTTTCTGATGAATCAGCTCTTTGCATCAGGTAGCCAAAGTATTGGAGCTTCAGCATTAGTCCTTTCAATATTCAGGACTAATTTTCTTTAGGGTTGACTGGTTTGATCTCTTTGCTGCCCAAGGGACTCTCAGAAGTCTTCAAGACCACAGTTCAAAAGTATCAATTAAAAAAAAAAAAGTATCAGTTCATCAGTGCTCAGCCTTTTTATTGTTCATTTCTCACATCCATACATGACTACTGGAAAAACCATAGCTTTGCCTATGTGGACCTTTGTCAGCAAAGTGATGTCTCTGCTTTTTAATATACTGTCTACATTTGTCATAGCTTTTCTTCCAAGGAGCAAGCATCTTTTGATTTCATGGCTGCAGCCACCACCTGCAATGATTTTGGAGCCCAAGAAAATAAAGTCTGTTGCTGTTTCCATTGTTTCCCCATCTATTTGCCATGAAGTGATGGGACCAGATGCCACGATCTTAGTTTTCTGAATGTTGAGTTTTAAGCCAACTTTTTCACTCTCCTCTTCCATCTTTGTCAAGAGGCTCTTTAGCTCCTCTTCGCTTTCTGCCATTAGGGTGGTGTCATCTGCATCTCTGAGGTTATTGATATTTATCCTGGCAATCTTGATTCCAGCTTGTGCTTCATCCAGCCCAGCATTTTGCATGATGTACTCTGCATGTACGTTAAATAGATCTTCATATAGCCTGGATGTAAGACATTTGTCACACACACACACACATAATTGTGAACATTTTTTCTTTCAGTCTAATGCCTTGCATTTTTATTTTCTCAATACTGTCTTTAGAAAAACAGAAGTTTTTATTTTTTAAGTTAATTTTTCTTGGAGTATAGCTGCTTTACAATGCAGAGTGAACCAGTTATACATATGCATATATCCACTCTTTTTAAGACTCTTTCCCGTTTAGGTCACCACAGAGCACTGAACAGCCTTCTCTTTCAGGTTCTCTCAGTAGGTTCTCACTAGTTGTCTATTTTATATATAGTAGCATATATATGTCAATCACAATCTCCAGATTAATCCCGCCTCCTTCTCCTCGTGTTAGCTATGTATGTTTTCTACATCTGTGACTCTATTTCTGCTTTGCAAATAAATTCATCTGTACTATTTCTCTAGTCTTCACATATAAATGATATCGTAAGATATTTATCTTTTTCTGACTTATTTCACTCTGTACGACAATCTCTAGGTTCATTCAAGTTGGTGCAAATGGCATTATTTCATCCCTTTTTATGGTTGAGTAATATTCCATTGTACTTGGGCAAACTCCGAGAGATGGTGAGGGACAGAGAAGCCTGGTGCACTGCAGTCCATGGGGTCACAAAGAGTTGGACACGACTTGTTGACTAAACAACATTGACAATATTCCATTGTATATATGTACCACATTTTCTTTATCTGTTCCTCTGTTGTGGGCATTTAGGTTTTTTCCATGTTCTGGCTACTGTAAATAGTGCTGCAATGAACATGAAGGTGCATGCATCCTTTTAACTTAAGGTTGTCTCTGGATATATGCCCTGGAGGTGGATAGCTGGATCACCTTGTAGCTCTATTTTTAATTTTTAAAGGAACCTCCATACTATTCTCCGTAGTGGTTTTACCAATTTACATTTCCACCAACAGTGTAGGGGGGTTCCCTTTTATTCACATCCTCTCCAACAAGGTTTGTAGATTTTTTTACAATGGCCATTCTAACTGATGTGAGGTGATACCTCATTGTAGCATTGATTTGCATTTCAGCCTTTTTCCATGTGTTTGTTGCCATCTTATGTCTTCTTTGGAAAAATGTATGTTTAGATCTTCTTTCCATTTTTTGTATTGTATTTTTTTTTTTTTTTGGTATTGACCAGTGTAAGCCTGTTTCTGTATTTTGGAGATTAATCCCTTATCAGTTGATTTGTATAAAAATATTTTGTATTATTCTGAGAGCTGTCTATTCATTTTGTTTATTTTTCCTTTGCTGTGCAAAAGCTTTTTAAGTTTACTTAGGTCTAATTTGCTTATTTTTATTTCTCTTAGTGGTGGATCTGGAGACGGCAATGACACTCCACTCCAGTACTCTTGCCTGGAAAATTCCATGGATGGAGGAGCCTAGTAGGCTGCATCCATGGGGTCGCTAGAGTCGGACACGACTGAGCGACTTTACTTTCACTTTTCACTTTCATGTATTGGAGAAGGAAATGGCAACCCATTCCAGTGTTCTTACCTGGAGAATCTCAGAGACGGGGAAGCCTGATGGGCTGCTGTCTATGGGGTCGCACAGAGTCAGACACGACTGAAGAGACTTAGCAGCAGCAGCAGTAGCAGCAAGTAGTAGATCAAAAAATATCTTGCTGCAATTTATGTCAAAGAGTGTTCTGCTTATGTTCTGCCCATATGTATTTGGCCATACATTTAGGTCTTTAATTTTAAGTTTATTTTTGTGTATGATGTTAGGCTATATTCTAATTTCATTCTTTTCATATACCTGTCCAGATTTCCCACACTGCTTATTGAAGAGGCTGTCTTTTCTCCATTGTGTATTCTTGTCTCCTTTGCCATGATTAGGTAGCCACACATGCATAGGTTTATCTCTGGACTTTCTATCCTATCCCATTAAGTTATATTTCCCTTTTTGTGCCATCACCATGCTATTTTGATTGCTGTAGCTTTGTAGTATAGTCTGAAGTCAGGGAGCCTGAGTCCTTAAGCTCTGTTTTTCTTTCTCAAGATTTCTTTGGCTGTTTGGGGTCTTTTGTGTTTCCATACAAGTTGTACATATTTTTTTCTAATTCTCTGAAAAATTCGGCTGGTAACTTAATAGGGATTGCATTGAATCTGTAGATTTTTTTGTGTAGTATGGTCATTTTGACAATCCTGATTCTCCCAATCCAACAGAGTAGTATATTTTTCCATCTGTCTATGTAACTTTCTGTTTCTTCCATCATTTCTTATGGTTTTCTGAGGGCAGGTCTTTGCCTCTCTAGGAAGGTTTATTCTAGGTATTTTATTCTTTTTGATGCAATGGTAAATGAAATTGTTTCCTTAATCTCTCTTTCTGATCTTTCATTGTTACTGTATGGGAATGTAAGAGATTTCTGTGTATTAATTTTTTTATCATGCAACTTTATCAAATTCATTGATGATCTTGATTAATAGTTTTCTGGCAGCTTCTTTAGGATCTTCTATGTACAGTATCTGCAAACAGTGACAGTTTTACTTCTTCTTTTCCAATTTGGATTCCTTTTATTTCCTTTTCTTCTCTAATAACTGTGGCTAGGACTTCCAAAACTATATTGGATAAAAGTAGTGTGAGTGGACATCCTTACCTTATTTCTGATCTTAGAGGAAATGCTTTCAGCTTTTCACCATTGAATATGTTAGCTGTAAGTTTGTCATATATGGCCTTTAATACATTGAGGTAGGTTCCCTCTAAGTTCATCTTCTGGGAAGTTTATTTTCCTTTATAAATGGGTTTTAAATTTTGTCAGAAGCTTTTTCTGCATCTGTTAAGATGATCACATGGTTTTTATTCTATAGTTTGTTAATGTGGTTGTTGCTGTTATTTAGTCACTGACTTGTGTCTAGCTCTTTGTGACCCTATGGATTGCAGCTTGCCAGGCTTCTCTGTCCTTCACCATCTCCCAGAGTTTGCTCAAACTCATGTCCATTGAGTTAGTGATGCCATCCAACCATCTTATGCTCTGCCGCCTCCTTCTTCTCCTGCCTTCAATCTTTCCCAGCATCAGGGTCTTTTCCAATGAGTCAGCTCTTCACATCAGGTGGCCAAAGTACTGGAGCTTCAGCTTTAGCATAAGTCCTTCCAATAAATATTCAGAGTTGATTTACTTTAGGATTGAGTAGTTTGATCTCCTTGCAGTTCAAGGACTCTAAAGAGTCTTTTCCAACACCAGAAATCAAAGGCATCATTTCTTCAGTGCTCAGCCCAGGGACGAGAACCTGGTGGGCTGCTGTCTATGGGGTCGCACAGAGTCAAACACGACTGATGTGACTTGGTAGCAGCAGCCTTCTTCACAGTCCAGCTCTCACATCCATACGTGACTACTGGGAAAACCATAGCTGTGACCATATGGACCTCGGTAATAGCGTCATGCTACTTCTGCTTCAGATGGTGAATGGTGTCCAGTAGCCTTTATCCCATTCCTTGGTTCTCATGTCCATAGATGAACTAATCCCAGGGAAGTGAAGGACAGCAAAGGCAGTATTGGTCTGGATCAATTCATGATTTTAAGAAGATGCTTAAAGAATGCTTGCATATATGGAAGATGCTTTAAGAAGATGCTCCAGATCAAAGGGCCCAGACCCATGAAAGCCGCTGTGAGCCATTTGCACTTTCTGTCATTCTGTGCGCTGGTGGCATGGAAGGCACCTGACGCTCAAGGAGCACAGGACCTGGAGAAGTTGCCTCTACCTGCCTAGAGATGTAATCTGGGTTTAATCCTTCTCTGCGTGGCTTTTGGATGGCCCTGGGATTAGTTTGTCTGTGCATGTGAGAATCAAAGAAGGGATCCATCATTGATCTCTGTGTCCAAGAGGCAGATTTAGGAGGTGGGAGAAGATAAGATTAGAACATTCAAAATGCTCCTTCTACCTGCTGATAAGATCTGGCAGATGAAGACCACCAGGGGCACCCTCATAATGGAGCCACACTGGGTGCATTGACTTGCCAGGGAGGCCTCGTGCCAAGGGAAATCGTGAAGTGTCCTAGGGAGGAGGTGGGGCCTTTTAAAGGGCCTGGGGTTGTGCTGAGCAGTTCTGAGAGGGTTTGGGATATTAGAGGAGCAATCGGGGTTCCCAACATCTTTGTGGGGTTGGGGCAAGACAGGGACTGGAGGGAAGGAATAATGGTCATTTGAGAATGGATGGCACCGTCTGGGGAGAAATGTTGCTTATGCAGGTGGAACCTGTAAGTTTGGATTGATGTGGAAAGTCATGGCTGAAGAAACCCCTCGGTCTAAGCTTTGTAACAGATAGTTTTCTTTTGCCACATAACAAATTAGCACAGGGTCAGCACTTAAAACGTGTGCATCATCTCATTATGTAGATGGCATCTGGATGCGTGTGGCCTCTGATCAGGGTCTCATCAAGCTGAAACCAAGAGGTGGGCAGGCTACATTCTCACTTGGGAGATGGGCTGGGGAAGAGCTACTCCAACACCCAGGGGCTACTGGCAGAACCTTTGTCCTTGTGGGTCTAGGGCTGAGGCTCCTGTTGTCTTACTGCTGTGACGGGGGACTGCTCTCAGAAGCCAACGAGCATTCTCATATCCTGGCCATCCCTGGGCCCCTTGCACCTCCAATCTATGTGGCCTCGGAGAGGAACAGGTCCGTCTACAGGTTTGTGTGATTAAGTCAGGCCCACCTAGATACTCAGGCTTCCCAGGTGGCGCTAGTGGTAAAGATCCCACCTGCCAATGCAGAGGCATGAGACGCAGGCTCAGTCCCTGGTTAGGAAGGTCCCCTGGAGGAGGGCATGGCAACCCATCCCAGTATTTTTTCCTGGAGAATTTCATGGACGGTGGAGCCTGGTGAGCTATCATCCATAGAGTCACGAAGAGCTGGACACAAGTGAGTGACTTAGCATGCATGCATGCACTTAGATGCTCAGCCTTTTCAGTGCCAGCTGCTCAGTAACCTGACCCCATCACAATCACGGTTCCCACTCAAGGGCTGAGGCTTATGCAAGGCATGAACACCCATGGGTGGGATTCGTGGGGGGTACCCTAAAACCCTGCTTGCCATACCAGGTTTGGAACCCAACTGCTTGTCCATGTCAGTTCAGTTCAGTTCATTTCAGTTCAGTCGCTCACTCTTTGTGATCCCATGGACTGCAGCACACCAGACTTCCCTTTCCATCACCGACTCCTGGAGCTTGCTCAAATTCATGTCCATTGAGCTGGTGATGCCATCCAACCATCTCATCCTCTGTCGTTCCCCTTTCCTTCTGCCTTCAATCTTTCCCAGCATCAGGGTCTTTTTAAACGAGTCAGTTCTTCACGTCAGTCCTTTCATTGAATATTCAGGACTGATTTCCTTTAGGAATGTCTAGTTTGATTTCCTTGCAGTACAAGGGACTCTCAAGAGTCTTCTCCAACACCAGAGTTCCAAAGCATCGATTCTTCGGCACTCAGCTTTCTTTATAGTCCAACTCACACATCCATACTTGACTACTGGAAAAACCATAGTTTTGACTAGATGGACCTTTGTCAGCAAAATAATATGCTTTTTAATATGCTTTCTAGGTTAGTCATAGTTTTTCTTCCAAGGAGCAAGTGTCTTTTAATTTAATGGCTGCAGTCACAACCTGCAGTGATTCTGGAGCCCAAGAAACTAAAGTCTGTTACTGTTTCCATTGTTTCCCCATCTATTTGCCATGAAGTGATGGGACCAGATGCCATGATCTTAGTTTTTTGAATGCTGAGTTTTAAGCCAGCATTCTTCTTCACTCTCCTCTTTCACTTTCATCAAGAGGCCTTTTAGTTCCTCTTCACTTTCTGCCATAATGGTGGTGTCATCTGTGTATCTGACGTTATTGATATTTCTCCCGGCAATCTTGATTCCAGCTTGTGTTCCATCCAGCCTGGTATTTCGCATGATGTACTCTGCATATAAATTAAATAAGCAGGGTGACAATATACAGCCTTGACATACTCCTTTTCCAATTTGGAACCAGTCTGTTGTTCCATGTCTGGTTCTAACTGTTGCTTCTTGACCTGAATACTGGAGAAGGGAATGGCAAACCACTTCAGTATTCTTGCCTTGAGAACCCCATGAACTGTATAAAAAGGCAAAAAAGATATGTCTGTGTCAGAGTGATCCATGAGGCTCCTGTCTCTCAGGCAAGAATGGGTTGTATGATTTTTACCAGTGTGGTTTCAGATAGCAAATTTCCTACTGTCTATGAGTTTGGGGACAAGGTTTCTCAAAGCATGTCCTTATGCTGATGGACATGCAGGATCCTCAGGCTCACAATGGCCTTTCCCTCCCACCTTGGACTTGCTTCCCCAAGTGCCAGTTCAAAACTGTTTTTAGGTATCCAAGATGCTGGTAGGGCTTCTGTGCCTGCTATGCATTTTGCTATTGAGTGCTTTGTTGCAATTGCCTGTGGTCCCTGGAATACAGGGTTAAATTTGTAAGAAGGGTGAACACAGCTTTTTTTTATTTGCCACTGTAGCAGGAATCTTAAAAGTGTTCTCTCAAATGCCTTTGACATCCTGTTGGTCATCTTTCCTCAATTCCAACCTTGATCTTGACAGTCAACATCAGGTTCTCGAACTGCTGGCCCCTTAGTCCTTCCATCTGAGCTGACAGCAGCCCAGTTTTGGAGCTGTCTGGCTGTTCTTGTCTTCCTATACTGACAGGAGTGTTGAGAGGCCTGTCAGCTCTCCCTGCGGGGGTGGCTGGAGCTTGCCCCACCACAACCAGCTCTGTGCTCTAAGCACGTGCAATCCTTCACCTTGCTCCTGCTTGTTTGCCCCATTCAGTTCAGTTCAGTCACTCAGTCTTGTCCGACTCTCTGCAACCCCACGGACTGCAGCACGCCAGGCTTCCCTGTCCATCATCAACTCCCAGAGCCTGCTCAAACCCATGTCTATTAGGTCGATGACGCCATCCAACCATCTTATCCTCTGTCATCCCCTTCTCCTCCTGCCTTCAGTCTTTCCCAGCATCAGGGTCTTTTCCAGTGAGTCAGCTCTTCACATCAGGTGGTCAAAGTATTGGAGCTTCAACTTCTTTATCAGTCCTTCTGATGAATATTCAGGACTGATCTCCTTTAGGATGGATTGGTTGGATCTCCTTGCAGTCCAAGAGACTCTCAAGAGTCTTCTCCAACACCACAGTTCCAAAGCATCAATTCTTTGGTGCTCAGCTTTCTTTATGATCCAACTCTCAAATCCATAATTGTTCGCCCCATAGACTGATCTTGGTGCAGAGGCCCGAGGGACTTTGCCCTAGTCTCCAGACTTGTGTGAACACTTGCTCAGTGCAAGACCCTGCATGATTTGCTTCCCTGCTGTGTGTCTGACTCACTCTCTGCCCACCTCCAGCCCTCACTCACTGACCTCCAGGCACTGATATCCGCACTCAGCTTGCTGTGGTCAGACAGGAAAACCACAGTGGGGAACTTGGATATCTGGGACAGGCTTCACATTGGCCTGGTTGAGGAAGACCCTGAAGTTTGTGGGGCAGGGCAGCTGGGCCCCGGTCCCCAGGGACCACGTTCGGGCAGAGGATTGACTCAGACAGCAGCAGTCTCCACCTGTTGCTGATTGTGTTAAAAAAAAAAAAAAATCATGCCTTAGAAGACAGATACCAATTCCTTACCTCCCACCTTTGGGTATTACTCTCCTAGGCAGTGCCATGTAACAGAGAATTGCAGAATGTCAATTCAAACACCCAGCCCTCATACCTCCCAGGTGGACAAACAGGCCTGGCAAGGCTGGGACTTGCCTACAGGTGGAGCAGAGTGGCATGGCCTGGGCAGGACCCTGCATTCCACCCTGTCCCCCTCCTTCCTCATCCTGTGTGGGCTCTGCTCTCATTGCCATTCCTCCTTGGATTGGGGACGCTCTGATGGCTTCATTTTACTTTGATCACCTCTTCAAAGATCACCTCTTGCCTCTAAATGTATTAAATCTGAGGTCCTGGGGGTTGGGCACCCACATTTAAACAGGGGGCACAGTTTAGCTCATAAATGTCCTTGGACTCCAGCTGTCTTCTCAATCTGGGGTTTCCTGGACCCCGCCCAGACTTAACCATCTGTTTTCTTTCCTTTAAAAATTTGTTGTCTCTCATTGGCTTCTCTGGATCACTTTGTCCCATGGGCCTCATATCTTTTAATTAATTTATTATCATTTTAGTGAGGTCTTAGGAGGAAGAAGATATTAATGTAGGATAAACGTCCATCTTTAACCAGAAAATTTTTTGTATCTTTTAGCAATTAAAACTTTCCTGGAAATGTTACTTGATAAAAGCTTTCCTCTGGAGGACATTTATCATGTTTGTAATTTTGTACTATTAAAAATAGTGCTTTGATCCCTAGGCTTTCCCAGACTGTTTGCTCATCTCTGTTCTTTTTCTAGCATAAATGCCTAGAGACCTGGTCAATGTTTTGACAAAGTTAAAACTTTGGAGGTATATTGCCAGGTGGCCTAAAAATGAGCATCATCTTATCAGTGTTTTGTGCTTACAAAAGACATTCTAATCCGTCAATGGAAAGCTGTTGTATAATTTCATTATTTTAAAGTTTTTTTGATCCCTCTGAAAATCGTTTATAGAAAAGCTAGGGTGTGACTTTCTTTTTCAGATAGTTCATTCAGTTCAATTCAGTTCAGTCACTCAGTCTTGTCTGACTCTCTGCAACCCCACGGACTGCAGCACGCCAGGCCTCCCTGTTCACCACCATCTCTCTGAGTTCACTCAGACTCACATCCATCAAGTCCATAATGCCATCTCATCCTCTGGCGTCCCCTTCTCCTGCCCCCAATCCCTCCCAGCATCAGAATCTTTTCCAATGAGTCAACTCTTTGCATGAGGTGGCCAAAGTACTGGAGTTTCAGCATCAGCATCATTCCTTCCAAAGAAATCCCAGGGTTGATCTCCNCTTTTTCAGATAGTTCATTCAGTTCAGTTCAGTTCAGTCACTCAGTCTTGTCCGACTCTCTGCAACCCCACGGACTGCAGCATGCCAGGCCTCCCTGTTCATCACCATCTCTCTGAGTTCACTCAGACTCACGTCCATCAAGTCCGTAATGCCATCTCATCCTCTGGCGTCCCCTTCTCCTGCCCCCAATCCCTCCCAGCATCAGAATCTTTTCCAATGAGTCAACCCTCTGCATGAGGTGGCCAAAGTACTGGAGTTTCAGCATCAGCACCATTCCTTCCAAAGAAATCCCAGGGCTGATCTCCTTCAGAATGGACTGGTTGGATCTCCTTGCAGTCCAAGGGACTCTCAAGAGTCTT
>SJYB01006273.1:0-33429 GCA_006408585.1 Antidorcas marsupialis
AAGAGCAGTGCTAAGGGGAAAGTTCATAGCAATACAGGCATACCTCAAGAAACAAGAAAAAAGTCAAATAAATAACCTAACTCTAAACCTAAAGAAACTAGAAAAGGAAGAAATGGAGAACCCCAGGGTTAGTAGAGGAAAGAAATCTTAAAAATTAGGGAAAAATAAATGCAAAAGAAGCAAAAGAGACCATAGCAAAAATCTACAAAACCAACAGCTGATTCTCTGAAAGGAAAAATAACATTGACAAACCATTTGCCAGACTCATGAAGAAACAAAAGGAGAAAAATCAAATCAGTAAAATTAAAAAAGAAAATGCAGAGATCACAACAGACAACACAGAATACAAAGGATCATAAGAGACTACTATTGCTATGCCCAGAGTCCGAGTCCACAAAACTGAGAGAATAAGATGTCCACGGAAATGCAAAAGCATGAAGGGGTTTTATTTCTAGCTCAAGATAGGGCACCAACACATCCAACGTAGTGGAGTGGAGCAAGAGCACTGAGCCCAAAATTACAGCAGTATTTATCGGTTTAGAACAAAGACAGAGAGTTGGCAAGGGCGGATTGGCTGCAGGGGTGTTCCTGGTATTTACTAATTGGTTAATCTTTATTGGCTGCAGAAGTTTACTTTTGGAAGACCTCATGACCCCAGGGGGCGGCAGCCAGCCCCCGCCATCCTTTGCCTCGCGGGGAGACCTCGGGCCCGCACGAAGACTGAGGACCCTGCAATGACTCTGGAGAAATGCTCAAAGGAGCCTGGCAACTGGCACAGTGACTGGCCTCTCCTGAGGACACAGGGGCAGGTCCCTGGGGTCCCCGTCGTAACTCTGGAGGACCCCGCCTCAACTAGAGAAAAACATGAAACTTCTCCCCTGCATGCGGGGTTAGGCCCTTGTCCACTGCGGCATCTCAGGGAAATCACCCCTTTCCTCTTGGACCTCAAAAGGCTCCTTCATCCCCTTGCTGTGACCCAAGAAGTTGGCCGCCCCACTTGTCTCCACTCGAGAGGAACCCCGAGGGACCCACCGAGACTCAAGAGGAGCCCTGTTTGCCCCTGCGAAGCTCCAGATGATGGTCCCTTTCCCTGCTCCTTAAGGAAAGGTTTCCTGCGGCTCCCCTCGCATCCCAAGAAGAGGTGCTCGCACCAGGAAAGTCAGGAGGAGCATCAGCGGTTGGGCCACCATTCCCCAAGACCCTCAGTTGCCTCGTCCACTCCAGATGAACATAACTGAACTGCACTGCCTTGTCTGTCAGGCCACGGCTCGATGCCCGACACACTGGCACGTGTGACAGCCCTGGTGTACCTCGAGGGAAAGCCTCATATCCCTGTGTCCACAGGATGGGGAGCGTGACAATGCTGCTCGAGCTGGGGAGGCAAGCGGCCGTGCAAGTCTCCAAGTGAGATGAAGCCTGACTCCCCTGTGGGGGCTACAGGGAAATCCCAGGACCTAGGTCAGCACAGGAGAGGAAAGCTCACGTTCTGTCCTCATCACCAGACGAGGACTGCGGACCCGGTGACGACTGGCGAGGTATCCCCTGAGGCAACTGGCAACTGGCACGGAGACTGCCCTCTCCTGAGGCCATNTCTGTCAGGCCACGGCTCGATGCCTGACACACTGGCACGTGTGACAGCCCTGGTGTACCTCGAGGGAAAGCCTCATATCCCTGTGTCCACAGGATGGGGAGCTTGACAATGCTGCTCGAGCTGGGGAGGCAAGCGGCCGTGCAAGTCTCCAAGTGAGATGAAGCCTGACTCCCCTGTGGGGGCTACAGGGAAATCCCAGGACCTAGGTCAGCACGGGAGAGGAAAGCTCACGTTCTGTCCTCATCACCAGACGAGGACTGCGGACCCGGTGACGACTGGCGAGGTATCCCCTGAGGCAACTGGCAACTGGCACGGAGACTGCCCTCTCCTGAGGCCATAGGTTCGGGTCCCTGTGGTCCCCGTCATAACTAGAGTGGACCCTGCCGCAAGTCAAGAAAAACCAGAAGCTTCTACCCTGCAGGCAGAGTGAGGCCCTTGTCCACTGCGTCATCTCGGGGGAAATCACCCCTTCCATCTTGGACCTCTAAAGGCTCCTTCTCCTCCTTGCAGTGAACCAAAATGTTCCCCGCCCTACCAGTCCCCACTCGAGAGGAACTGCAAGTGTCCCGTCACGATTCAAGAGGAGCCTTATTTGCCCCTGCTCAGCTTCAGATGAGGGTCCCTTTCCCTGCTCCATCGAGAAAGGGTTCCTGGTCCTCCCCTCGCACCTCAAGCAGAGGCGCTCGCACCAGGAGAGTTGGGAGGAGCATCAAGGGTCGGCCCACCATTCCCCAAGACCCCCAAATGTCTTGTCCACTTCAGATGAACCTGACTGCTCTGCACTGCCTCGACTGTCAGCCCGAGGCTCAACACCCGACACACAGGCACATGTGACGGTCCTTTGGTACCTCGAGGGCAAGCTACAGATCCCTGTGTTTGCTCGACATGCAGCCTGACACTGCTGCTGCAGCTGGTCAGGCAAGCGGCCGTGCACGTGTCCAGGCGAGAAGAGGCCTGACTCCCCTGTAGGTGCTCCAGGGGAACCCCAAGACCTATGTCAGCACAGGCGAGGAAAGCTCCGGCTCTGGCCTCAGAACAAAACAAAAACTGAGGACCCGGCCAAGACTGAGGAGGAATCCCCAAAGCCGTCTGGCAAATCTCATGGAGACTGGCCTCTCCTGAGGCCACAGGGTAGGGTCCCTGTGGTCCCCATTTTAACTCGAGAGGACCCCTCTGCAACTCGAGAAAAGCCAGAAGCTTCTCCCCTGCAGGCGGAGTGAGGCCCTTGTCCACTGCGGCATCTCAGGGGGAATCACCGCTTGCCTATTGGACCTCTAAAGGCTCCTTTACATCCGTGCTGTAACCCAAGAAGTTCCCCGCCTCACCCATCCCCACCCGAGATGAACCCGTGGGACCCGCCATGACTGAATAGGAGCCCCGTTTTCCCTGCTTAGCTCCAAATCAGGGTCCCTTTGCCTGCTCCATCGGGAAAAGGTTGCCGGCGTGCCCCTCTCATCCAAAGAGGAGGCACTCCCATCAGGAGAGTCCGGAGGAGCATCAGGGATTGGGCCACCATTCCCCAAGGCCCTCAAATGCTTCATCCACTCCAGATGAACCTGACTGCCCTGCATTCTTCGACTGTCACTCCAAGGCAAGAAGCAAAATACCCTGGAACGTGTGACAGCCCTGGGGTACCTCGAGGGCAAGCCACAGATCCCTGTGTCCACTCGACAGGGAGCCTGACACTGCTACTGCAGCTGGGGATGCAAGCGGCCATGCAAGTCTCCATACGAGACGAGGCCTGACCCCTCTTTGGGGGCTCAAGGGGACCCCAAGACCTATGTCAAAACGCGCGATGAAAGCAAAGGCTCCAGCCTAAGCACCAGATGAAGACTGAGGACACGGCGACAACTGGGGAGGAATTCCCAGAGGAACCTGTCTACTTGCAGTGACTGGCCTCTCCTGAGGCCACAGGAGCGGGTCCCTGGGGTCCCCAACGTCTCACAAGAGGACCCTGCCACAACTCGTGAAAAACCAGAAGCTTCTCCCCTGCAGGCGGGGTGAGGCCCTTGTCTGCTTGACGTCTGGGGGGAAATCACCTGTTCCCTCTTGGACCTCGAAAGGCTCTTTCACCCCCTTGATGTGACCCAAGAAGTTCCACGCTCGAACCGTACCTACTCGAGAAGAACCCCGAGGGACCCGCCGACATTCAAGAGAAGCCCCGTTTGTCCCTGCTAGGCTCAAGATGAGGGTCCCTTTCCCTTATCTGTCGGGAAAGGGTTCCCGGCGCTCCCCTCGCATCCCAAGAGAAGGAGATTGCACCAGGAGAGTCGGCAGGTGCATCAGGATTCAGGCCACTGTTTCACAAGACCCTCAAATGCCTCGTCCACTCCACATGAACCTGACTGCACTGCACTGCCTCGACTGTCACCCGAGGCTCGACGCGCGATGCACTGGCATGTGTGACAGCCCTGGGCTACCACGAGGGCAAGCCACCGATCCTTGTGTTGGCTACACAGTGAACCTGACACTGCTGTTTCAGCTGGGGAGACAAGCGGCCGTGCACATCTCCATTCGAGACGAGGCCTGACTGACCTGTTGGGGCTCCAGGGTAACTCCAAGACATATGTCAGCATGGGCAAGGATAGCTCAGGCTCTGGCCACAGCACCAGACGAGGACTGAGGATCTGGCGATGATTTGGGAGGATTGCCAAAAGGCGCCTGGCAACTGGTGCGGAGAATGGCCTCTCCTGAGGCCACAGGGGAGGGCCCATGGGCTCCCCGTCGTAACTTGAGAAACCCAGCCACAACTAGAGAAAAACCAGAAGTTTCTCCCCTGCAAGCGGGGTGAGGACCTTGTCCGCAGTGGAGTCTCGGGGAAAATCACCCCTTCCCTCTTGGACCTCGAAGGGCTCCTTCACCCCCTTGCTGTGACCCAAGAAGTTCCCTGCCCCACCCGTCTCAACATGAGTGGAACCCCAAGGGACCCGCTGCGACTCAAGAGGAGCCCCGTTTGCCCCTGCTAAGCTCCAGATGATGGTCCCTTTACCTGCTCCTTAGGGAACGGCTTCCTGGGGCTTCCCTCTCATCCCAAGAGGAGGTGCTCACAAGAGGAAAGTCAGGAGGAGCATCAGGGGTTGGGCCACCATTCCCCAAGTCCCCCAAATGCCTTGTCCACTGCAAATGAACCTGACTGCCCTGCACTGCCTTGACTGTCACCCCGAGGCTCGACGCCTTACACACTGGCATGTGTGACAGCACTTTGGACTTTGAGGGCAATCCACCGATCCCTGTGTCCGCTCGACATGAAGCCTGACACTGCTGCTGCAGCTGGTCAGGCAAGTAGCCATGCAAGTGTCCAGGCGAGACGAGGCCTGTCTCATCTGTGGGGGCCTCAGGGGTACCGCAAGACCTAGGTCAGGACGGTCGAGGAAAGCTCAGGCTCCAGCCACAGCACAAGTGGAGGACTGTGAACCCTGAGATGATTGGAGAGGAATCCCCAGAGGCGCCTGGCAACTGACACGGAGACTGGCCTTTCCTGAGGCCACAGGGGCGAGTCCCTGGGGTCCCCGTCGTAACTCGAGAGGACCCCACCACAACTTGAGAAAGCCCAAAAGATTCTCCCCTGCAAGCGGGATGCAAGCTGTGGCCTCTCGGGGGGAAATCACCCCTTCTCTCTTGGACCTCAAAAGAATCATTCACCTTCTTGCTGTGACCCAAGAAGTTCCCCGCCCCACCCGTCCCCACTCGAGAGGAACACCGAGGGTCCTGCCAAGAATGAAAAGGAGCCCCGTTATCCCCTGCTGAGCTCCATATGAGGGTCCCTTTCCTCTTCTTTCGGGAAAGGGCTCCCAGCGCTCCCCTCACATCCCAACAGGAGACACTCGCACCAGGACAGTAGGGAGGAGCATCAGGGTCTTGCCACCTTTCCCCAAGACCCCCAAATACCTCGTTCACTCCAGATGAACCTGACTACCCTGCACTGCATCGACTGTCACCCCGAGGCTCGAAGCCTGACACACTGGCACGTGTGACAGCCCTGGGTAGTACCTCGAGGTCAAGTCACAGATCCCTGTGTCCACTCGACGGGGAGCCTTACAATGCTGCTGCAGCTGCGGAGGCAAGCGGCAGTGCACGTCTTCAGGCAAGACGAGCCCTGACTCCCCTGAGGGGGCTCCTTGGGAACCCCAAGATTTATGTCAGCAAGGGAGAGGAAAGCTCAGGTACCGGCCTCAGCACCAGACGAGGACTGAGGACCCGGCGATGACTGGGGAGGAATCCCCAAAGGCGCCTGGCAACTGGCACGGAGACTGGCCTCTCCTGAGGCACAGCAGCGGGTCCATTGGCTCCCGGTAGTCACTCAAGAAACCCCGCCGCAACTTGAGAAAAACCAGAAGCTTCTCCCTTGCAAGCGGTGTGAGGCCCTTATCCGCTGCGGCGTCTCGGGGAAAATCACCCCTTCCCTCTTGGACCTCGAAGGGCTTCTTCACCCCCTTGCTGTGACCCAAGAAGTTCCCCGCCCCACCCGTCTCAACACGAGAGGACCCCCAAGGGACCTGCTGTGATTCAAGAGGAGCCCCGATTGCCCCTGCTAAGCTTCAGATGATCGTCCCTTTTCCTGCTCCTTAGGGAAAGGTTTCTTGGGGCTTCCCTTGCATCCCATGAGGAGGTGATTATACCAGGGAAGTCAGGAGGAGCATCAGGGGTTGGGCTACCATTCCCCAAGAGCCCCAAGTGCCTTGTCCACTGCAGATGAACCTGATTGCCCTGCACTTCCTTGACTGTCACCCCGAGGCTCGACGCCCGACACACTGGCACGTGTGACAGCCCTGGGTAGTACCTCGAAGGCAAGCCACAGATCCCTGTGTCCACTCGACATGGAGCCTGACACTGTGCTGCAGCTGGTCAGGCAAGTAGCCGTGCACGTGTCCAGGTGAGACGAGGCCTGTCTCGTCTGTGGGGGCCTCAGGGGTACCCCAAGACCTAAGTCAGGATGGTCGAGGAAAGCTCAGGCTCCAGCCTCAGCACAAGTCGAGGACTGAGCACCCTGAGACCACTGGGGAAGAATCCCCAGAGGCGCCTGGCAACTGGCACGGAGAGTAGCCACTCCTGAGGCCACAGGGGTGAGTCCCTGAGGTCCCTGTCGTAACTCGAGAGGACCCTGCCACAAGTTGAGAAAAACCAAAAGATTCTCCCCTACAAGCAGGGTGAGGATCTTGTCCACTGTGGCGTCTCGGGGGAAATCACCGCTTCTCTCTTGGACCTCAAAAGGGTCATTCACCTTCTTGCTGTAACCCAAGAAGTTCCCCGCCCGACCAGTCACCACTCGAGAGAAACCCAGGGGGTCATGTCGCGACTCAAGAAGAGCCCCGTTTGCGCCTGCTCAGCTCCAGATGAAGGTGCTTTTCCCTTCTCCTTTGGGAAAGGTTTCCTGACACTCCTCTAGCATCCCAAGAGGAGACGCTCGCACCAGGAGAGTCAGGAGGAGCATCAGGGGTCGCGCCACCATCCCCCAAGACCCCCAAATGCCTCGTCCACTCCAGATGAAACTGACTGCCCTGCATTGCCTCGAATGTCAGCCCGAGGGTCGACGCCCAACACACTGGCATATGTGAAAGCCCTTGGGTACCTGTAGTGCAAGCTACAGATCCCTGTTTCTGCACGATGGGGAGCCTGACACTGCTGCTGTCGCTGGGGAGGCAAACGGCCGTGCAGGTATCCAGGGGAGACCTAGCCTGACTCCCCTGCAGGGGCTCCAGGGGAAACCCCAAGACCTATGTCACCACGGGCATGGAAAGCTGAGGATCCGGCCTCAGCACCAGATGAGGACTGCGGACCTGGCGACCACTGGAGAGGAATCCCCAGAGGCGCCTGGCAACTGGCACGGAGCCTGGCATCTCCTGAGACCACAGGGCCGTGTCCCTGGGGTCCCCGTGGTAACTCGAGAGGACCCCGGGGCAACTCGAGTAAAACCAGAAGCTTCTCCCCTGAAGGCGGTGTGAGGCCCTTGTCTGATGCGGCGTCTCAGGGGAAATCACCCTTTCCCTCTTGGACCTCGATATGTTCCTTCACACACTTGCTGTGACCCAAGACGTTCCCCGCCCCAACCGTCCCCACTGGAGAGGAATGCCAAGGATCCTGCCTCAATTCAAAAAGAGCCCCATTTGTCCCTGCTCAGTTCCTGATGAGGGTCCTTTTACCTTCTTTGTCTGGAAAAGGTTCCCGGCGCGCCCCTTGCATCCCAAGAGATGCAGATGGCTCCAGGAGAGTCAGCAGGTGCATCAGGATTCGGGCCACCATTCCCCAACACCCCCAAATGCCTCGTCCACTCCACATGAACCTGACTGCACTGCACTGCTTCGACTGTCACCCTGATGTTCGAGCCTGATACACTGGCACTTGTGACAGCCCTGAGGTACCTCGAAGGCAAGCCAGATTCCTGTGTACACTCGATGAAGAGCCTGACACTTCTGCTGCAGCTGGGGAATAAATCGACTGTGCATGACTCCAGGCGGGACGAGGTCTAACTCCCCTGTGGGAGCTCCATATGAACCTCAAGGCCTATATCTGCACCAGCGAGGAAAGCTCAGGCTCCGGCCTCAGCACCAGACGAGGACTGAGGACCTTGCTACAACTGGGGAGGAATCCCCAGAGACGACTGGCAAGTGGCACAGAGACTGGCGTCTCCTGAGCCCACAGGGGCGGGTCCCTGGAGTCACCGTCGTAACTCAAGAAGACCAAGCCACAACTAGAGAAAAACCAGAAGCTTCTCCCCTGCAGGCAGTGTGAGGCTCTTTTCCATTGCGGCATCTCTGGGGAAATCACCCCTTCCCTATCTGACCTCGAATGGCTCCTTCACCTCCTTGCTGTGTCCCAAGAAGTTCCACGTCCCAATCCTCCCCACTTGAGAGGAACCCCGAGGGTCCTGCCATGGCTCAAGAGCAGCCCTGTTTCCCCGGCTCAGCTCTAGATGAGGGTCTCTTTCCCTGCTCCATCGGGAAAGGGTTCCCAGTGCTCCCCTCGCTTCCCAAGAAGAGGCGCTGGCACCAGTAGAGTCGGCAGGTGCATCAGGTGTCGGACACCATTCCCCAAGACACCCAAATGTCTCGTCCACTCCAGATAAACCTGACTGCTGTGCACTGCCTCAACTGTCACCCCGAGGCTTGACACCCGACACACTGCACGTGTTACAGCCCTGGGGTACCTCGAGGGCAAGCCACATATCCCAGTGTCCACTCAACGGGGAACCTGACACTGCTGCTGCAGCTGGAGAGGCAAGCGGCTGTGCACTTCTCCAGGCGAGACGAGTCCTGACTCCCCTTTGGGGGCTTCAGAGGAACCCCAAGACCTATGTCAGCACTGGTGAGGAAAGCTCAGGCTCTGGCCTCAGCACCAGAAGAGGACTGAGGACCCGGAGATGACTCAGGAGGATTCCCAAGAGTCGCATGGCAACTGGCATGGAGACCCAACACTCCTGAGGCCACAGAGCTGTACCCTGGAGTCCCTGTGGTAACTCAAGAGGACCCCGCCTCAATTAGGGAAAAACCAGAGGCTTCTCCCTTGCAGGCGTGGTGAGGCCCTTGTCTGCTGTGACGTCTCAGGGGAAATCACCTGTTCCCTCTTGGACCTCGGATGGCTCATTCACCCCCTTGCTGTGACACAAGAAGTTTTCTGCCCCATACATCCCCACTCGAGAGGAACCCCGAGGGTTCCACCGAGAATTAAGAGGAGCCCCGTTTGCCCCTGCTCAGCTTCAGAGGACGGTTTCTTTCCCAGCTCCGTCAGGAAAGGGTTCCCGGTGCTCCCCTCGCAACCCAAAAGGAGGCGCTGGCACCAGGGGAGTCGGGAGGAGCATCAGGGTTTGGGTCACCATTCCCTAAGACACCCAAATGCCTCGTCAACTGAACATGAACTTGACTGCCCTGCACTGCCTCGACTATCACCCTGAGGCTTGACGCCTGACACACTGGCACGTGTGACAGCCTTAGGGTACCTAGAAGGCAAGCCACAGATCCAGATGTCCGCTCGATGGAGAGCCTGACACTGCTGCTGCAGCTGAGGAGGCAAGCGGCCGTGCATGCCTCCATTCTAGACAAGGCCTGACTCCCCTGTCGGAGCTCCAGGGGAACCCCAAGACATATGTCAGCACAGGCAAGGATAGCTCAGGCTCCGGCCTCAGCACCAGACGAGGACTGAGGACCCGGTGACGACTCGGGAGGATTCCCAAGAGGCGCATGGCAACTGGCAGGGTGACTGGCCTCTCCTGAGGCCACAGGAGCGGGTCCTTGGGGTCCCCGCCGTAACTCGAGAGGACCCTGCTGTAACTCGAGAAAAACCAGTAGCTTCTTCCCTGCAGGCGGGGTGATGCCCTTTCAGCTTCGGTGTCTCGGGGGAAATCATCTCTTCCCTCTTGGACCTCGAAAGGCTACTTCACACCCTTGCTGTGATCCAAGAAGTTTCCCGCCCCACCCTTCCCCACTCGAGAGGAACCCAGGGGGTCATGTCTCGACTCAAGAGGAGCCCTGTTTGCGCCTGCTCAGCTCCAGATGAAGGTGCTTTTCCCTTCTCCTTTGGGAAAGGTTTTCTGACACTCCCCTTGCATCCCAAGAGGAGATGCTCGCACCAGGAGAGTCAGGAGGAGCATCAGGGGTAGTGCCACCATCCCCCAAGACCCCCAAATGCCTCGTCCACTCCAGATGAAACTGAATGCCCTGCACTGCCTCGAATGCCAGCCCGAGGCTTGACGCCCGACACACTGGCATGTGTGAAAGCCCTTGGATACCTGTAGTGCAAGCTACAGATCCCTGTTTCCGCACGACGGGGAGCCTGACACTGCTGCTGCCGCTGGGGAGGCAAACGGCCGTGCAGGTATCCAGCAGATACGTGGCCTGACTCCCCTGCAGGGGCTCCAGGGGAAACCCCAAGACCTATGTCAGCACTGGTGAGGAAAGTTCAGGCTCTGGCCTCAGCACCAGATGAGGACTGCGGACCCGGCGACTAACGGGGAGGAATCCCCAGAGGCGCCTGGCAATTGGCACGGAGCCTGGCATCTCCTGAGACCACAGGGCCGTGTCCCTGGGGTCCCCGTGGTAACTCGAGTGGACTCCGCGGCAACTCGAGTAAAACCAGAAGCTTCTCCCCTGCAGGCCGGGTGAGGCCCTTGTTCATTGCGGCATCTCAGGGGAAATCACCTTTTCCTTCTTGGACCTCGATATGTTCCTTCACACACTTGCTGTGACCTAAGACGTTCCCCGCCCCAAACGTCCCCACTGGAGAGGAATGCCGAGGATCTCGTCTCAAATCAAGAAGAGCCCCATTTGCCCCTGCTCAGTTCCAGATGAGGGTCCCTTTACCTTCTTTGTCTGGAAAAGGTTCTTGGCGCGCCCCTTGCATCTCAAGAGATGTAGGTGGCAGCAGGAGAGTCAGCAGGTGCATCNAGGGCCGTGTCCCTGGGGTCCCCGTGGTAACTCGAGTGGACCCCGCGGCAACTCGAGTAAAACCAGAAGCTTCTCCCCTGCAGGCCGGGTGAGGCCCTTGTTCATTGCGGCATCTCAGGGGAAATCACCTTTTCCCTCTTGGACCTCGATATGTTCCTTCACACACTTGCTGTGACCTAAGACGTTCCCCGCCCCAAACGTCCCCACTGGAGAGGAATGCCGAGGATCTCGTCTCAAATCAAGAAGAGCCCCATTTGCCCCTGCTCAGTTCCAGATGAGGGTCCCTTTACCTTCTTTGTCTGGAAAAGGTTCTTGGCGCGCCCCTTGCATCTCAAGAGATGTAGGTGGCAGCAGGAGAGTCAGCAGGTGCATCAGGATTCGGGCCACCATTCCCCAACACTCCCAAATGCCTCGTCCACTCCACATGAACCTGACTGCACTGCACTGCCTTGACTCTCACCCCGATATTCGAGCCCGATACACTGGCTCTTGTGATAGCCCTAGGGTACCTCGAAGGCAAGCCACAGATTCCTGTGTGCGCACGATGAGGAGCCTGACACTCCTGCTGCAGCTGGGGAGTAAAGCGGCTGTGCATGACTCCAGGCGGGACGAGGTCTATCTCCCCTGTTGGGGCTCCATATGAACCTCAAGGCCTATATCTGCACCAGCGAGGAAAGCTCAGGCTCCAGCCTCAGCACCAGACGAGGACTGAGGACCTTGCTAAGATTGGGGAGGAATCCCCAGAGACGGCTGGCAAGTGGCACGGAGACTGGCATCTCCTGAGCCCACAGGGGCGGGTCCCTGGGGTCACCGTTGTAACTCGAGAGGACCAAGTCTCAACCCATGAAAAACCACAAGCTTCTTTCTTACAGGCGGCGTGAGGTCCTTGTCCACTGCAGCGTCTCGAGGGAAATCACCCCTTCTGTCTTGGACCACGAAAGGGTCCTTCACACCCTTGGTGTGACCCAAGAAGTTCCCCGCCCCACCTGTACCTACACGAGAGGAACCCCGAGTGTCCCGTTTCCACTCAAGAGGAGCCCTGTTTGCCCCTGCTCATCTCCAGATGAGGGTCCATTTACCTGCTCCATCAGGAAAGTTTTCCTGGCCCTTGTCTTGAATGCCAAGAGGAGGCACTCGCACAAGGAAGTCGGGAGAAGCATCAGGGGTCGGGCCACCATTCCCCAAGAACACCAAATTCCTCACAGACTCCAGATGAACCTGACTGCCCTGCACTGCATCGACTGTAAGCCTGAGGCTTGACGCCAGACACACTGGCACGTGTGACAGCCCTCGGGTACCTCGAGGTCAAGTCACAGATCCCTGTGTTCGCTCGATGGGGAGCCTTACACTTCTGCTGCAGCTGGGGAGGCAAGCGGCCGTGCAAGTCTTGAGGCTAAACAAGACCTGACTCCCCTGTGGTGGTTAAACGGGAACCCCAAGATCTCTGTCAGAACGGAGGAGGAAAGCTCAGGCTCCGGCCTCAACACCAGACAAGGACTGAGGACACGGCGACCACTAGGGAGGAATCCCCAGAGGCGTCTGGTAATTGGCACGGAGACTGGCCTCTCCTGAGCCCACAGGGGCGGGTCCCTGGGGTCCCCGTCGAAACTTGAGAAGACCCCACCACAACAAGTGAAAAACCAGAAGCTTCTCCCTTGCAGGCGGGGTGAGGCCCTTGTCCGCTGCGGCGACTTGGGAAATCACCTCTTCCCTTTGGACCTCAAAAAGCTCCTTCACTCCCTTGCTGTGGCCAAAGCAGTTCTCTGCCCTACCCGTCCTCACTCGAGACGAACCCTGTCTGTCCCGCCGCGACTCAAGAAGAACCCGGTTTGCCCATGCTCAGCTCCAGATGTTTGTCCCTTTCCCTGCTCCATTGAGAAAGGGATCCTGGCGCTCCCCTCGCCTCCCAAGAGGAGCCACTCACACCATGAGAGTCGGGAGGAGCATCAGTGGTCTGGCCACCATTCCCCAAGAACCCCAAATGTTTCCTCCACTCCACATGATCCTGACTGCCCTACACTGCCTCGATTGTCACACTGAGGCTTGACGCCTGACACACTGGCATGTGTGACAGCCCTTTGGTACCTCGAGGGCAAGTCACAGATCCCTGTGTCTGCTCGACGGGGAGCCTTACACTGCTGCTGCAACTGTGGAGGCAAGCGGCCGTGCACGTCTCGAGGCTAAACGAGACCTGTCTCCCCTGTGGCTATTAAAAGGGAAACCCAAGACCTTTGTAGGCACGGGCGAGGAAAGCTCAGGCTCCAGCCTCAGCACCAGACGAGGACTAAGTACCCGTCGCCGACTGAGAAGGAATTCCCAGAGGCACCTGGCAACTGGCACAAATACTGGCCTCTCCCGAGGCCACAGGGGCGGGTCCCTGGGGTTCCTGTCATAACTCAAGTGGACCCCACCATAACTCGAGAAAAACCAGAAGCTTCTACCCTGCAGGCGGGCTGAGGATCTTGTCCGCTGCAGTGTTTCGGAGGAAATCACCCCTTCCCTCTTTGACCACGAAAGGCTCCTTCACACCCTTGCTGTGATCCAACAAGTTTCCCGCCCCAACCTTCCCCACTCAAGAGGAACCCCGTGTGTCCTGTAGCAATACAAGAGAAGCCCCGTTTGCACCTGCTCAGCTCCAGATGAGGGTCCTTTTCCCTTCGCCTTTGGGAAAGGTTTTCTGACACTCCCCTCGCATCTCAAGAAGAGAAGCTCGCACCAGGAGAGTCGGAAGGAGCATCAAGGGTCAAGCCACCATCCCCCAAGACCCTCAATTGCCTTGTCCACTCCAGATGAACCTCACTGCTCTGCACTGCCTCGACTGTAAGCTCGAGACTTGACGCCCGACACAATAGCATGTGTGACAGCCCTCGAGTACCTCGAGGTTAAGTCACAGATCCATGTGTCCGCTCGACGGGGAGCTTTACACTACTGCTGCAGCTGGGGAGGCAAGAGGCCGTGCACGTCTCGAGGCTAAACGAGACCTGACTCCCCTATGGCGGCTAAATGGGAACCCCAAGATCTTTGTCAGAATGGGCAAGGAAAGCTCAGGCTCCGGCCTCAACACCAGATGAGGACTGAAGACCCGGCGACCACTGGCGAGGAATCCCCAGAGGCGTCTTGTAACTGGCACGGAGACTGACCTCTCCTGAGAACACAGGGCCGTGTCACTGGGGTCCCCGTGGAAACTCATGAAGACACCACTGCAACTAGAGAAAAACCAGAAGCTTCTCCCCCGCAGGTGGGGTGAGGCCCTTGTCCACTGCGGCATCTCAGGGGAAATCACCCTTTCCCTAGTGGACCTCGAAATGTTCCTTCACACACTTGGTGTGAGCCAAGACGTTCCCCGCCCCAACCATCCCCACTGGAGAGGAAAGCTGAGGTCCCGCCCAAACTCAAGAAAAGCCCCATTTGCCCCTGCTCAGTTCCAGATGAGAGTACCTTTCCCTGCTCTGTCGGGAAAGGATTCCTGGCACACCACTTGCATCCCAGGAGGAAGCGCTCCCACCAGGAGAGTCGGGAGGAGCATCAGGGTTCGGGCCACCATTCCTCAAGATCCCCAAATGTCTCCTCCACTCCAGATGAACCTGACTGCCCTACAGTGCCTCGACTGTCACCCCAAGGATCAACACCCTACACACTGGCACGTATGACAGCCCTGGGGTACCTCGAGCAAAAGCCACATATCCCTGTGTCCGCTCGACAGCGAGCCTGACACTGCTGCTGCTGCTGGGGAGGTAAGCACCATGCACGTCTCCAGGGTAGACGTGGCCTGACTCCCCTGTGGGGGCTCCAGGGGAACCCCTAGTCCTATGTAAGCATGGGCGAGGAAAGCTCAGGCTCAGGCCTCAGCACCAGATTAAGACTGAGGACCCAACGATGACTAGGGAGGATTCCCCAGAGGCGCCTGGCAACTGGCCCGGAGACTGGCCTCTCCTGAGCCCACAGGGGTGGATCCCTGGGATCCCCATCGTAACTCGAGAGGACCAGCCGAAACTCGAGAAAAACAGAAGCTTCTTTCCTGCAGGCGGCATGAGGCCCTTATCCACTGCAGCGTCACGGGGGAAATCATCCCTTCCCTCTTGGACCTCGAAAGAGTCCTTCACACCCTGGGTGTGACTCAAGAAGTTCCCCGCCCTACGCATCCCGACACGAGATGAACCCCGAGGGTTCCGCTGGGACTCAAGGGAACCCTGTTTGCCCATGCTCAGCTCAAGATGAGGGTCCCTTTCTCTGCTAGGTCTGGAAAGGTCTCCCGGCACTCCTCTTGCATCCCAGGAAGAGGCACTCGCCCCACGAAACTCGGGAGGAGCATCAGGGGTCGGGCCACCATTACGAAGACCACCAAATGCCTCGTTCATTCCAGATGAACCTGACTGCCCTGCACTGCCTCGAATGTCAGCCCGAGGATCAATGCCCGACACACTGGCAAGTGTGACAGCCCTGGGGTACCTGGAGTGCAAGCTACAGATCCCTGTGTCCGCACGATGGGGAACCTTACACTGCTGCTGCAGCTGGGGAGGCAAGCGTCTGTGCACATCTCCAGGTGAAATGTGAACTGACTCCCCTGTAGGGGCTCCAGGGGAACCCCAAGACCTATGTCACCATGGGTGTGGAAAGCTCAGGGTCCGGCCTCAGCACCAGACGAGGACTGCAGACCTGACTTCCACTGGGGAGGAATCCCCACAGGAGTCTGGCAACTGGCACGGAGACTGACCTCTCCTGAGAACACAGGGCCGTGTCACTGGGGGTCCGCGTGGTATCTCAAGAGGACCCGCCGCAACTTGAGAAAAACCAGAAGCTTCTCCCCTGCAGGTGAGGTGAGGCCCTTGTCCACTGCGGCATCTCAGGGGAAATCACCCTTTTCCTCGTGGACCTCAAAATGTTCCTTCACATACTCTCTGTGACCCAAGACGTTCCCCGCCCCAACCGTCCCCACTGGAGAGGAACGCCGAAATCCCGCCCAAACTCAAGAAGAGCCCCATTTGCCCCTGCTCAGTTCCAGATGAGAGTCCCTTTCCCTGCTTTGTTGGGAAAGGATTCCCGGCACACCACTCGCATCCCAGGAGGAGGCGCTCACACCAGGAGAGTCGGGAGGAGCATCAGGGATCGGGCCACCATTCCCCAAGAATCCCAAATTCCTCCTCCATTCCAGATGAACCTGAAGGCCCTGCACTGCCTCGACTGTCACCCTGAGGCTCGACGTCCGACACACTGGCAGGTGTGACAGCCCTGTGGTACCTCGAGGGCAAGCCACAGATCCCTGTGCCCGCTCAATGTGGAGCCTGACATTGATGCTGCAGCTGGAGATGCAAGCGGCTGTGCACGTCTCCAGGCGAGACGAGGCCTGAGTCCCCTGTGGGGGCTCCAGGCGAACCTCAAGTCCTATGTCAGTACGGGTGAGGAAAGCTCAGGCTGCGGCCTCAGCACCAGACAAGGACTGAGTACCCGGCGATGGCTGAGGAGGAATCCTCAGAGGCGCCTGGCAACTGGCATGGAGACTGGCCTCTCCTGAGGTCACACAGGCGGGTCCCTGGGGTCCCTGTCGTAACTTGAGAGGACCCCAACACATCTCGAGAAAAACCAGAACCTTCTCCCCTGCAGGCTGAATGAGGACCTTGTCAGCTTCGTAGTCTCATGCGAAATCACCCCTTCCCTCTTGGACCTCGAAAGGCTCCTTCATACCCTTGCTGTGACCAAACAAGTTCCCTGCCCCTTCAGTCCCTACTTGGGACGAATTCCGACAGTCCCACTGTGACTCAAGAAGAGCCCCGTTTGCCCCTGCTCAGCTCCAGATGATTGTCCCTTTCCCTGCTCCTTTGGGAAAGGGTTCCGGGCGCTCCCCTCACATCCCAAGTGGAGCCTTTCCGACCAGGAGAGTCGGGAGGAGCATCAGGGGTCGGGCCACCATTCCTCAAGATCCCCAAATGTCTCCTCCACTCCAGATGAACCTGACTGCCCTACAGTGCCTCGACTGTCACCCCGAGGATCAACACCCTACACACTGGCACGTGTGACAGCCCTGGGGTACCTCGAGGGCAAGGCACAGGTCCCTGTATCCGCTCAAAGGGGAACCTGACACTGCTGCTGCAGCTGGGGAGGCAAGAGGCCATGCAAGTCTCCAGGCGAGACGAGGCCTGACTCCCCTGTGGGGGCTCTCAAGACCTATGGCAGCAGAGGCGAGGAAAGCTCAGGCTCAGACCTCAGCACTAGACGTGGACTGAGGACCCAGCGACGACTAAAGAGGAATCACCAGAGGCACCTGGCTACTGGCACGGAGACTGTCCTCTCCTGAGGCCACTGGGGCGGGTCCATGAGCTCCCCTTCGTAACTCATGAAACCCCACTGCAACTCGAGAAAAACCAGAAGCTTCTCCCTTGCAAGCGGGGTGAGGACCTTGTCCTCTGTGGCATCTCAGGGAAAATCACCCCTTACCTCTTTGACCTCAAAAAACTCCTTCAAATTCTTACTGTGACCCAAGAAATTCCCGCCCCACCAGTCCCCATTCAAGAGGAACCCCAATGGTCCTGCTGAAACTCAAGAGGAACCCCGTTTGCCTCTGCTCAGCTCCAGATGAGGGTCCCTTTACCTGCTCATCGAGAAAGGAGTCCTGGCGCTCCCCTCGCATCCCAAGAACAGCCGCTCGCACCATGAGAGTCGGGAGGAGCATCAGGGTTCGGGCCACCATTCCTCAAGACCCCCAAATGTCTCCTCGACTCCAGATGAACCTGACTGCCTTACACTGCCTCCACTGTCACACCAAGGCTCGACGTCTGACACACTGACTGGTGTGACAGCCCTGGGTAGTACCTCAAGGTCAAGTCACAGATCCCTGTGTCTGCTTGACAGGGAGACTTACACTGCTACTGCAGCTGGGGTGGCAAGCGGCCGTGCACGTCTCAAGGCTAAACGAGAGCTGACTCCACTGTGGCGGCTAAACGGGAACCCCAAGACCTTTGTCAGCACCGGCGAGGAAAGCTCAGGCTCAGGCCTCAGCAACAGATGAGAACAAAGTCCCCGTCGACGACTGAGGAGGAATCCCCAGAGGCGCCTGGCAACTGGCACGGAGACTGGCCTCTCCTGAGGCCACACAGGTGGGTCCCTGGGGTCCCTGTCGTAACTTGAGAGGACCCCAACACATCTCGAGAAAAACCAGAACCTTTTCCCCTGCAGGCGGAATGAGGACCTTGTCAGCTTTGTCGTCTCGTGGGAAATTACCCCTTCCCTCTTGGACCTAAAAGGCTCCTTCATACCCTTGCTGTGACCAAAGAAGTACCCTGCCCCTCCCGTCCCCATTTCGGATGAAATCCGATGGTCCCACCGTGACTCGAGAAGAGCCCCATTTGCCCCTACTCAGCTCCAGATGATTGTCTCTTTCCCTGATCCTTCGGGAAAGGGTTCTGGGCACTCCCCTTGCATCCAAGTGGAGCCGTTCCAACCAGGAGAGTCGGGAGGAGCATCAGGGGTCGGGCCACAGTTCCCGAAGTCCCCCAATGTCTCGTCCACTCCAGATGAACCTGACTGCCCTGCACTGCGTCAACTGTCACCTCGAGGCTCGAAGCCTGACACACTTCCACGTGTGACAGTCCTGGGTAGTATATCTACGGCAAGACACAGATTCCTGTGTCCACTCGATGGGAAGCCTGACACTGCTGCTACAGCTGGGGAAGCAAGCTGCCGTATACGTCTTCAGGCTAAATGAGGCCTGACTCCACTGTGGGGGTTCCAGCGGAACCCCAAGACCTAAGTCAGCAAGGCGAGGAATGCTCAGGCTCTGGCCTCAGCACTGGAGGAGGATTGAGGACCCAGCGACCACTGAGGAGGAATTCCCAGAGGCTCCTGGCAACTGGCATGGAAACTGGCCTCTCCTGAGGCCACAGGGGCGGTTCCCTGGGATTCCCGTCGTAACTCGAGAGGACCCCGCTGTAACTAGAGAAAAACCAGAAGCTTCTCTGCTGCAGGTGGGCTGAGACTCTTGTCCGCTGCCTTGTCTTGAGAGAACTCACCCCTTCCCTCTTGGAACTTGAATGGGTCCTTCACACCCTTGCTGTGACTCAAGAAGTTCCCCGCCCCACCCTTCCCCACTCGAGAGGAACCCCGAGGGTCCCGTAGTGACTCAAGACAAGCCCCGTTTGCCCCTGCTCAGCTCCAGATGAGGGTTCCTTTCCCTGATTGTCGGGAAAGGGATCCCTGCGCTCCTCTCGCATCCCAGGAAAGTCGGGAGGAGCATCAGGGCTCCGGCTACCATTCCCCAAGATCCCCAAATGCCTCTTCCACTACAGATGATCCTGACTGTCCTTCATTGCCTCGACTGTCACCCCACGGCTCGACGCCTGACACACTGGCACGTTTGAAAGCCCTGGTGTACTTTGAGGGAAAGCCTCATATCCCTATGTACACAGGATGGGGAGCATGACAATGCTGCTCGAGCTGGGGAGGCAAGAGGCCATGCAAGTCTCCAGGTGAGACGAGGCCTGACTCCCCTGTGGGGGCTCCATGGGAACCCCAAGATTTATGTCAGCATGGGCGAGGAAAGCTCAGGCACCGGCCTCAGCACCAGACGAGGACTGAAGACTTGGCAATGACTGGGGAGGAATCCCCAGTGGCGCATGGCAACTGTCATGGATACTGGCCTCTCCTGAGGCCACAGGGCCGGGCCCTGGGGTTCCTGTCATAACTCGAGAGGACCCCGCTGTAACTCGAGAAAAACCAGAAGCTTAAACCCCGCAGGTGGGTTGAGGCCCTTGTCCGCTGCGGTGTTTCGAGGGAAATCACCCCTTCCCTCTAGGACCTCGAAAGTCTCCTTCACACCCTTGCTGTGACTTAAGAAGTTCCCCCCCCTGCCCTTACCCAATCGAGAGGAACCCCGTGGGTCCCGTCGCGACTCTAGAGAAGCCCCATTTGGGCCTGCTCAGCTGCAGATGAGGGTCCTTTTCCCTTCTCCTTTGGGAAAGATTTTCTGACACTCCCCTCGCATCCCAAGAGGAGACGATCACACCAGGAGAGTCAGGAGGAGCATCAGGGGACGGGCCAGCATCCCCCGAAACCCCAAATGCCTCGTCCACTCCAGATGAACCTGACTGTCCAGCACTGCCTCAACTCTCAGCCTGAGGCTTGACGCCTGACACACTGGCACGTGTGACAGCCCTGGGGTACCTGGAGTGCAAGCTACAGATCCCTGTGCTCGCACGACAGGGAGCCTGACACTGCTGCTGCAGCTGGGGAGGCAAGCGGCCATGCATGTCTCCAGGCGAGATGAGGACTGTCTCCTCTGTGGGGGCCCCAGGGGTACCCCAAGACCTAGGTCAGGACGGTAGAGGAAAGCTCAGGCTCCAGCCTCAGCACAAGATGAGGACTTAGCTACTGGTGACACTGGGTGAGGAATTCCCAAAGGCGCCTGGCAACTGGTACAGAGACTGGCCTCTCCTGAGGCCACAAGGACGAGTCCCTGGGGTCCCCGTCGTAACTCAAGAGGACCCCAACACAACTTGAGAAAAACCAAAAGATTCTCCCCTGCAGGCGGGGTGAGGTCCTTGTCTGCTGTGGCATCTTGGGGAAAATCACCCCTTCTCTTTTGGACCTCAAAAATGTCGTTCACTTTCTTGCTGTGACCCAAGAAGTTCCCCGCCCCACCAGTCCCCACTAGAGAGGAACACCAAGGGTCCCACCAAGACTCAAAACGAGCCCCGTTAACACCTGCTGAGCTCTAGATGAGGGTCCCTTTCCTTCTCTGTCAGAAAATGGTTCCCAGAGATCCCCTCACATCCCAACTGGAGATGCTCGCACCAGGACAGTCGAGACGAACATCAGGGGTCTTTCCACCATTCCCCTAGACTACCAAATGCCTCTTTCACTCCAGATGAAACTGACTGGCCTGCACGGCACCGACTGTCACCCCAAGGATCAATGTCCAACATACTGGCACGTATGACAGCCCTGGGGTACCTCGAGCAGAAGCCACATATCCCTGTGTCCGCTCGACGGCAAGCCTGACACTGCTGCTGCAGCTGGGGAGGCACTGGTCCTGCACATCTCCAAGCGAGACGAGGCCTAACTCCCTGTGGGGGATCCAGGGGAACCCCAAGACCTATGTCAGCAAGGGCGAGGAAAGCTCAGGCTCAGGCCTCACTACCAGACGAGGACTGAGGACCTGGTGATGACTGGGGAGGAATCCCCAGAGGTGCATGGCAACTGGCATGGAGACTGACGTCTCCTGAAGCCACAGGGGCGGGTCCATGGCCTCCACATCAGAACTCGAGAAACCCCACCGCAACTCGAGAAAAACAAGAAGCTTCTCCCTTGCAAGGGGGATGAGGCCCTTGTCCCCTGGGGCGTCTCGGGGGAAATCATCCTTCACCTATTAGACCTCAAAAGGCTCCTTCACATTCTTGCTGTGACCCAAGAAGTTCCCGCCCCACCAGTCCCCATTTGAGAGGGGAACCACGTTGGTCCTGCTGGGACTCAAGAGGAGTCCCGTTTGCCCCTGCTCAGCTCCAGATGTTTGTCCCTTTCTCTGCTCGTCGGGAAATGGGTCCTGGTGCTCCCCTCGCATCCCAAGAACAGCCCCTCGCACCATGAGAGTCAGGAGGAGCATCAGGGTTCGGGCCACCATTCCTCAAGTTCCCCAAATGTCTCCTCCACTCCAGATGAACCTGACTGCCCTACACTACTACCTCGACTGTCACACCGAGGCTCGATGCCTGACACACTGGCATGTGTGACACCAGATGAAACCGAGGATCCGCCGACGACTGTGGAGGAATCCCTCGAGGTGCCTGTATACTGGTATGGAGAATGGACACTCCTGAGGCCACAGCGATGGTTTATGGGGTCCCCATCATAACTGGAGAGGACCCCGCCGCAACTCGAGAAAAACCAGGTGCTTCTCTCCTGCAGGCGTGGTGAGACCCTCGTCTGCTGCAGCTTCTTGGGCGAAATCACCGCTTACCTCATGGACCTCGAATGACTCATTCACCCCCGTGCTGTGACGCAAAAAGTTCCCCGCCCCACCCGTCCCCACTGGAGAGGAACCCCGAGGGTTTTGCAGAGACTCAAGAGGAGGCCCGTTTGCCCCTGTTCAGCTCCAGATGAGGGTCCCTTCCCTTGTTCCGTCTAGAAAGGGTTCCCTGCACTCCCCTCACATCCCAAGGGGAGGTGCTCACACCAGGAGAGTCAGAAGGAGCATCAGGGGTCATGGCACCTTTCCCCAAGACCCCCAAATGCCTAGTCCACTCCAGCGGACCCTGACTTCCCTGCATTGCCTCGATTGTCACCCCGATATTCTGCACCTGACACCTTGGTACGTGTGACAGCCCTGGGGTACCTGGAATGCAAGCTACGGATCCCTGTGTCCGCACGATGGGGAGCCTGACACTGCTGCTGCAGCTGGGGAGCCAAGAGGCCATTCGCGTCTCCAGAGGAGACGAGTGCCAACTCCCCTGTAGGGGTTCCAGGGGAACCCCAAGACCTATGTCACCAAGGGCGTGGAAAGCTCAGGCTCTGGCCTCAGCACCAGACGAGAACTGCGGACCCAGCGTCCACTGGGGAGGAATCCCCAGAGGCGTCTGGCAGCTGGCATGGAGACTGGTCTCTCATGAGAACACAGGGCTGTGTCCCTGGGGTCCGCGTGGTAACTTGAGAGGACCCCGATGCAACTCGAGAGAAACCAGAAACTTCTCCCCTGCAGGTGGGGTGAGGCCCTTGTCCACTGCGGCATCTCAGGGGAAATTACCCTTTTCCTCGTGGACCTCGAAATGTCCCCTCACACACGTGCTGTGACCCAAGACGTTCCCCGCCCCAACCTTATCCACTGGAGAGGAACGCTGAGGTGCTGCTCAAACTCAACAAGAGCCCCATTTGCCCCTGCTCAGTTCCAGATGAGAGTCCCTTTCCCTGCTCTGTCGGGAAAGGATTCCCGGCACACCACTCACATCCCAGGAGGAGACATTCGCACCAGGACAGTCGATATTAGCATCAAGGGTTGGGCCACTATACACAAAAACCCCCAAATGCCTCATCCAGTCAAGATGAACCTGACTGCCCTGCACTACCTCGACTCTCACCCCCAATCTCGACGTCCAACACACTGGCAGGTGTGACAGCTCTGGAGAATCTCGAGGGCAAGCCACATATCCCTGTGCCCACGCAACAGGAAGCCTGACATTGATGCTGCAGCTGGAGAGGCAAGTGGCGGTGCATGTCTCCAGGCGAGATGAGGCCTGACTCCCCTGTGGGGGCACCAGGGGAACCCCAAGTCCTATGTCAGTACGGGTGAGGAAAGCTTAGGCTGCGGCCTCAGCACCAGACAAGGACTGAGTACCCGGCTACGGCAGAGGCGGTATCCCCAGAGGCGCCTGGCAACTGGCATGGTGACTGGCCTCTCCTGAGGCAACAGGGGTGGGTCCCTGGGGTCCTCGTCGTAACTCGAGAGGATCCCAACACATCTCGAGAAAAACCAGAACCTTCTCCCCTGCAGGCGGAGTGAGGACCCTGTCAGCTTCGTCATCTCATGGGAAATCACCAATTCTCTCTTGGACCTCTAAAGTCTCCTTCATACCCTTGCTGTGACCAAAGAAGTTCACTACCCCTCCTGTCCCCACTTGAAACGAATTCCAACGGTCCCACCATGACTCAAGAAGAGCCCTGATTGCCCCTGCTCAGCTCCAGATGAGGGTCCCTTTCCCTGCTACGTCTGGAAAGGTTTCCCGGCGCTCCTCTCGCATCCCAGGAAGAGGCGCTCACCCCAGGAAACTCGGGAGGAGCATCAGGGGTAGGGCCACCATTGCGAAGACCCCCAAATGCCTCGTCCATTCCAGATGAAACTGACTGCCCTGCACTGTCTAGACTGTCAGCCTGAGGCTCAATGCCCGACACACTAGCACGTGTGACAGCCCTGGGGTACCTTGAGCCCTGTATTCACTCGACTGGAAGCCTGACACTGCTGGAGAAGCTATGGAGTCAAGCGGCAGTGCACGTTTCCAGGCGAGACGAGGTCTGACTCTCCTGTTTGGGCTTTATGGGAACCCCAAGATTTATGTCAGCATGGGCGAGGAAAGCTCAGGCACCGGCCTCAGCACCAGAAGAGGACTGAAGACCAGGCAATGACTCGGGAGGAAGCCCTAGAGGTGCATGGCAACTGGCATGGAGACTGGCCTCTCCTAAGGCCACAGGGGCTGGTCCATGGGCTCCCCGTCGAAACTCGAGAAACCCCACCACAACTCGAGAAAAACAACAAGCTTCTCCCTTGCAAGCGGGGTGAGGCCCTTGTCCCCTGCGGTGTCTCGGGGGAAATCACCCCTTACCTCTTTGACCTCGAAAGGCTCCTTCACATTCTTACTGTGACCCAAGAAGTTCCCTCCCCACCAGTCCCCATTTGAGAGGAACCCCGAGGGTCCTGTTGGGACTCAAGAGGAGCCCCGTTTGGCCCTGCTGACCTCCTGATGAGGGTCCCTTTCACTGCTCCGTCAGAAATGGGTTTCCGGCGCTAGCCTCGCATCCCAGGAGGTGCTCGCACTAGGAGAGTCGGGAGAAGCATCAGGGGTCGGGTCACAATTCACAAAGACTCCCAAATGCCTCGTCCACTCAAGGTGAACCTGACTGCCCTGCACTGCTTCAACTGTCACCCCGAGGCGAGACACCCAACACACTGGCATGTGTGACAGCCCTGGGGTACCTCGAGGGAAAGCCACAGATCCCTGTGTCTGCGCAACAGGGAGCCTGACATTGATGCTGCAGCTGGAGAGGCAAGCGGCCGTGCACGTCTCCAGGAGAAAGGAGGCCTGACTCCTCTGTGGGGGCACCAGGGGAACCCCAAGTCCTATGTCAGTACGGGTGAGGAAAGCTCAGGCTGCGGCCTCAGCACCAGACAAGGACTGAGTACCCGGCGATGGCTGAGGAGGAATCCTCAGAGGCGCCTGGCAACTGGCATGGAGACTGGCCTCTCCTGAGGCCACAGGGGTGGATCCCTGGGGTCCTCGACGTAAGTCGAGAGGACCCCAACACATCTCGAGAAAAACCAGAACCTTCTCCCCTGCAGGCTGAATGAGGACCTTGTCAGCTTTGTAGTCTCGTAGGAAATCACCCCTTCCCTCTTGGACCTCGAAAGGCTCCTTCATACCCTTGCTGTGACCAAAAAAGTTCCCTGCCCATCCCGACCTCACTTGGGACGAATTCCGACGGTCCCACCGTCACTCAAGAAGAGCCCCGTTTGTCCCTGCTAAGCTCCAAATGATGGTCATTTTTCCTGCTCTTTAGGAAAAGTTTCCTGGGGCTTCCCATGCATCCCAAGAGGAGGTGCTCGCACCAGGAATGTCGGGAGGAACATCAGGGGTTGGGCCATCATTCCCCAAGACCCCCAAATGCCTTGTCCACTGCAGATGAACCTGACTGCCCTGGACTGCCTTGACTGTCACCCCGAGGCTCAACACCCGACACACTGGCACGTGTGACAGCACTTGGGACCTGGAAGGCAAGCCACAGTTCCCTGTGTCCGCTCGACATGGAGCCTGACACTGCTGCTGCAGCAGTGGAGGCAAGCGGCCGTGCACGTCTTGTGGCCTAACGAGACCTGACTCGCCTGTGGCAGCTAAACGGGAACACCAAGACCTTTGTCAGAATTAGAGAGGAAAGCTCAGGCTCCGGCCTCAGCACCAGACGAATCCCGAGGAACTGCCCACGACTGGGAAGGAATCCCCAGAGGCGCCTGGCTACTGGCACGGAGAATGGACACTCCTGAGGCCACAGCGATGGTTTATGGGGTCCCCGTCATAACGCGAGAGGACCCCTCCGCAACTCGAGTAAAACCAGATGCTTCTCCCCTGCAGGCATGGTGAGGCCCTTGTCTCCTGCGGATTCTCGGGTGAAATCTCTGCTTTCCTTTTGGACCTCGAATGGCTCATTCATCCCCTTGCTTTGACCCAAGTAGTTTCCCGCCCCACCCATCCCCACTCGAGAGGAACCCCGAGGGTTTTGCAGAGACTCAAGAGGAGGCCCGTTTGCCCCTGTTCAGCTCCAGATGAGGGTCCCTTTTCCTGCTCCGTCGGGAAAGGGTTCCCTACACTCCCCTCACATCCCAAGAGGAGGTGCTCGCACCAGGAGAGTCAGGAGGAGCATCAGGGGTCATGCCACCATTCCCCAAGACTCCCAAATGCCTAGTTCACTCCAGCGGACCCTGACTTCCCTGCACTGCCTCGATTGTCACCCTGATACTCTACGCCAGACACCCTGGTACGTGTGACAGCCCTGGGGTACCTGGAGTGCAAGCCACATATCCCTGTGTCCGATCGACCGGGAGCCTGGCACTGCTGCTGCAGCTGGGGAGGCAAGCGGCCGTGCACGTCTCCAGGCGAGACGAGGCCTGACTCCCCTGTGGGGGCTCCATGGGAACCCCAACACCTATGTCAGCACGGGCGAGGAAACTCAGGCTCGGGCCTCAGCACCAGATGAAGACTGAGGACCGGGCAACCACTGGGGAGGATTCCCCAGAGGCGCCTGCCAACTGGCATGGAGACTGGCCTCTCCTGAGGCTACAGACGCGGGTCCCTGGGGTCCCCGTCGTAACTCGAGATGACCGGCCGTAACTCGAGAAAAACTAGAAGCTTCTTTCCTGCAGGCGTCGTGAGGCCCTTGTCTGCTGCAGCATCTCAGGGAAATCACCTGTTCTCTCATGGACCTCGAAAGGGTCCTTCACACCCTGGGTGTGACCCAAGAATTTCCCCGCCCCACCTGTACCCACGCAAGATGAACCCTGAGGGTCCCACTCAAGAGAAGCCCCGTTTGCCCCTGCTCAGCTCCAGGTGTTTGTCACTTTCCCTGCTCATCGGGAAAGGGGTCCCTGCACTCCCCTCGCATCCAAAGAACAGCCGCTCGCACCATGAGAGTCAGAAGGAGCATCAGGTTTCAAGCCACCATTCCTCAATATCCACAAATGTCTCCTACACTCCAGATGAACCTGACTGCCCTACACTGCCTCGACTTTCACACCGAGGCTCGACGCCTGACACACTGGCACGTGTGACAGCCCTGGGTAGTACCTCGAGGTCAATTCACTGATCCCTGAGTCCGCTTGAAGGGGAGCTGTAACTTACTGCTGCAGCTGGGGACGCAAGCGGCCGTGCACGTCTTGAGGCTAAACGAGACCTGACTCCTCTGTGGCGGCTAAATTGGAACACCAAGACCTTTGTCAGCACGGGCGAGGAAAGCTCAGGCTCCAGCCTCAGAATCAGACGAATCCCAAAGACCTGCCAACGGCTGGGTAGGAATCCCCAGAGGTGCCTGGCTACTGGCACGGAGACTGGACTTTCCTGAGACCACAGGGCTGGCTTCTACAGTCCCCATCGTAACTCGAGAAGTCCCTGCCAAAACTCTAGAAAAACCAGATGCTTCTCCCCTGCAGGCGTGATGAGGCTCTTGTCTGCTGCGGCTTCTCGGGTGAAATCACCGCTTCCCTCTTGGACTTCGAATGACTCATTCAACCCTTGCTGTGACCCAAGAAGTACCCCTCCCCACCCGTCCGCACTCGAGAGGAACCTCGAGGGTCCTGCAGAGACTCAAGAGGAGGCCCGTTTGACACTGTTCACCTCCAGATGAGGGTTCCTTTCCTTGCTTTGGCGGAAAGGGTTCCCTGCACTTCCCTCACATCCCAAGCAGAGGCACTCGCACCAGGAGAGTCAGGAGGAGCATCAGGGGTCATGCCACCATTCCCCAAAACCCCTCAATGCCTAGTCCACTCCAGCGGACCCTGAATGCCCTGCACTGCCTCGATTGTTACCCCGACACTCGAAGCCAGACACACTGGCACGTGTGACAGCCTTTGGGTACCTTGAGGGCAAGCCATAAATTCCTGTGTCCACTTGACGGGAAGCCTGACACTGCTGCTGCAGCTGGGGAGGCAAGTGGCCATGCACGTCTCCAGGCGAGATGATGCCTAACTCCCTGTGGGGGATCCAGGGGAACCCCAAGACCTATGTCAGCATTGGTGAGGAAAACTCAGTCTCAGGCCTAAGCACAAAACGAGGACTGAGAACTCAGCGACTACTGGGGAGGATTCACCAGAGTCGCCTGGCAACTGGCACGGAGACTGGCCTCTCCTGAGGCCACAGGGGCGGGTCCCTGGTGTCCCTGTCGTAACTCGAGAGGACTGGCCGCAACTTGAGAAAAACCAGAAGCTTCTTTCCTGCCGCCAGCGTGAGGCCCTTGTCCCCTGCGGTGTCTTGGGGGAAATCACCCCTTCCCTCTTGGACCTGGAAAGGCTCCTTCATACCCTTGCTGTGACCAAAGAAGTTCCCTGCCCCTCCCGTCCCCACTTTGGACGAATTCCTACGGTCCCACTGTGACTCAAGAAGAGCCCCGTTTGACCCTGCTCAGCTCCAGATAATTGTCCCTTTCCCTGATCCTTCGGGAAAGGGTTCCGAGCGCACCCCTCACAACCCAAGTGGAGCCGTTCCCACCAGGAGAGTCGGGAGGAGCATCACGGGTCAGGCCTTAATTCCCGAAGTCTCCCAATATCTCGTCCACTCTAGATGAACCTGACTGCCCTGCACTAATCGACTGTAACCCCGCAGCTCTACTCCTGACACACTGGCACATGTGACAGCCCTGGTGTATCTCAAGGGAAAGCCTCGTATCCCTGTGTCCACAGGATGGGGAGTGTGACAATGCTGCTCGAGCTGGGGAGGGAAGCGGCCGTACAGGTCTCCAAGTGAGACGAGGACTGACTCCCCTGTGGGGGCTACAGGGAAACCCCAGGACCTAGGTCAGCACAGGCGAGGAAAGCTCACGTTCTGTCCTCATCACCAGACGAGGACTTCGGACCCGGGGACGTCTGGGGAGGTATCCCCTGAGGCGCCTGGCAACTGGCACGGAGACTGGCCTCTTCTGAGGTCACAGCCTCGTGTCCCTGTGGTCCCCATTGTAACTAGAGAGGACCCTGCCGCAACTCGAGAAAAACCAGAAGCTTCTACCCTGCAGGTGGAGTTAGGCCCTTGTCTGCTGAGTCATCTCAGAGGAAATCACCCCTTCCCTCTTGGACCTCAAAAGGCTCCTTCTCCCTCTTGCTGTGACTCAAGATGTTCCCCACTCTAGAGGAACCCCAAGGGTCTTGCCACGATTCAAGAGGAGCCTTATTTGCCCCTGCTCAGCTTCAGATGAGGGTCCCTTTTCTGGCTTTATCGAGAAAGGATTGCTGGTCCTCCCCTCGCACCTAAAGCAGAGGCGCACCCACCAGGAGAGTCTGGAGGAGCATCAGGGGTTGGGCAACAATTCCCCAAGATCCCCCAAATCCTCCTCCATTCCAGATGAACCTGATAGCCCTGCACTGCCTCGACTGTCACCCCAAGGCTTGACGCCTGACACACTGGCACGTGTGACAGCCCTGGGTAGTACCTCGAGGTCAAGTCAAAGATCCCTGTGTCCACTCGACGGGGAGCCTTACACTACTGCTGCAGCGGGGGAGGCAAGCGGCTGTGTACATCTCGAGGCTAAACGAGACCTGACTCCCCTTTGGCGGCTAAACTGGAACCCCAAGACCTTTGTCAGCATGGTCGAGGAAAGCTCAGGCTCCGGTCTATTCACCAGACGAGAACAGAGGACCCACCGACGACTGGGGAGGAATCCCCTGACCAGCCTGGCTACTGGCACGTGAAATGGACACTCTTGAGGCCCCAGGGCTAGTTTCTGGCGTCCCCGTCATAACTCGAGAGGACCCCACCGCAACTCGAGTAAAACCAGATGCTTCTCCCCTGCAGGCGTGGTGAGGCCCTTGTGTGCTGCGGCTTCTCGTGTGAAATCACCCCTTCCCTCTTGGACCTCGAATGGCTCATTCACCCCCTTGCTTTGACCCAAGTAGTTCCCCGCCCCACCTGTCCCGACTCGAGAGGAACCCCGAGGGTTTTGCAGAGACTCAAGAGGAGTCCCATTTGCCCCTGTTCAGCTCCAGATGAGGGTCCCTTTCCCTGATCCATTGGGAAAGGGTTCTCTGCACTCCCCTCACATCCAAAGAGGAGACCCTAGCACCAGGAGAGTGAGGAGATGCATCAGGGGTCATGCCACCATTCCCCAAGACCCCCAAATGCCTAGTCCACTCCAGGGGATCCTGACTGCCCTGCACTGACTCGATTGTCACCCCGATACTCTACGCCAGACACCCTGGTATGTGTGACAGCCCTGGGGTACCTGGAGTGCAAGCTACAGATCCCTGTGTTCACACGACGGGAAGCGTGACACTGCTGCTGCAGCTGGGGAGGCAAGTGCATCTAAATGGGAGACATGGCCTGACTCTCCTGTAGGGGCTCCAGGGGAACCCCAAGACCTAAGTCAGCTCGGGCGAGGAATGCTCAGGCTCCGGCCTCAGCACCAGACGAGGACTGAGGACCCGGTGACCACTGAGAAGGAATCCCCAGAGGCTTCTGGCAACTGGCACTGAAACTGGCCTCTNCCTGCACTGACTCGATTGTCACCCTGATACTCTACGCCAGACACCCTGGTATGTGTGACAGCCCTGGGGTACCTGGAGTGCAAGCTACAGATCCCTGTGTTCACACGACGGGAAGCGTGACACTGCTGCTGCAGCTGGGGAGGCAAGTGCATCTAAATGGGAGACATGGCCTGACTCTCCTGTAGGGGCTCCAGGGGAACCCCAAGACCTAAGTCAGCTCGGGCGAGGAATGCTCAGGCTCCGGCCTCAGCACCAGACGAGGACTGAGGACCCGGTGACCACTGAGAAGGAATCCCCAGAGGCTTCTGGCAACTGGCACTGAAACTGGCCTCTCCTGAGGCCACAGGGGTGGTTCCCTGGGGTTTCCATCGTAACTCGAGAGAACACCACCATAACTCGAGAAAAACCAGAAGCTTCTCTGCTGCAGGTGGGCTGAGTCTCTTGAGTCTTTTGTCCACTGCCTTGTCTTGGGAGAACTCACCCCTTCCCTCTTGGGCCTCGAAAGGCTCCATCACACCCTTGCTCTGACCCAAGAAGTTCCCCGCTCCACCCTTCCCCACTAGAGAGGAACCCTGAGGATCCCGTCGCGACTCAAGAGGAGCCCCGATTGGCATTGCTGAACTTCTGATGAGGGTCCCTTTCACTGTTCCATCAGAAATGGGTTCCCGGCTCTAGCCTTGCATCCCAGGAGGAGGTGTTAGCACCAGGAAAGTTGGGAGGAGAATCAGGGGTCAGGCCACCATTCTCCAAGACCCCCAAAAGCCTTGTCCACTGCAGATGAACCTGACTGCCCTGCACTGCCTTGACTGTCACCCCGAGGCTCGACGCCTTACACACTGGCATGCGTGACAGCACTTTGGACCTGGAGGGCAAGCCACAGATCCTTGTGTCCGCGTAACATGGAGCCTGACACTGCTGCTGCAGCTGGTCAGGCAAGTAGTTGAGCACTTGTCCAGGCGAGACGAGGCCTGTCTACTCTGTGGGGGCCTCAGGGGTACCCCAGACCTAGGTCAGGACGGTCGAGGAAAGCTCAGGCTCCGGCCTCCACATAAGTCGAGGACTGAGCACCCTAAGACGATTGGGGAGGAATCTCCAGAGGCACCTGGCAACTGGCATGGAGACTAGCCTCTCCTGAGGCCACAGGGGCGAGTCCTTGGGGTCCCCGTCCTAACTCGAGAAGACCCCACCACAACTTGAGAAAAACCAAAAGATTCTCCCCTGCAAGAGGGGTGATGATCTTGTCCGCTGTGGCATCTCGGGGGAAATCACCTCCTCTCTTGAACCTCAAAAGGGTCGTTCACCTTCTTGCTGTGACCCAAGATGTTCCCCGCCCCACCCGTCCCCACTGGAGAGGAACACTGAGGGTCCCACCAAGAATGAAAAGGAGCCCAGTTCTCCCCTGCTGAGCTCCAGATGAGGGTCCCTTTCCTGCTCTGTCGGGAAAGGGTTCCCAGCGCTCCCTTCACATCCCAACAGGAGACACTCGCATCAGGACAGTTGGGAGGAAAATCAGGGGTCTTGCCACCATTCCCCAAGACCCCCAAATACCTCGTTCACTCCAGATGAACCTGACTGCCCTGCACTGCGTCGACTGTCACCCCGAGGCTCGAAGCCTGACACACTGACACGTGTGACAGCCCTGGGTAGTATCTCGAGGTCAAGTCACAGATCGATGTGTCCACACGACAGGGAGCCTTACACTACTGCTGCAGCTGCGGAGGCAAGCGGCCCTGCACGCCTTGAGGCTAAACGAGACCTGACTCCCTTTTGGCGGCTAAACTGGAACCCAAGACCGTTGTCAGCATGGTTGAGGAACGCTCAGGCTCCGGCCTCACCACCAGACAATACCCGAGGACCCACCGACCACTGGGGAGGAATCCCCTGACCCGCCTGGCTACTGGCAAGGGAAATGGACACTCTTGAGGCCCCAGGGCTGGTTTCTGGGATTCCCGTCATAACTCGAGAGGACCCCACCCCAACTCGAGAAAAACCAGATGCTTCTCCCCTGCAGGCGTGGTGAGGCCCTTGTCTGCTGTGGCTTCTCAGGCGAAATCACTGCTTCCCTCTTGGACCTCGAATGGCTCATTCATCCCCTTGCTGTGAAACAAGAAGTTCCCTGCCCCATCCGTCCCCACTGGAGAGGAACCCCGAGGGTTTTGCAGAGACTCAAGAGGAGGCCCGTTTGCCACTGTTCAGCTCCAGATGAGGGTCCCTTTCCCTCCTCCATCGGGAAAAGGTTCCCTGCACTCCCCTCACATCCCAAGAGAAGGCGCTCGCACCAGGAGAGTCAGGAGAAGCATCAAGGGTCATGCTACCATTCCCCAAGACCCCCAAATGCCTAGTCCACTCCAGCGGACCCTGACTGCCTTGCACTGCCTCGATTGTCACCTCGACACTCGACGCCAGACACCCTGCTAAGTCTGACAGCCCTGGGGTACCTGGAGTGCAAGCTAGGAATCCCTGTGTCTGCACGACGGGGAGCCTGACACTTCTGCTGCAGCTGGGGAGTCAATCGGCCGAGCACGTCTCCAGGGTAGACGTGGCCTGACTCCCCTGTAGGGGTTCCAGGGGAACCCCAAGACCTATGTCACCAAGGGCGTGGAAAGCTCAGGCTACGGCCTCAGCAACATACAAGGACTGTGGACATGGCGACGACTGGGGAGGAATCCCCAGAGGCGTCTGGAAACGGGCACGGAGATTTGCCTCTCCTGAGAACACAGGGCGGGTCCCTCGGGTTCCCGTCGTAACTCGAGAGGACCCTGCCGCAACTCGAGAAAAACGAGAAGCTTCTCCCTTGCAATTGGGGTGAGGCCCTTGTCCCCTGGGGCGTCTCGGGGGAAATCATCCTTCACCTATTAGACCTAAAAAGGCTCCTTCACATTCTTGCTGTGACCCAAGAAGTTCCCGCCCCACCAGTCCCCATTTGAGAGGAATGCCCATGGCCCTGCTGCAAATCCAGAGGAGCCCCTTTTGCCCCTGCTCAGCTGCAGATGTTTGTCCCTTTCCCTGCTCATTGGGAAAGGGGTCCCTGC
>SJYB01006274.1:0-16873 GCA_006408585.1 Antidorcas marsupialis
CCATCCGTATGTCTTCTTTGGAGAAATGCCTATTTAGTTCTTTGGCCCATTTTTTTTATTGGATCGTTTATTTTTCTGGAGTTGAGCTGCATAACTTGCTTGTATGTACCACAGCTTTCTTATCCATTCTTCTGCCAGTGGACATCTAGGTTCTTCCAAGTTTGGGCTATTATAAACAGTGCTGTGATGAACATTGGGGTACATGTGTCTCTTTCAATTCTGATTTCCTTGGTGTGTATGCCCAGCACTGGGATTGCTGGGTCATATGGCAGTTCTATTTCCAAGTTTTTCAAGGAATCTCCACACTGTTCGCCATAGTGGCTGTACTAGTTTGCATTCCCACCAACAGTATAAGAAGGTTCCCTTTTCTCCACACCCTCTCCAGCATTTATTGCTTGTAGATTTTTGGATAGCAGCTGTTCGGACTGGAGTGAGATGGTACCTCAATGTGGTTTTGATTTGCATCTCTGATAATGAGTGATGTTGAGCATCTTTTCAGGTGTTTGTTAGCCATCTGTATGTCTTCTTTGGAGACATGTATATTTAATTCTTTGGCCCATTTTTTGATTGGGTCGTTTATTTTTCTGGAATTGAGCTGCATAAGTTGCTTGTATATTTTTGAGATTAATTCTTTGTCAGTTGCTTCCTTTGCTATTATTTTCTCCCATTCTGAAGGCTGTCTTTTCACCATGCTTAGAGTTTCCTCTGTTGTTCAAAAGCTTTTGTTTAATCAGGCCCCATTTGTTTATTTTTGCATTTATTTACAATATTCTGGGAGGTTGGTCATAGAGAATCCTGCTGTGATTTATGTGAGAGGTTGCTTTGCCTATGTTTTCTTCTAGGAGTTGTAGAGGTTTCGGTTTTACATTTAAATCTTTAATCCATTTTGAGTTTATTATCATGAATGCTGTTAGAAAGTCTTCTAGTTTCATTCTTTTACAAGTAGTTGACCAGTTTTCCCAGCACCACTTGTTAAAGAGATTGTCTTTACTCCATTGTATATTCTTGCCTCCTTTGTTGAAGATAAGGTGTCCATAGGTGTGTGGATTTATCTCTGGGCTTTCTATTTTGTTCCATTGATCTATATTTCTGTCTTTGTGCCAGTAGCATACTGTCTTGATGACTGTGGCTTTGTAGTTGAGCCTGAAGTCAGGCAGATTGATTTCTCCAATTCCATTCCTCTTTCTCAAGATTGCTTTAGCTATTCGAGGTTTTTTGTATTTCCATACAAACTGTGAAATTATTTGTTCTAGCTCTTTGAAAAATACCATTGGTAGCTTGATAAGGATTNTAGAAAGTCTTCTAGTTTCATTCTTTTACAAGTAGTTGACCAGTTTTCCCAGCACCACTTGTTAAAGAGATTGTCTTTACTCCATTGTATATTCTTGCCTCCTTTGTTGAAGATAAGGTGTCCATAGGTGTGTGGATTTATCTCTGGGCTTTCTATTTTGTTCCATTGATCTATATTTCTGTCTTTGTGCCAGTAGCATACTGTCTTGATGACTGTGGCTTTGTAGTTGAGCCTGAAGTCAGGCAGATTGATTTCTCCAATTCCATTCCTCTTTCTCAAGATTGCTTTAGCTATTCGAGGTTTTTTGTATTTCCATACAAACTGTGAAATTATTTGTTCTAGCTCTTTGAAAAATACCATTGGTAGCTTGATAAGGATTGCACTGAATCAATCGATTGCTTTTGGTAGTATACTTATTTTCACTATACTGATTCTTCCAATCCAAGAACATGGTATATTTCTCCATCTATTTGTGTCCTCTTTGATTTATTTCATGAGTGTTTTATAGTTTTCTATATATAGGTCTTTTGTTTCTTTTTTTTTATTTAGCTTATTTTTTTTATTAGCCATCCCCTAATTAATACTTTATTCTACATTACAATACTGTATTTGTTTTGCCATACATTGACATGAATCAGCCACAGGTGAACACGATCTTCCAATGCCGAAGCCCCTTCCCACTTCCCACCCCACATCATCTCCCTGAATCATCCTGTGCACCAGCCCCATGCATCCTGCATCCTGTATTGAACAGAGACTGGTGCTTCGTTTCTTACAAGATAGTGTACATGTTTCAATNAATACTTTATTCTACATTACAATACTGTATTTGTTTTGCCATACATTGACATGAATCAGCCACAGGTGAACACGATCTTCCAATGCCGAAGCCCCTTCCCACTTCCCACCCCACATCATCTCCCTGAATCATCCTGTGCACCAGCCCCATGCATCCTGCATCCTGTATTGAACAGAGACTGGTGCTTCGTTTCTTACAAGATAGTGTACATGTTTCAATGCCATTCTCCCAAACCATCCCACCCTCTCCCTCTCCCTCAGAGGCCAAAAGTCCGTTCTATACCTCTGTGTCTCTTTTGTTGTCTCACATATAGGGTCATCATTACTATCTTTCTAAATTCCATATGTATGTGTCAGTATACTGTATTGGTGTTTTTCTTTCTGGCTTACTTCACTCTGTATAATCGGTTCCAATTTCATCCATCTCATTAGAACTGAGTCAAATTTATTCTTTTTAAGGGCTGAGTAGTACTCCATTGTGTATATGTACCACTGCTTTCTTATCCATTCATCTGCTGATGGACATCTAGGTTGCTTCCATGTCCTGGCTATTATAAACAGTGCTGCAATGAACATTGGGGTACATGTGTCTCTTTCAATTCTGGTTTCCTCGGTGTGTATGCCCAGCAGGGGGATTGCTGGGTCATAAGGCAGTTCTATTTGCAATTTTTTAAGGAATCTCCACACTGTTTTCCATAGTGGCTGTACTAGTTTGCATTCCCACCAGCAGTGTAAGAGGGTTCCCTTTTCTCCACATCCTCTCCAGCATTTATTGCTTGTAGACTTTTGGATCGCAGCCATTCTGACTGGTGTGACATGGTACCTCATTGTGGTCTTGATTTGCATTTCTCAGATAATGAGTGATGTTGAACATCTTTTCATGTGTTTGTTAGCCATCCACATGTCTTCTCTGGAGAAATGCCTATTTAGTTCTTTGGCCCATTTTTTTATTGGTTCGTTTATTTTTCTGAAGTTGAGCTGCATACGTTGCTTGTATATCTTTCAGGTTAGTTGTTCGTCAGTTGTTTCATTTGCTATTGTTTTCTCCAATTCAGAAGGCTGTCTTTTCACCTTGCTTATAGTTTCCTTTGTTGTGCAGAATCTTTTACTTTTAATTAGATCCCATTTGTTTATTTTTGCTTTTATTTCCAGTATACTGGGAGTTGGATCATAGAGGATCCTGCTGTGATGTATGTCGGAGAGTGTTTTGCCTATGGTTTCCTCTAGGAGTTTTATAGTTTCTGGTCTTACATTTAGATCTTTAATCCATTTTGAGTTTATTTTTGTGTATGGTGTTAGAAAGAGGTCTAGTTTCATTCTTTTACAAGTGGTTGACCAGTTTTCCCAGCACCACCTGTTAANATGCCTATTTAGTTCTTTGGCCCATTTTTTGATTTGTCCGTTTATTTTTCTGGAGTTGAGCTGCATAAGTTGATTGCATATCTTTGAGATTAGTTGTTTGTCAGTTGTTTCATGTGCTATTGTTTTCTTCCATTCAGAAGGCTGTCTTTTCACCTTGCTTATAGTTTCCTTTGTTGTGCAGAAGCTTTTAATTTTAATTAGATCCTATTTGTTTATTTTTGCTTTTATTTCCATTATACTGGGAGGTGGATCATAGAGGATCCTGCTGTGATTTATGTCGGAGAGTGTTTTGCCTATGTTTTCCTCTAGGAGTTTTATAGTTTTTGGTCTTGAATTTAGATATTTAATCTTTACATTTAATCTTACATTTAATCTTTATCTTAAGATATAAATATCTTAGGGAGTTTGTTATCTCTACTTCACTTAGTTTCGCTGGGGTTTTATCTTGTTCTTTTGTTTGGAACATATTCCTCTGAGGCTTCACTTTGCCTAATTTAATCTTTTTATTTCTATGTGTTTGCAAAGTTGGTTATGTTTTCTGACCTTGAGGAAGAAGCATTTTGTGGGAGATATCCTATACACTTCCCAGCAATGCACTCCCCTATGGTCACCCAAGATGTATCCTCTAGAGGTTCGCTGCTGTGAAAGCTGTGTGCATTCTTCTGTTGCGGCAGCCAGACTACTATGGGTGATCTTCTAAGTGTGGCTGGTCTGCAGTCTGGTTGCTTAACAGCTCCTGTCCTGTGTGGAGTTTGCTGGCTACTGGTGGGTAGGGGCAGATCATGAGGAAGCTGGCTGTAGGGGTGAGTGTTCAAGACAGCAGGCCTGCTTGTAGGTGGAGTGTTTCTCCACTAGGATAATTCTTTGGCCTGAAGCATCGTAGTGCTGATTTTGACAGAATGATAGGAGGGGCTGGTTCCTGTCACTAGTTAGTTAGAGGGAGGATTTCAAAATTCTGCTTTCCAGCACCAGTGTTCTTGTGGTAGAATAAAATATACAAAAGAGTTACCACTAGTGTTTGTTTCCCAGGGTAAGCTCCATTGCCTCCTGTTTCTCCAAGAGATTCTCCAAGATCAGCCCATGGATCTGACCCTGGATCTTGGAACATGTATGGGAGTTTGTATGTACCCTCTATGAGCAGACTATTTCCCACAGCCCTTTGGATCTTCAGGAGTTTGAATCCCTAGCCTTCAAAGTCTAACATTTCAGGGCCTGTCTTCACTTTAGAGGAGCCCTGGGCTGGGAAGCCTGATGTGGGGCCCAAACCCTCTCCCCTCATTTCTTGGAGATACCCTGAGCAATTCTAATTATCATCCATTTTGTGGGTCTCTCCTCACCTGGGAGTACAGATCTTGACTATAGTATAGACCATGATATTGCCTCTCCTATCTATCTCATTGTGGATTCTTTTTTATATTTTCTTTGCAGACCTTTTTTTTTCTGGTAGTCTTCTGGTGTGTTTTATCAATAGTTGCTCTGTAAACAGCAGAAATTTTGGTGTGCCCATGAAAAGAATTGGGCTTCCCTGGTGGCTCAGAAGGTAAAGCGTCTGACTGCAATGTGGGAGACCCAGGTTTGATCCCTGGGTAGGGAAGATACTCTGCAGAAGGAAATGGCAACCCACTTCAGTATTCTTGCCTGGAAAATCCCATGGATGGAGCCTGGTAAGCTATAGTCCATGGGGTCACAAAGAGTCAGATACGACTGAGTCACTTCACTTCACTTCACATGAGAAAAACTGAGTTCAAGGTCATATTCTGCTATCTTGGTCATTCCTCTTTATTTTCCTTATCCTTAAATATTTCTTAAAGTATACAATTTCAGTGCATACAGGTATGGTGTAGTGTGGTATGAAAAATGCTTTATTTTAGCAGGTTTTTTGTATTAGACATTTAGTTTATTTTCAACATTGGGTTACTATAATAATGCTAATGAACATCTGTGAATATAAATCTTTGATCTTACTTTTCATTAATCCCTTAGGATGGATTTCTACAAAAAAAATTGTCATAGAATGTCCACCTTTATTTAGTTCAAAATTATGACTGAAATGGTATGTGACTTCACTATGATCACAGCTTCAAAACTCTTGAAATTCTTGAAAATTTTGCATGATAGATGCTACTACAAGCAGATAATAATTTACCTATTTTAGTTCTTGTCATTTTTTTCACTACAGATTAAAACCCTGGATTTTCTTTAAAAAGGAATTATTCTGCTTTTTTATGCTTCTCATAAAAAAAAAGAAGAGGTAGTATATTAAACACTATATCTTAAATCTTATTAAGTTTTTTCTGACTTGTTTATTTTGTAAATTGGCCTGACCTATTATCAGTCCATAAAGCTCATATTCATCAAAAATGTATGTATTCTTGGAGTAATGTAACCTGTATTCTTGACTAAGGTCAGGCTTCCTTTCAATTAGGTTCATTTGGGAAATTTACTCACTTATTCACTTATCCAGCTGAGCTATTTCAAATCCTAAAAGATGTTGAGAAAGAGCTGCACTTTCACAGCCAGCAAATTTGGAAAACTCGGCAGTGGTCACAATACTGGAAAGGTCAGTTTTCATGCCAATCCAAAAGAAAGGCAATGCCAAAGAATGATCAAACTACTGCACAACTGTACTCATCTCACACACTAGTAAAATAACACTAAAAATTCTCCAAGCCAGGCTTCAGAAAAACGTGAGCTGTAAACTTCCAGATGTTCAAGCTGAACTTAGAAAAGGCATAGCAACCAGATATCAAATTGCCAACATCCACTCGAACATGGGAAAAGCAAGAGAGCCCCAGAAAAAAAAAAAAATCTACTTCTGATTTATTGACTATGCCAAAGCCTTTGACTGTGTGGATCACAATAAAATGTGGAAAATTCTGAAAGAGATGGGGATACAAGACCACCTGACCTGCCTCTTGAGAAACCTATATGTAGATCAGGAAGCAACAGTTGGAAATGGACAATGAATGACAGATTGGTTCCAAATAGTAAAAGGAGTACCTCAAGGCTGTGTACTGTCACCCTGCTTATTTAACTTCTATGCACAGTACAATATGAGAAAAGCTGGGATGGAAGAAACACAAGGTGAAATCAAGATTGCAGGAGAAATAACAATAACCTCGGATATGCAGATGACACCACCCATATGGCACAAAGTGAAAAGGAACTAAAAAGCCTCTTGATGAAACTGAAAGTGGAGAGTGAAACACTTGGCTTAAAGCTCAACATTCAGAAAACGAAGATCATGGCATCTGGTCCCATCACTTCACGGGAAATAGATGGGGAAACAATGGAAACAGTGTCAACTTTATTTTGGGGGCTCCAAAATCAATGCACATGGTAATTGCAGCCATGAAATTAATAGACGCTTACTCCTTGGAAGGAAAGTTATGACCAACCTAGATAGCATATTTAAAAGCAGAGACACTACTTTGCCAACAAAGGTCCGTCTAGTCAAGGCTATGGTTTTTGCAGTGGTCATGTATGGATGTGAGAGTTGGACTGTGAAGAAAACTGAGCACTGAAGAATTGATGCTTTTGAATTGTGTTGTTGCAGAAGACTCTTGAGAGTCTCTTGAACTGAAAGGAGATCCAAGCAGTCCATTCTAAAGGAGAACAGTTCTAGGTGTTCTTTGAAAGGACTGATGCTGAAGATGAAATTCCAGTACTTTGGCCACCTCATGAAAAGAGTTGAATTATTGGAAAAGACTCTGATTTTGGGAGGGTTGGGGGCAGGAGGAGAAGGGGACAACAGAGGATGAGTTGGCTAGATGGCATCACTGACTCGATGCACATGGGTTTGAGTGAACGCTGGGAGTTGGTGATGGACAGGGAGGCCTGGCATGCTGTGATTCATGGTGTTGTTGAGACAGAAATGACTGAGCAACTGAACTGACTGACTTCACTTATTCAGAAATGTTCAGTGTAATGCTACTTTCAAATTAGAGTATGAGGGGTTTTTTTTCTTTTTATTTATTTTCAAATATAAATTTATTTAATTGGAGTTTAATTACTTTACAATATTGTATTGGTTTTGCTATACATCAACATGAATCTGCCACGGATGTACACGTGTTTTCCATCCTGAACTCCCTTCCCACCTCCCTCCCTGTACCATCCCTCTGGGTCATCCCAGTGCACCAGCCCCAAGCATCCTGTATCATGCATTGAACCTGGACTGGTGATTCATTTCATATATGATATTATACATGTTTCAATGCCATTCTCCCAAATCATCCCACCCTCTGCTTCTCCCACGGAGTCCAAAAAACCGTTCTATACATCCGTGTCTCTTTTGCTGTCTCACATACACGGTTATCATTACCATCTTTCTAAATTCCGTATATATGCTTTAGTATACTGTATTGGTGTTTTTCTTTCTGGCTTACTTCACTCTGTATAATAGGCTCCAGTTTCATCCACCTTATTAGAACGGATTCAAATGCATTCTTTTTAATGACTGAGTAATACTCCATTGTGTATGTGTACCACTGCTTTCTTATCCATTCATCTACTGATGGACATCTAGGTTGCTTCCATGTCCTGGCTATTATAAACAGTGCTGAGATGAACATTGGGGTACACGTGTCTCTTTCATTTCTGGTTTCCTCAGTGTGTATGTCTAGCAGTGGGATTGCTGGCTCATAAGGCAGTTCTATTTCCAGTTTTGTAAGGAATCTCCACACTGTTCTCCATAGTGGCTGAACTAGGTTGCATTTCCACCAACAGTGTAAGAGGGTTCCCTTTTCTCCACACCCTCTCTAGCATTTATTGTTTGTAGACTTTTGGATCACAGCCATTCTGACTGGCATGAAATGGTACCTCATTGTGCTTTTGATTTGCATTTCTCTGATAATGAGTGATGTTGAACATCTTTTCATGTGTTTGTTAGCCATCTGCATGGCTTCTCCGGATAAATGCCTATTTAGTTCTTTGGCCCATTTTTTGATTGGGTCATTTATTTTTCTGGAGTTGAGCTGCAGGAGTTGCTTGTATATTTTTGAAAGTAATTCTTCGTCAGTTGCTTCATTTGCTATTATTTTCTCCCATTGTGAAGGCTGTCTTTTCACCTTGCTTAGAGTTTCCTTTGTTGTGCAGAAGCTTTTAATTTTGTAATCCTAATTAAAATTAAAACCTTAGCTTTGACTGGACAGACCTTTGTTGACAAAGTAATATCTCTGTTTTTTACCAAGTAAACTGGTGCGGTCTTTTTTCATTCTTCCAGGGGTTTTTCCTGTTCTTTAATTGGAAGTTGTTCCTCTGTTTATTCATTTGACTAAACTTTGTCTATGTCTATAAATTTAGGAGGAACAGTTATTGAAGTTGTGATTTTATGGGGCAGTATCCCTGTTTAGAATGTTGGGTACCCAATATTTTTAGTGTAAAGCCTGATTTTATTTTGAGTCCCAACTTATATTTCTTCAGAATGTACTGGCCATTATCCCTTTGATAGTGATTATCATTGATGTTATGCTATTCAGAGTCTGTGCTGGAAATGAGGTGGATTTCCCATTTGATCCATGGCTGTCACTGCCTTGTTGGGATTAAGGTTTTGTCTCCAGTTATTGGAATATAAGTCTTGAGAGTCATGTTCCATCAGGCTCCATTCCATGGTGTGCCCTGCTCCTAAGGAGGTGACTGCTGTGCAGACATAGAGAACCGATGCACCATCCATGTAGGCATTCACAGTTACGCTCAGAAGCAGTACAAGGTTGCATCCCATTGTCTTTTGTGTTCATCCCAAACTTAGTGCAAGGCTATGGTGTGGAGTGGGCTCAGACTAGGGGATGGGGCACACTGGCTGCAGGAATCAATGTGGCCATGCTGCTGCCTGGGACCTGGACTGACTCTGGCAAACTTCTCCCAGGACCTGAATGCCATAGATTCAGCACCAAACTGTGATGTGAAGTGGATAGATCTAGGGCACTTCTGCTGGGAAATGATTCACTCCATACTCCTGACCAGGGTCTGTCTGATAGAGAACAGCCCCTGGCATGTACAAACTTAAAATATAAGCTGTGGCTAGAGTTGCCACTGTTATGTACATATTAATGATAGACTTCACAAGTACTCCTGACTACACACCCCTAGGCTGTCACCACTCAGCTAGACCAAGTGATCTTCGAGGGTCTGTCTGAGATTCAGCGCTTATCCCCTGCTCATTCTTGTGGTGCTACCCAGTTTGTTCACAGATGACACCTGACTGGTTCAAGCCATCTACACACACGCGTGAACTGACAGTAGTTTCCATGGTTCCACCCAGATCACAACCATGGTACCTCAGTCTCTATTCATAGCTATATCAAATCCCTGCCCTGATTTTGGACCAGGCTGTGGTGTGGAGTGAGCAGGACTGAGTGCTAACCTCTTCAGATTGGGAAGTTCAACAAGGTGGCAGTCACTAGCACAGGTTTCTTCCCACCTTGACATAATAGCAAGCTGGCATGCAAACACTCTTTAGGAGTGAAATATAAACTTCTTCAGTCCCTCAGTCCATCTTAGTAGATTTCCCAGCAGGGAGGGGCACTTCCCAGATGAAAGGCTGCCCATATGGACCTTCTCCTTACAGACCCCTCCCAGGGATTCTGATCCTGACCTGATGCCCTCCTCCCGTTATACCCAGTTATGTGGAAATCTTTCTTGCAACTTTGATTGTATAGGAGAACTTCTGCCAGTTTCCAATTAGTTTTCCTTGAGAAATTTTCCACATTTAGATATACTTTTCTATATTTGTGGGGGCACATGAACATCACATCTTCCTACTCCATTTTGATTCCTCTTCTCAAGTTCACAGTAGTATGTGTTCCCTGATATGTTTTCTTTCGGTCATACAGGACATAAGTCAGTGACAAAAACAATCAGTGTATCAGATCATGAAAGTCGTTGTTTTCTTTTCCAACATTATATAGCAAAGGATTTTGTTTTAAGATACATTATGAGATCACTGATTTCCAGTTGGCTCAGTGGTAAAGAATCTTCCTGCCAACGCAGAAGACATGGGTTTGATCTTTGGGTCACAAAGATTCCCTGAAGGGGGAGATGGCAACCGACTCCAGTATTCTTGCAAGGAAAATCCCATTCACAGAGGAACCTAGTGGACTACAGTCTGTGGGATCACAGAGTCAGACACGACTGAGCAACTGGCCACAAATGAGATCACTATTTGCTTATAAATATAAAGCTACACAAATTTTTGACCAGCATTCATTTGTAATAAAACTAGAGAAGTATTATATCTAACAAACTTATATTGCAATATTAGTAGAACATAGTAGTTGGATAAAAGATTAAAGTATCTGTTAATAAAGCAGAAATAGATGTTCTTCTGGAACTCTCTTCCTTTTTCCATGATTCAGTGGATGTTGGCAATTTGACCTCTGGTTCCTCTGCCTTTTTTAAATCCAGCTTAAACATTTGAAAGTTCATAGTTCACGTGTTGCTGAAGCCCGACTTAGAGAATTTTGAGCATTACTTTACTAGTGTGTGAGATGAGTCCAATTGTGCAGTAGTTTGAGGATTTTTTGGCATTGCCTTTATTTGGGATTGGAATGAAATTGACATTTTCCAGTCTTGTGACCACTGCTGAGATTTCCAAATTCCCTGGCATATTGAGTGCCTCAATTTTACAGCATCTTCTCCCAGGATTTGAAATAGCTTAACTGGAATTCCATCACCTACACTAGCTTTGTTCATAGTGATGCTTACTAAGGCCCACTTAACTTCATATTCCAGGATATCCGGCTCTTGGTAGAGATCGCACCATCACTATTATCTTGATCATGAAGATCTTTTTTTGGACAGTTCTTCTGTGTATTCTTGCCACTTCTTCTTAATATCTTCTTTTTCTGTTAGGTCCATACCATTTCTGTCCTTTATTGAATCAGTCTTAAAGACTATAACTGTATGGGTCACAATAAACTGTGGAAAATTCTGAAAGAGATGGGAATACCAAACAACCTGACGTGGCTCTTCAGAACCCTATATGCAGGTCAGGAAGCAACAGTTAGAAATGGATATTGAACAACAGACTGGTTCTAAATAAGAAAAGGAGTATATCAAGGCTGTATTTAACTTTTATTAAAGAAGTTAAATAGATGTTTATTTAACTTCTATGCAGAGTACATCATGAGAAAAGCTGGGATGGAAGAAGCACAAGCTGGAATCAAGATAGCCGGGAGAAATATCAATAACCTCAGATATGCAGATGACACCACCTTTATGGCAGACAGTGAAGAGGAACTAAAAAGCCTCTTGATAAAAGTGGAAAAGGTGAGTGAAACAGTTGGCTTAAAGCTCAACAATCAGAAAACGAAGATTATGGCATCTGGTCCCATCACTTCATGGGAAATCGATGGGGAAACAGTAGAAACAGTGTCAGACTTTATTTTTGGAGGCTCCAAAATCACTGCACATGGTGACTGCAGCCATGAAATTAAAAGACGCTTACTCCTTGGAAGGAAAGTTATGACCAACCTAGATACCATATTCAAAAGCAGAGACATTACTTTGCCAACAAAGGTATGTCTAGTCCAGGCTATAGTTTTTACAGTGGTAATGTATGGATGTGAGAGTTGGACTGTGAAGAAAGCTGAGTACCAAAGAATTGATGCATTTGAACTGTGTTGTTGGAGGAGACTCTTGAGAGTCCCTTGGACTGCTAAGAGATCCAAGCAGTCCATTCTAAAGGAGATCAGTCCTGGGTGTTCTTTGGAAGGACTGATGCTGAAGATAAAACTCCAATACTTTGGCAACCTCATGCGAAGAGCTGACTCATTGGAAAAGTCTCTGATGTTGGCAGGGACTNAGAGACATTACTTTGCCAACAAAGGTATGTCTAGTCCAGGCTATAGTTTTTACAGTGGTAATGTATGGATGTGAGAGTTGGACTGTGAAGAAAGCTGAGTACCAAAGAATTGATGCATTTGAACTGTGTTGTTGGAGGAGACTCTTGAGAGTCCCTTGGACTGCTAAGAGATCCAAGCAGTCCATTCTAAAGGAGATCAGTCCTGGGTGTTCTTTGGAAGGACTGATGCTGAAGATAAAACTCCAATACTTTGGCAACCTCATGCGAAGAGCTGACTCATTGGAAAAGTCTCTGATGTTGGCAGGGACTAGAGGCAGGAGGAGAAGGGGACGACAGAGGATGAGATGGCTGGATGTCATCACTGATTAGATGGACAAGAGTTTGGGTGAATTCTGGGAGTTGGTGATGGACAGGGAGGCCTGGCGTGTTGCAATTCATGGGGTTGCACAGTCGGGCATGACTGAGTGACTAAAGTTAAACTGAACTGAACAATGTTAAACTATGATGTACTGTGCATACCATTTTTATTTTTTTTTAAGAACTACATCAAAAAGAACTTCTTAGAGGCAAGCAGTTTTACGGAACAAACTTACTTTGTTGAATTCCAGAACTTAACTCAGATTATGGTAAACTTTTACATGTTAAAATTCAATCTGCTTTTAAAATGTCTAATAGTTGGGGCTTTCCTGATGTCTCAGTGATGAAAAGTCTGCCTGCCTATATAGGAGACATGGATTTCATCTGTGATCTGGAGTGATCTCACTTGTCCCAGAGCAACTAAGCCCATGAGCCACAACTTCTGAGCCTGTGTGTGGTGTGACTACTGAAGCCCATGCACCCTAGAGCCTGTGTTTCACAACAAGAGAAGCCATCACATGAGAAATTGATGCACTACAATTAGAGAGTAGCCCTCTTTCACCACAACTAGAGAAAAACACACAGCAACAAAGACCGAGCACATTAAAAATAAATAAATAAACTAATAAGATGTTTTAAAATCCTTGCCTTAAAAACTGGTCAACCACATGTAAAAGAATGAAACTACAACACTTTCTAACACCATACATAAAGATAAATTCAAAATGGATTAAAGATCTAAATGTAAGACAAGAAACTATAAAACACCTAGAGGAGACTATAGGCAAAACACTCTCCGACATAAATCACAGAAGTATCCTGTATGATTCACCTCCCAGAATATTGGAAACAAAAGCAAAAATAAACAAATGGGACCTAATTAAAATTAAAAGCTTCTGCACAACAAAGGAAACTCTAAGCAAGGTGAAAAGACAGCCTTCACAATGGGAGAAAATAATAGCAAATGAAGCAACTGACAAAGAATTACTTTCAAAAATATNAAAAGCAAAAATAAACAAATGGGACCTAATTAAAATTAAAAGCTTCTGCACAACAAAGGAAACTCTAAGCAAGGTGAAAAGACAGCCTTCACAATGGGAGAAAATAATAGCAAATGAAGCAACTGACAAAGAATTACTTTCAAAAATATACAAGCAACTCCTGCAGCTCAACTCCAGAAAAATAAATGACCCAATCAAAAAATGGGCCAAAGAACTAAATAGGCATTTATCCGGAGAAGCCATGCAGATGGCTAACAAACACATGAAAAGATGTTCAACATCACTCATTATCAGAGAAATGCAAATCAAAAGCACAATGAGGTACCATTTCATGCCAGTCAGAATGGCTGTGATCCAAAAGTCTACAAACAATAAATGCTAGAGAGGGTGTGGAGAAAAGGGAACCCTCTTACACTGTTGGTGGAAATGCAACCTAGTTCAGCCACTATGGAGAACAGTGTGGAGATTCCTTACAAAACTGGAAATAGAACTGCCTTATGAGCCAGCAATCCCACTGCTAGACATACACACTGAGGAAACCAGAAATGAAAGAGACACGTGTACCCCAATGTTCATCTCAGCACTGTTTATAATAGCCAGGACATGGAAGCAACCTAGATGTCCATCAGTAGATGAATGGATAAGAAAGCAGTGGTACACATACACAATGGAGTATTACTCAGTCATTAAAAAGAATGCATTTGAATCCGTTCTAATAAGGTGGATGAAACTGGAGCCTATTATACAGAGTGAAGTAAGCCAGAAAGAAAAACACCAATACAGTATACTAAAGCATATATACGGAATTTAGAAAGATGGTAATGATAACCGTGTATGTGAGACAGCAAAAGAGACACGGATGTATAGAACGGTTTTTTGGACTCCGTGGGAGAGGCAGAGGGTGGGATGATTTGGGAGAATGGCATTGAAACATGTATAATATCATATATGAAATGAATCACCAGTCCAGGTTCGATATATGATACAGGATGCTTGGGGCTGGTGCACTGGGATGACCCAGAGGGATGGTACAGGGAGGGAGGTGGGAAGGGAGTTCAGGATGAGGAACACATGTATACCCGTGGTGGATTCACACTGATATATGGCAAAACCAATACAATATTATAAAGTAATTAGCCTACAATTAAAATAAATAAATAAATAAATATATATATATACACACAAAACTGGACAACCAGGGAATTCTCAAGGCAGATATACTTTTATTTGAACCACTTGTTTTAGAAAATTAGGTCCTATGTAGCACTGCATAAAATTAACATTGATAATGAGAGAATGTTATGGAACTTGTAAAATAAAAAGTTCAAACATTAATAAGTTTAGTAAACAACATATAAAGTAAAAAAAAAAAAAAAAAAGCTGTGGTTTTTCCAGTATGGAATTTATGGATGTGAGAGTTGGACTATAAGGAAAGCTGAGCACTGAAGAATTGATCCTTTATAACTGTGGTGTTAGAGAAGACTCTTCAGAGTCACTTGGACAACAGAGAGATCCAACCAATCCATCCTAAAGGAAATCAGTCCTGGATATTCATTGGAAGGGCTGATGCTGAAGCTGAAACTCCAACACTTTGGACACCTGATACAAAGAAACTGACTCATTGGAAAAGACCTGAAGCTGGGAAAGATTGAAGGCAGGAGGAGAAGGGCATGACAGAGGATGAGATGGTTGGGTGGCATCACTGACTCAATGGACACGAGTGAGTAAACTCTAGGAGTTGGTGATCAATAGGGAGGCCTGGCATGGTGCAACCCATGGGGTTGCAAAGAGTTGGACACGACTGAATGACTGAACTGGAGTTCAAAAAGGAGATAATAAAATGTTAAAAGAATTAAGAAAGAAATATCTATAGAAATTCAGATCACTGTAACAAGGAAGTAGAAACTATAAAGATGAACCAAATTCAGACAATTCCACTGCTGAGATAAAAACCAATCTAGAAACAATGAAGACCAGACCAGATTACACTGAAAAATAATAAAGCCATCTATAATGTAGAATAAAGGAAATCACCCACACAGGAATGCATGCAAAAATAGAAAAAAAAAAGAGAAAGAGAGAGAAGAAAGAAAAAAAAAACATACAAGATCTATGGGATAAAATACAGTGTGCAAACCAACACATAATAGAGCCTCAAGAAGAAGGGAGAGAAAAGGAGATTGAAAATGTATTTGAAAAATTGTGGCTAAAAATCCTCAAACTAAATTAAGAAGCATATTCAGGTACAGGAAGCACATAGGGCCCTCAACAAGATGAACCCCAAAAGAACTTCACCAAAACATATCATAATGAAAATGGCAAAATGAGGGAACTCTCATAAGGCTATCAGTTGATATCTCTGCAGACATTTTGCTGACCAGAAAGGAGTGACATAACATATTCAAAGTCCTGAAAAGGAAAAATCTACAACCTAGGATACTCTACTTGGCTAGACTATTATTTAGGATAGGAGACATAAAGAATGTCTCTCTTTATAAACAATTTCTAACATAATTCAGCAAAACTAAACCTAACTTAAAAGAAATACTGAAGATCCTCTATGAATAGCAAAGAAGCAGGTATTAATGGTAAAGAGAAAATCACAATAGGAAAGGCAAATATATAAAAGGATTGAAGAGTAAGAATGGGGAACACGTGTATACCCATGGTAGATTCATGTTGATGTATGGCAAAATCAATACAATATTGTAAAGTAATTAACCTCCAATTAAAATAAATAAATTTATATTAAAAATAAAAATAAACAACAAAAAAAGGATTTCTTTACTTCGAAAATAAACAAAATAAAAAATAACAAAAGAAATAACCAAGAAATCCAAGAGTTGAATGTTTGTAAAGATTAACTCTGGTTAGGTTTACCAGGAAGAAAAAAGAGAGAATTCAAATAAAGAAGACAAGAAATGAAAGAGACAAAATAACAATGAATACTGTAGAATTACAAAAAAAAAATCATTAGAGAAACTATGAACAGTTATATGCCAACAAATTGAACAGCCTAGAAGAAATAGGGAAGTCTAGAAGCATACTGCCTGCTAAAACTGAGTCAAGGTAAAACAGATAAACTGATTACTAAAAAATGAAACTGAACATGTGTTTTTTTAAAAAAAGAGAAAGAAAAATTTCCCTCCAAGCAAAGGTGCAGGACCAGATGGCTGCAGTGGAAAATTTCACCAAACATTTAAAAAGGATTGAACATCGACTCTGCTCAAATTACTCCAAAGAAGCGTGGAGGAGAAAACA
>SJYB01006274.1:17426-34946 GCA_006408585.1 Antidorcas marsupialis
TATATATATATAATTGATGAATATAGATCTCAAAATGCTCAACAAAATATTAGCAAATGGAATTCAATAATACATAAAAAGTATCATACACTATGATGAAACTGGATTCATCTCAGGGTCAGAAGGATGGCTCAGCAAATGCAAATCAATCAAATGAAAGGAAAAACAGAAGGCACAGGATCATCTCATTAGATGCAGAAAAAGCACTGGACAAAATACAGCATCTACTGATGATGAAAACTCTCACTAAAGTGAATATAGAAGGAACATATCTTAATATAATAAAAACCATTCACAACAAACCTACCATCAACAGAATACTCAACAGTGAAAAGCTGAAGGCATTTCTGATAAATTCAGGAACAAGACAAGGATGACAACTCTCACTGTGCATGCATGCTAAGTCACTTCAGTCGTGTTCAACTCTTTGTGACGCTATGGACTGTAGCCCACCAGACTCCTTTGTTGATGAGATTCTCCTGATAAGAATACTGATATGGGTTGCTGTGCCCTCCTCCTGACCTGCATTTCCTGCAGTGGCAGGCAGGATTTTTACCATGTACTAGTAGTAAATAGAAAGCCTACTCATTGTCACCACTTCTATTTAAATAGTATTGGAAATCCTAGTCACAACAATCAGAGAACAATAAGTAGAGGTTATCCCAGCTGGAGTGGAAGGCGGTAAAGCTATCACTATTTACAGATGACATGATACTCTATAGAGAACTTCAAACTTCCAAATGAAAATTATTAGAACTAATATATTCAGCAAGGTAGTAAGATTAAAAAAAAATTAAACATGTAGAGATCTGTTAATTTATTTAATAAAGAAATATAAAGAAAAATGCATTTAATATCACACACAAATTTAAATACCTAGCATTAGACACAACTAAGTTGAAATAAGTATAACCTCAAAAATATATAACACTGAGAAAGGAAATTAAACATAATTCAAATAAATTGAAATACATACTATGCTCTTGAATTTGAAGAGTTAATACTTTAAAATAGCCATAATACCTAAAGCTGTCTAGAGATTTAATGTGCTACCTATCAAAATACTCATGACATTTTTCATAAGTTTGGTGCAGTTCAGCTGCTCAGATATGTTTGACTCTTTGTGACCCCGTGAACTGCAGCACTCCAGGCTTCCCTGTCCATCACCAACTCGTGGAGCTTCTCAAACTCAAGACAGCTGAATTGGTGATGCCATCTAACCACCTCATCTTCCGTCGTCCTTTTTTCCCTCCCACTTTCAATCTTTCCCAGCGTCAGGGTCTTTTCCAGTGAGACTGTTCTTCGCATCAGGTGGCCAAAGTATTGGAGTTTCCGCTTTAGCATCAGTCCTTCCAATGAATATTCAGGACTAATTTCCTTTGGGATGGACTGGTTGGATCTCTTTGCAATCCAAGTGACTCTCAAGAGTCTTCGCCAACACCACAGTTCAAAAGCATCAATTCTTCAGCACTCGGCTTTCTTTATAGTCCACCTCTTACATCCATATATAACTACAGGAAAAACCATAGCTTTGACGAGATGGACCTCTGTTGGCAAAGCAATGTATCTGCTTTTTAAGATGCTGTCTAGATTGGTCATCGCTTTTCCTCCAAGGAGCAAGAGTCTTTTAATTTCATAGTTACAGTGACCATCTGCAGTGATTTTGAAGACCGCCAAAATAGTCTGTCACTGTTCCCATTGTTTCCCCGTCTATTTGCCACGAAGCGATGGGACCAAATGCCATGATTTTAGTTTTCTGAATGTTGACTTTTAAGCCAACTTTTCTGCTCTCTTCTTTCACTTTCATCAAGAGGCTCTTTAGTTCTTCTTCACTCTCTGCCATAGGAGTGATGTCATTGGCATATCTGAGGTTATTGATATTTCTCCTGGCAATCTTGATTCTAGCCTGTGCTTCATCCAGCCCAGCATCAGAACAAAACCCAGTTTTCCCCTCAGTCAGTCTCTCCCATCAGGAAGCTTCCATAAGCCTCTTATCCTTCTGCATCATTGGGCAGACAGACTGAAAATGACAATAACAGAAAACTAACTAATCTGATCACATGGCACACAACCTTGTCTAACTCAGTGAAACTATGAACCATGCTGTGTAGGGCCACCAAAGATGAACTGGTCATGGTAGAGAATTCTGACAAAATGTGGTCCATTGGAGAAGGGAATGGCAAACCACTTCAGTGGTGTTAGAGAAGACTCTTGAGAGTCCCTTGGACTGCAAGGAGATCCAACCAGTCTATCCTAAAGGAAATCAGTCCTGAATATTCATTGGAAGGACTGATGCTGAAGCTGAAACTCCAATACTTTGGTCACCTGAGGTGAAGAACTGACTCATTTGAAAAGACCCTGATGCTGGGAAAGATTGAAGGCAGGAGGAGAAGTGGATGACAGAGGATGAGATGGTTGGATGGCATCACCGACTCAAAGGACATGAGTTTGAAAAAGCTTCATGAGTTGGTAATGGACAGGGAAGGCTGCTGTGCTGCAGTCTATGGGGCCACATATAGTCAGACAGGACTGAGCGACTGAGCTGAACTGAACTGATGTTGAAATTGTTTTTGTTGTTCAGTCATGGTGTCACAAAAAGTTGGACACAACTGAGTGAGTGAACAATAATTGTATACTGCAGCAATAATTTATAAGAATCGATGGTCACTTTTGAAAATATGTCATGGAATATGAGAACTGCCCATAATTCTGTGTGAATTCTTTATTACTTTGTAAAACACAGATAATGACTTTGAGTTTTCAAGCTACTTATATTATAAGTTTCCATATAAACATACATGCAAAATCTGCAGAAGAAAATCACTGCAGCTTTCTAAATTATGTAAGTGATAATATAATAAAGAATAAAACTAAGAAGTCTTTATAGAAATTTATTTCTGCTTTAATATAGCATAATATGTATTAATAAACATTTTGTAAAGTAAAAGAAAATTTTAAATAGCACAAAGACACCTAGCTGAACATATATTTTTTACCATAAAGAGAAAAAAGTGAGAGTCTTGTTTCAGTGTTGCATCTGGAGAAAGTGGGATGAAGAGGAAAATGTTTGTTGAGCCTGAGAGGACATATATTGCCAAACGCAGCACTACAGTACCCCTTATGGGCATAATACTACTCTCATATTTCATCACATGTGTCTGAGATGTACCTTATTTCAATAATTTTCATCAAAGCCCAGTAAGACCAAGTATTCATATCTATTTTAAAAAGTTTATTTGAGGTATAGTTTATTTACAATGTGTTAATTTCTGCTGTACATAAAAGTGATATGGGTATTGTTGCTGTTCACTCGCTTAGCTGTGTTTGTCTCTTTGTATATCTATATAATTTCTATTTATATATTTACATAGGTATATCTTTATAATTTATATAAGTATAATTATATAAATATAAAATTATATCTCTATATATACCTGAGTTTTGTCTGATTCAGGTATATCTATATATCATTTTTTGTATTTTTTATTATGGCTTATACATTAGGACCTTTTTTTTTTCCATCTTTATNAATACTACTCTCATATTTCATCACATGTGTCTGAGATGTACCTTATTTCAATAATTTTCATCAAAGCCCAGTAAGACCAAGTATTCATATCTATTTTAAAAAGTTTATTTGAGGTATAGTTTATTTACAATGTGTTAATTTCTGCTGTACATAAAAGTGATATGGGTATTGTTGCTGTTCACTCGCTTAGCTGTGTTTGTCTCTTTGTATATCTATATAATTTCTATTTATATATTTACATAGGTATATCTTTATAATTTATATAAGTATAATTATATAAATATAAAATTATATCTCTATATATACCTGAGTTTTGTCTGATTCAGGTATATCTATATATCATTTTTTGTATTTTTTATTATGGCTTATACATTAGGACCTTTTTTTTTCCATCTTTATATAATAGTTTGCATGTGCTAATCTTCAACTTCCAGACTTTCCCTTACCTATTCCTCCTCCCCTTTGACATGTCTGTTCTCTATGTCTGTGAGTCTGTTTCTGTTTTGTAGGTAAATTAATCTGTGTCATACTTTAGATTCCACATATAAGTGATATCATATGATATTTGTCTCTCTCTGACTGGCTGTCTTTGCTTAATATAGCTCTTCAAACTTCTCTCTTCATTTCTTTTGGATATATAGCCAAATGTGGAGTAACTGAATCATATATTTCTATTCTTAAGTTTTTCCCAAATTTCCATATTGTTTTCCATAGAGGCTAAACTAACCTACATTTCCACGAAAAAGTGTTCCATTTTCTGCACATTGTTGCTAACACTTTTTATCCCTTGTCTTCTTGATGACTGCCATTCTAATAGGTGTGAGATGCTATCTTACTGTAGTACATGTTGGCCATTTGGGTGTCTTCTTTGGTAAAATATCTGTTTAATTCCTATTAGGGAAGTTAAATGACAGTAGTTCAGGCTTCAGAGACAAGAAAGTAGAGTAGATATCTGGCCTTGCTTATGACCTCCATGGACACTGTCCTCACTACATGACTGCTCCTGAGTGTACCTATTGTTACCAGTAAGCCAGGGGCACTATAGATGAGACAGGGGCAGATCTTGAAATTGTTGATCCCCTGGAGGGGGTCTAGGTAACTAAGTCTGGTGCTTAACAACATTCCAAGATTTGCAAGAGAAAACAAACAACATTATAAATATTAACATAAAACCAGAGTTGCAATTTGTCAGTTTGCAACCTGAGATTGTAGGTGAACACTCCCCAAAGGACAATTTTGAAGTTTTATCTGTGGAAGACCTTTTCCCAACTGGGACTTGAAATTGCCATTACATGGGACTTCCCAGCATTGTTTGAGCCTGGATGGTGTTTGAATTGGCCCAATTAAATGATGTATGTACTCTCATCTAATTTCTGTTTCTCTTTTCTTTCAGTTATTGTATATTGAAAGTAAGTTAGATAATTCTCTATTAAATACTGAAGGTATTTATTTGTTTATAGTAAGTGGTGCCTTTTGTTAAGGAATCCTTTGGACCAGAAACAAAAGTTAAAACTTTCAGCAAAATAGTTCCTCTGCCCATTTTAAAAATCAGATTGCTTATTTTTGTTATTGAATGGTTCTGTTCTGCTGCCTGTCTAACCAGCTATTGCAAACTAACCATGTCAGGAGCTTGAGAGCCCAGAGAAAGTTCTTGGTCAAAAGTGAAACAGGTCTAGTGAAAATCGCTCACAGTTGTGTTCAGCTCCTTGTGACCCCATGGGCTATACAGTTCATGGAATTCTCCAGGCCAGAATACTAGAGTGGGTAGCTTATCCCTTTTCCAGCAGATCTTTCCGACCCAGGAATTGAACTGGGGTCTCCTGCATTGCAGGAGCTATCAGGGGAGCTCGAACAAGTGCTGAACAATTCCCCCAAGGTGGGGTGTGATTGGGGTGGGAAAATGAAGANAGATTGCTTATTTTTGTTATTGAATGGTTCTGTTCTGCTGCCTGTCTAACCAGCTATTGCAAACTAACCATGTCAGGAGCTTGAGAGCCCAGAGAAAGTTCTTGGTCAAAAGTGAAACAGGTCTAGTGAAAATCGCTCACAGTTGTGTTCAGCTCCTTGTGACCCCATGGGCTATACAGTTCATGGAATTCTCCAGGCCAGAATACTAGAGTGGGTAGCTTATCCCTTTTCCAGCAGATCTTTCCGACCCAGGAATTGAACTGGGGTCTCCTGCATTGCAGGAGCTATCAGGGGAGCTCGAACAAGTGCTGAACAATTCCCCCAAGGTGGGGTGTGATTGGGGTGGGAAAATGAAGAAATTCATAACATATATATATATATATATATACATACATACATACATATATGTATATACATACATACCAAAGAAATGTTTATATCCTTATAGTCTAGGAGCAGAATTGCCCTCCAGAATCTAATATACAAGCTCTGAACCATGAATTTTTTTTTAAGGTTTGCAAAAAGATCTTGACCCTTCAGCTTCCAAAAAGATAACTTTAATAAATTTATCTTTCTCTGTTATGTTGGACTGCAGACAAGTTTTCATTCCCTTTTCAAATAACATCTTCCCTAATATTCTACTTGTCCCAACAATAAGATAGTTTGCTACTTAATTGTAAGATTTTTTTTCCCTGCATCTCTAATGCCTCTAATGTAATATATGAGCACTGTTTTTTGTCGTGCCCTAAAGATTTGATGGGGGGAAAGGGTGCCTTTAAGCATTAAACCATTCCATGTGATGGCAAATGTAACTTGTCCAAAATAGTCATTTTTATGGTTCAGTATTTTATGTTGTCAAGATGGGGAATTAAAAAGCTTCTAACAAATCTTCCCCTTTACTAAATATTTCTGAGCACATAGTACACATTAGGGTACTCCTTGTTATCCTAATAGCCTGGGGTATCCATTTTTCTGTTTTAAACTGGTTTCTGACCAAAGAAGTTAAAATTTTGCACAAGATCACACAGCTATTAGGGGTTTCCCAGATGGCTCAGTGGTAAAGAACTAGCCTGACAAAGTAGAAGATCTTGGTTCCATCCCTGAGAAGGGAAGACCCCTCTGGAGAAGGAAATTACAACCTTTTCCAGTATTCTTGCTTGGAAAATTCCATGGACAGAGGAGTCTGGTGGGTGACAGTCCATTGGGATTGCAAAGAGTCAGACACAACTCAGTGACTAAACAACAACAACAATAGATCTTTATATATTTTCTATATTAACCCCTTATCAATATACATTTTGCAAATATTTCTCCCATTCTGTGTGTTGCTGTTTCATTTTGTTGATGCTGTCTTTAGCTATGAAGAAATTTTCAATTTTGATTTAGCCCCAATTGTTGATTTTTCTTTTGCTGTTTCATTTTGTTGATGCTGTCTTTAGCTATGAAGAAATTTTCAATTTTGATTTAGCCCCAATTGTTGATTTTTCTTTTGCTGTTTGAGATTTCTGGTGTNTTAGGGGTTTCCCAGATGGCTCAGTGGTAAAGAACTAGCCTGACAAAGTAAAAGATCTTGGTTCCATCCCTGAGAAGGGAAGACCCCTCTGGAGAAGGAAATTACAACCTTTTCCAGTATTCTTGCTTGGAAAATTCCATGGACAGAGGAGTCTGGTGGGTGACAGTCCATTGGGATTGCAAAGAGTCAGACACAACTCAGTGACTAAACAACAACAACAATAGATCTTTATATATTTTCTATATTAACCCCTTATCAATATACATTTTGCAAATATTTCTCTCATTCTGCGTGTTGCTGTTTCATTTTGTTGATGCTGTCTTTAGCTATGAAGAAATTTTCAATTTTGATTTAGCCCCAATTGTTGATTTATCTTTTGCTGTTTGAGATTTCTGGTGTTATATCTGAAAAATAATTGTCTAGTCTTATGTTGACAGTTTTTTCCCATTTTTTTTCTAGGAGTTTTATGATATCAGGGTTTTATGTTTAATTCTTTAATTCATTTTGAATGTTTCTTTTTTTGTAAGTAGTGTAAGATGTGCATGCTAAATCACGTCAGTTGTATCAGACTCTTTGCCACCTTGTGAACTGCAGCCCACCAGACTCTTTTGTTCATGGGACTCTCCAGGCAAGAATGCTGGAATGGAAAAATACAATTTCTCCTCCAGGGGATCTTCCTGAGCCTGGGATTAAACCTGACTTTCTTGTCTCCTGCATTGGCAGGCAAGTTCTTTACCACTAGTGCTACCTGGGAAACCCCAGTGTAAGATAGGAGTCCAATTTAATTTTCTCTTTTTTCTTTTTTTGCATGTCTTTATCCAGTTTCCCCAACATCTTTTGTTGAAGAGACTTTCACTACTGAGTGTTTTTGGCTTTTTTGTCAAATATTTGTTGAATATATATGTGGGAGGTTAATTCTGGGCTTTTTATTCTTTTTTATTGGTTTAAGAGTCTATTTTTATCATGCATCATATCATTTTAATTACTATAGATTTGTAGTATACCAGTTTGAAGTCAGAAGTATGATGCCTCTGGCATTGTTCTTTCTCAGGATTTCTTTGATTTATTTGGTATCTTTTATATTTCCATACAAATTTTAGGATTTCCATTTGAATTTTGATAGACTTTGCACAGAATCAATAGAAGTCTTTGAATAGTATGGACACTTTATGATATTAATTCTTCTGATCCATGAACATGGTGTATCTTTCCACTTGTTTGTATCTTTTCAATTTCTCACATTAAGGTTTTGTTCTTATAGCTTTTATTATATACATCTTTTACTTCATTGGTCAAATTTGATACTAAGTATTTTATTGCTTTTGATGACATTGTGAATAATGGATGAGGTACATTTATTTACATGACTTTTCATGTTTCTGTTAGTGTACAAAACCACCACTGATTTCTATAAGTTGATCTATATATGTATAATATTTTATTGAATTCTTTGATTATTTCCATGGGTTTTGATTGAATCTTTAGGATTTTCTGTATATAATATCAAATCATCATTTGCTGCTGCTAACTCGCTTCAGTCGTATCTGACTCTGTGCTACCCCATAGATGNTCTTTGTTAGTGTACAAAACCACCACTGATTTCTGTAAGTTGATCTATATATATATAATATTTTATTGAATTCTTTGATTATTTCCATGGGTTTTGATTGAATCTTTAGGATTTTCTGTATATAATATCAAATCATCATTTGCTGCTGCTAACTCGCTTCAGTCGTATCTGACTCTGTGCTACCCCATAGATGGCAGCCCATCAGGCTCTTCCATCCCTGAAATTCTCCAGGCAAGAACACTGGAGTGGGTTGCCATGTCCTTTTCCAAAGCATGAAAGTGAAAAGTGAAAGTGAAGTCTCTCAGTCATGTCCAACTCTTCGTGACCCCATGGACTGCATCCTACCAGGCTCCTACCATGGGATTTTCCAGGCAAGAGTATTGGAATGGGTTGCTATTGCCTTCTTGGAAATCATCTTCAAATAAAGAATTTTGCTTCTTTCTTTTGAATTTAGACTTTTTTTTTTAAATTTCTCCCTCCCCGCAATTACTCTAGCTAAGTTTTCCAATACTATATTGACCAAGAATGGTAAGAGTGAGTGTCCTGCTTTATTCCTGATCCTAGAGAAAACATTTAAAAATTTTCACCAATGAATATAAAATTAGCTGTAGATTTGTCATATATGGCCTTTATTATGCTGAGATATGTTATTTCTAATTTGCTGAGTGTCTTAATAATTAAAGAATATTGCATTTTGTAAAATATTTTTTATCTATGGAAATGATCATATGCTTTTAACCTTTATTTTATCAACTTGCTTTATCATATTGATTGATTTCCATATTTTTAATTNTGCTGAGTGTCTTAATAATTAAAGAATATTGCATTTTGTAAAATATTTTTTATCTATGGAAATGATCATATGCTTTTAACCTTTATTTTATCAACTTGCTTTATCATATTGATTGATTTCCATATTTTTAATTGTCCTCATATCCTAGGGATAAGTCCCCCTTGGCTCTGGTGTGTGACCCTCTTAATGTGTTGTGGAATTGCATTGCAGGTAGATTCTTTACCATTTGGGCTATAGGGAAGCCCCATAGATCTGCTAATATTTCTGAGAATTTTACATCCATAGTCATCAACGATATTGGTCTATATTTTCATTGAAATGCCTTCATCTGACTTTCTTATTATTGGCCTATTCTGCTTCTTTTTTTCTTCTTGATTCAATCTTGGTGGGTTGTATGTTTTCAGAGCTTTATCCATTTCTTTTAGGTTATCCAATTTTTTTGGCATATACATATTCACAGTAGTCTCTTATGATTCTATGTATCTCTCTAGTATCAGCTTTAATATTTTCTTTTTCATTTATGATTTTGAGTCTGTTTTTCTTAAGTTAGAAAAAAAAGGCTTGTCAGTTTTGGTTATATTTTTAAAAAGCTCTTAGTTTTGTTGATTCAGTTGCTTTCTCTGGCCTCTATTTCACTTATTTCTTTCCAGATCTTTGTTACTTTATTCCTTCTGCCTTTGTTTGTTCTGTTTTTATTCCCTTGAGGTATAAATTTAGGGTTTTTTTCCCCCCCTGAGATCTATTTTCTAATAATATGTATTTATTGCTGTATACTTCCCTCTCAAAACTGCTTTTTGAGGCAATAGCATATGGGTTTTGTATGCTGTGCTTCCATTTCCATTTATTTTGAGATTTTAAAAATTATGGCTTTGATTTTTTCTTTAATATATTGGTTGCTCAGGACAGTGTTAATTTCAATATATTTGTAGATTTGCCAGCTTTATTCTAGTTGTTGGCTTTTAGTTTCAGCCCCTTGTAATTGGAAAAGATATTTCATATTATTTTAACATTTTAAATTTCATGACTTGTTTAATGCCTTATCATATGGTCAATGTTGGGGAATGTTCCAAGTACACTTGAGAAGAACCTGTATTCCACTTTCTGTATGGACAGAATGTTCTAAAAATATCTGTTGAATTCATTTTGGTCCAATATATGATTCAACCATCATTTCTTCATTGATTATTTGGCCTGGAAAATGATGTATCAATTGTTGACAATGGGTACTGATGTCCCTTACTGTTACTATCTTTGTCTTTTTCTCACTTCACAACTGTTAGTGCTTGCTTAGTATGTTTAGGTGTTCCTATGTTGGGTGCATATATATTTACAGTTGTTATATCTTCTTGATGAATTGATCCTTTTGTATTATATAGTGACCTTCTTTGTCTCTTGTTACAGGTTTTGGCTCAAAGCCTAATTTTTCTGTTGTACATATTTCTCTCCTTTCTTTGTATTTTCACTTACATGGAATATTTTTTCCACCCATTGCTTTGAGTCTATAAGGAGGCTTTTGTAGAAATTGTATATTTGGATCTTATTTATTATTCCATCCAGCCACTTTGTGAATTTGATTTTTAAATTCAATCCATATACACTGAGTTTCTGTTGATGTGAGAGGGCTTAAAATTGTCATTTTGTTAATTATTTTATACTTTCCTTGTTTCATATTTTCCCTGTTTCTGGTTGCCTTTGTAAATTGGTGATTCTCTGTGGTGATATGCTATCTTTCCTTTATATTCTGTGTAGTTGTTCTAGGATTTTGGTTTGTGTTACCATGAAGTTTACAAAAAATATAGGTTAAACAGTCCATTTTAAGCTGATAGCAACTTAACTTCAACTGTCTATATAAACTTCACCTTGTTTTTTGTTCAGTCACTCAGTCATGTCCAACTCTTTGTGAGCCCATTGAAGTATTCCAGGCTTCCTTGTCCTTCACTATCTCTCAGAGTTTGCTCAAACTCATGTCCACTGAGTTGGTAATGCCACCCAATCATCTTATCCTCTGTTGCCCCCTTCTCCTTAGTCCCTTAGTCTTTCCCAGCTTCGGGGTCATTTCCAATGTCAGCTCTTCACATCAGGTGACCAAAGTATTGGATCTTCAATTTCAGCATCAGCCCTTACAAAGAATATTCGTGGTTGATTTCTTTTAAGATTGACTGGTTTGATCTCCTTGAGTTCAAGGAAATTTCAAGAGACTTCTCCAACACCACAGGTCAAAAGGATAAATTCTTTGGTACTCAGCCTTCTCTGTAGTCCAAATCTCACATCTGTACATGACTATTGGTGACCCATTGTTTTGACTATATGGACTATGGTCAGCAAAGTGATGTTTCTATCTTTTACTATGCTGTCTAGATTTGCTATAACTTTGTTTCCAAAGAGCAAGCATCTTTTAATTTCATGGCCATACTTGCCATCTGCAGTTATTTTGGAGCCCAAGAAAATAAAATGTGTCACTGTTTCCTTTGTTTCTCCACCCTTTTGCCATGAAGTGATGAGACGTGATGCCATGATCTTAGTCCCCTCCCCCCAGGAGGATTAATTAATTAATTAACTGAGGGATAATTGTTTTAAAGAATATTGTTGTTTTCTTTAAAATATCAGCAAGAATCAGCCATAGATACACCCATGTCCCCCACTCCAGTTTCCCTCCCTCACTCTTCTAGATTGTTACAGAGCCTCTGTTTGAGTTCCTGGAGTCATACAGCAAATTCCAACTGGCTATCTATCTTACATATGGTAGTGTAAATTTCCATGTGATTCTCTCCAGACAGCTAACCCTCTCCCTCCTCCCCTCCCCCGTGTCAATAAGTCTGTTCTGTATGTCTGTTTCTCCATTGCTTCCCTAAAAATAAATTCATCAGTACCATCTTTCTAGATTTCATACATATGCATTAGTATTCAATATTTATATTTCTCTTTCTGAATTTTTCTTTCTCTTAGTTCACTCTGTATAATAGGCTCTAGGTTCATCCTCCTCATTAGAACTGATTCAAACATGTTCCTTTCTATAGCTGAGCAATATTCCATTGTATATATATATCACAGCTTCTTTATTCATTCATCTGTCAATGGACATCTAGGTTGCTTCCATGCTCTAGCAATTAGTAAATAGTGTTGCAATAAACATTGGGGTATATTTTTTTAATTTTTCTTTCCTTGGAGTATATGCCTAGGAGTGAGATTGCTGAGTCATATAGTGGTTTTATTCCTAGTTTTATTGTTAAGGGAATCTCCATACTGTCTTCCATAGTAGCTGCATTAATTACATTCCCACCAGCAATGCAAGAGTGTTCCCCTTTTTCTATACCCTCTCCAGCATTTATTCTTTGAGACTTTTTAATGATGGCCATTCTGACTGATGTGAGGTGGCATCTCATTGTAGTTTTGATTTTCATTTCTCCAATACTGAGCAATGTTAAGCAACTTTTCATGTGTTTGTTAACCATCTGTATGTCTGGTTGGGAAAAATGTCTGTTTAGGTCTTCCCCTCACTTTTTACTTGGATTGTTTGCTTTTCTGGGATTGACTTGTATGAGCTGCTTGTATATTTTGTAAATTAATTATTTGTCAGTTAGTCCCTTTGTTATTATGTTCTACCTTACAGAGGGTTGTCTTTTCACCTTGTTTATAGTTTCCTTTGGTGTGCAAAATCTTTTAAGTTTAATTAGGTCCACTTGCTTTTTTTTCCCCATTACTCTGGGAGGTGAGTCATAGAGGATCTTGTTTTGATTTATGTCATCAAGTGTTCTGCCTATGTTTTCCTCTAAAGGTTTTATATTTAATGGTCTTNGATGGCCATTCTGACTGATGTGAGGTGGCATCTCATTGTAGTTTTGATTTTCATTTCTCCAATACTGAGCAATGTTAAGCAACTTTTCATGTGCTTGTTAACCATCTGTATGTCTGGTTGGGAAAAATGTCTGTTTAGGTCTTTCCCTCACTTTTTAATTGGGTTGTTTGCTTTTCTGGGATTGACTTGTATGAGCTGCTTTTATATTTTGTAAATTAATTATTTGTCAGTTAGTCCCTTTGTTATTATGTTCTACCTTACAGAGGGTTGTCTTTTCACCTTGTTTACAGTTTCCTTTGGTGTGCAAAATCTTTTAAGTTTAATTAGGTCCACTTGCTTTTTTTTTCCCATTACTCTGGGAGGTGAGTCATAGAGGATCTTGTTTTGATTTATGTCATCGAGTGTTCTGCCTATGTTTTCCTCTAAAGGTTTTATATTTAATGGTCTTACATTTATGTCTTTAATCTATTTTGAGTTTATATTTGTGCATGGCATTATGAAGTGTTCTAAATTCATTCTTTTGCATGTAGCTGTCCAATCTTCCCAGCCCCATCTATTGAAAAGAGGTGCCTATCTTTGCCCCAAACAATAGTCTTGTCTCCTTTGTCATAAATATGGTAACCATAGATGTGCAGATTTCTCTCTGAGCTCTCTATTTTATTTCATTGGTCTATGTTTCTGTTTTGTGCCAGTACCATACTGTCTTGATGACTGTAGCTTTGTAGTATAGTCTGAAGTCAGGAAGATTGATTCTTCTAGCTCCATCCTTCTTTCTTAAGACTGCTTTGGCTATTTGGGGTCTTTTGTGTTTCCATATAAATTGTAAAATTTTTTGTTCTAGTTCTGTGAAAAACATCATTAGTATTTTGATAGGTATTGCATTTAATCTGTTGATTGCATTTTATAGTGCAGTCATTTTAACAATATTGATTCTTCCCACCCAAGAACATCGAATATCTCTCCCTATGTGTCATTTTTGATTTCTTTCATCAGTGTCTTATAATTTTCCATATACAGTTCTTTATCTCTTGAAGTAGGTTTATGCCTAGATCTTTTATTCTTTTTGTTGCAATGCTGAATGGGATTGATTCCTTAATTTTTCTTTCTGATTTTTTATTGTAATNCAGGAAGATTGATTCTTCTAGCTCCATCCTTCTTTCTTAAGACTGCTTTGGCTATTTGGGGTCTTTTGTGTTTCCATATAAATTGTAAAATTTTTTGTTCTAGTTCTGTGAAAAACATCATTAGTATTTTGATAGGTATTGCATTTAATCTGTTGATTGCATTTTATAGTACAGTCATTTTAACAATATTGATTCTTCCTACCCAAGAACATCGAATATCTCTCCCTCTGTGTCATCTTTGATTTCTTTCATCAGTGTCTTATAATTTTCCATATACAGTTCTTTATCTCTTGAAGTAGGTTTATGCCTAGATCTTTTGTTCTTTTTGTTTCAATGCTGAATGGGATTGATTCCTTAATTTTTCTTTCTGAATTTTATTATAATTATATAAGAATACAAGTGATTTCTGCATATTGATTTTGTATCCCATGACTGCTAAATTCACTGATTATCTCTATTAATTTTCTGATAGTTTCATCTTAGCTTTTATATATATAGTATCATGTCATCTGCAAACAGTGAGAACTTTACTTCTTCTTTTCTGATCAGGGTTACTTTTATTCCTTTTTCTTCTCTAATTGCCATAGCTATATCTTCCAACACTATGTTGAATAATAGTAATGAAAGTGGGTGCCCTTGTTTTGTTCCTGATCTTAGAGGAAATGCTTTCAGTTTTTCACCATTGAGAATAATGTGGGTATATAATATATGGACTTTACTGTGTTGAGATAGGTTCCTTCTATGCCCATATTTTGAAGAGTTTGAATCATAAATGAGTGTTGAATTTTATCAAAGGTTTTTCCTGCATCTACTGAGATGATTATATGGTTTTTATTTTAACAAATTTTTCAATTTGTTAATATGGTGTAGCACATTGATTTGCATATATTGAAAAATCCTTGCTTCCCTGGAATAAACCCAATTTGATAATGATGTATGAGCTTTTCAATGTGCTGTTGAATTCTGTTTACTAGAATTTTGGTGAATATTTTTGCGTCTATATTTATCAATGGTATTGGCTTCCAATTTTTTTGTTTTATCTTTGCCTGGTTTGGGTATCAGGGTGATGGTGGCCTCATAGAATGAGTTTGTAAATGTTACTTCCTCTGCAATTTTTTGGAAGAGTTTCAGAAAAATAAACAGCTCTTCTCTAAATGTTTGATAGAAGCCATCTAGGCCTGGTTTTTTGTTTTTGGGGAGATTTTTGATCATAGTTTTGATATTAATGTAATTGGTTTGTTGATAATTTCTATTTTTCCTGGTTCAATCTTGGAAAGTTAACATTTTTTAAGAATCTATCTATTTCATGTAGCTTATCTATTTTAGTATAAAACCGCTCATAATATTCTCTTATGATTCTTTGTATTTCCATATTGTCTTTATTGACCGTTGAGTTTTAAGCCATCTTTTTCACTCTCCTCTTTCAACTTCATCAAGGGCTCTTAAGTTCCTCTTCATTTTCTGTTATTATGGTGGCATCATCTGCATATCTGAGGTTATTGATATTTCTCATGGCAATCTTGTTTCTAGCTTGTGATGTATCCAGCCTGGCATTTTGCATGATGTACTCTGCATAAAATTTTAAAGAGCAGGGCAACAATATGCAGCCTTTGTAAACTCTTTTTTCAATTTTGAACCATTCCCTTGTTCCATGTCTGGTTCTAGTTGTTGCTTCTTGATCTGCATATAGGTTTCTCAAGAGGCAGATGAGGTGGTCTTTTATTCCCATTTATTTAAGAATTGTCCATACTTTGTTGTGATCCACATAGTCAGAGTTTTTGTTGTAGTCAGTAAAACAGAAGTAGATTTCTTTTTTTTCTGGAATTCCCTTGCTTTTTTTGTAATCCAGTGGATGTTGGCAATTTGATCTCTGGCTTATCTGCCTTTTCTAAATCCAGCTTTTACCTCTGGAAGCCCTCAGTTCACAAACTGCTGAAGCCTAAGTTGAAGGATGTTGAGCATTACCTTGTTAGCATGTGAAATGAGTGAAATCGTGCATCAGTTTGATACTGCTGATACTCCCCTTCTTTGGGATTGGAATAAAAACTGATCTTTTCCAGTCCTGTAGCCACTTCTGAGTTTTCCAAATTCGTTGGCATATTGAGTGCACTCCTTTAAAAACATCATCTTTTAGGATTAGAAATAGCTCTGCTGCAATTTCATCATCTCCACTAGCTTTGCTCATAATAATGCTTCCTAATGCCCTTTCTCTGTTCTTCTCCAGTGACATACTGGACACCTACAGTCCTGGGGGTTTCATCTTTCAGTGTCATATCTTTTTGCATTTTCATAATTTCCTGGGTTTCTCAAGGCAAGAAGCTGAAGTAGTTTTCCATTCCCTTTTCTAGTGGACTACGTTTTGCCAGAACTCTCCAACAAAGGCCTGTCCATCTTGGGTGGCCTTACACAACATGGCTCATAGTTTCATTGAGTTACAGAAGACTGTGCTCCATATGATAATTTTGGTTAGCTTTCTGAGACTGTGGTTTTCATTTTGTCTGCGCCCGAAACATGAAGACAAAAGGCTTGTGCAAGCTTCCCTTTTAGAGGACTGGCTACGGGAAAAATTGGGTCTTGCCCTGGTGGGCAGGGCCGTGCTCAATATCTCTTTAATTGAATTTTCTGCTGATAGGCAGGACTGTGTTTTTTCCCCATAGTTTGGCCCGAAGCCATCCAGTCCTACAGTCTTAGCCTCTATGGCAGGCTATAATCTCTATGGTAGAGGTAATGGCAACCTCCTCTAAGAGGATCTATGCCAGCATGCCACGCACATCTGCTAGGACTGCTGTTGCCAGTGCCCTTGACCCTGAGGCAGGCCACTGTGAACTCATACCTCTTCCAGAGACTCCCAAATACTCATAGGCAAGACTGGCTCAGTCTTGTGGGGTCACTGCTCCTTTCTCCTGGGTCCTGGTGCACATAAGGTTTTATTTGTGCCCTCCAAGCGCCTCTGTTTCCCCAATCCTGTGGAAGTTCTGTCATCAAATCCCACTGACCTTCAAAGTCAGATTCTCTGGGGATTCATAGACCCTTTGCTGGATCCTCAGGTTGGGAAGTCTGTTGTGGGATTTAGAACTTTTGCAATAGTGCAAAAAAATTTTGGTACAATTGTCATCCAGCTTGTGGATTGCCAACCTTGCAGCTCTATGGTGGGGCTAATGGTGACCTCTTCCAAGAGGACTCATGCCATGCCACTTTATGGTTAGCTCTGATCTAGATGCTTGCTTGGAGAAAGAAATGGCAACCCACTCCAGTATTCTTGCCTGGAAAATCCCAGGGACAGAGGA
>SJYB01006275.1:0-29257 GCA_006408585.1 Antidorcas marsupialis
TCAATGGACATGAGTTTGAGTAAACTCTGGGAGTTGGTGATGGACAGGGAGGCCTGGCATGCTGCAGTCCATGGGGTCACAAAGAGTCAGACACAACTGAGCAACTGAATTGAATTGAACTGAAACAGGATGAGAGAGGCCCGTCCTCAAGGCAATGTTGGCTTTGGCAGCTGCTAGGGCAAACTCTCTTCCTCTGTCTGCTCCTGCCCTGGAGTTTCAACTGCCAGGATGACAGATGGGTTATGACTAGGGCTCCTGTGTGGTCGTCTGTTCAGTTAGGAGTTTGACGGTAGGCCGACGGGAATATTCAGCTTGTAGCCGACTGTAGCCATGTCAGCGTCTGTGTTTTTTAGAACAGTACTCGCGGTTTTTAGAAGAGTACTTGAGCGCCACTCAGTGTTTGAAGTTGTTGGACGCGTACCTCCTGTATATACTGCTGACCGGAGCGCTGCAATTCCGTTATTGTCTCCTAGTGGGGACCTTCCCCTTCAACTCCTTCCTCTCGGGCTTTATCTCTTGTGTGGGGAGCTTCATCTTAGCGGGTAATGATTCTATAAGTGATCTCAATAATACTGTGTTGCTTTGGTGTGTGCTTCTATTTCCACACAGTTCCCTGGTGACTCAGACGGTAAAGCGTCTGCCAACAATATGGGAGACCCGGGTTCGATCCCTGGGTTAGGAAGATCTCCTGGAGAAGGAAATGGCAACCCACTCCAGTACTCTTGCCTGGAAAATCCTATGGACGGAGGAGCTTGTTAGGCTCCCGTCCACAGGGTCGCAAAGAGTCGGACACTGCTGAGGGACTTCACTTCACTTCACTTTGGCCTTTCCAGGCAAGGGTCCCAGGCGATCTGTTCTCTAAAGCAATTATCCAACCCTCCACTCTCTTGAAAGAAGCTAGCATGGAGAAAATCTTGGAGCATCTCATCAAGTCAGGGTACCCACAGGNTCACTTCACTTCACTTTGGCCTTTCCAGGCAAGGGTCCCAGGCGATCTGTTCTCTAAAGCAATTATCCAACCCTCCACTCTCTTGAAAGAAGCTGGCATGGAGAAAATCTTGGAGCATCTCATCAAGTCAGGGTACCCACAGGAACTGTCCCCAAGTCAGCCCCTCATTGAGCTCCCAATCTGATCCCAAAACTCCACATCTATGCACATGCGCCAAACCAAAATCACAGAGACAGACTATCACATGAAGTAGAAAACTGTTCCTCCAGGTAAAGAGGGACACAGGAAACTTGTGCTCTCAAAAACTGTGCCCCAGTGCAGGAGTTTTTGGTTATGAGTTTTATAGCAATGTTTTAAGGGCAGAGATTTAAGAGGAGAGTGGAAAAGTTGGCTTAAAGCTCACCATTCAGAAAACAAAGACCATGGCATCCAGTCCCATCACTTCATGGGCAATAGATGGGTAAACAGTGGAAACAGTGTCAGACTCTGTTTTGGGGGGCTCCAAAATCACTACAGCCATGAAATTAGAAGACGCTTACTCCTTGGAAGAAAAGTTATGACCAACCTAGATAGTATATTCAAAAGCAGAGATATTACTTTGCCAACTAAGGTCTGTCTAGTCAAGGCTATGGTTTTTCCTGTGGTCATGTATGGATGTGAGAGTTGGACTGTGAAGAAGGCTGAGTACCGAAGAATTGATGTGTTTGAACTGTGGTGTTGGAGAAGACTCTTGAGAGTCCCTTGGACTGCAAGGAGATTGAACCAGTCCATTCTGAAGGAGATCAATGCTGGGATTTCTTTGGAAGGAATGATGCTAAAGCTGAAACTCCAGTACTTTGACCACCTCATGCAAAGAGTTGACTCATTGGCAAAGACTCTGATGCTGGGAGAGATCNTGTGAGAGTTGGACTGTGAAGAAGGCTGAGCGCTGAGGAATTGATGCTTTTGAACTGTGGTGATGGAGAAGACTCTTGAGAGTCCCTTGGACTGCAAGGAGATCCAACCAGTCCATTCTGAAGGAGATCAGTCCTGGGTGTTCATTGGAAGGACTGATGCTGAAGCTGAAACTCCAATACTTTGGCCACCTCATGCAAAGAGTTGACTCATTGGAAAAGACTCTGATGCTGGGAGGGATTGGGGGCAGGAGGAGAAGGGGATGACAGAGGATGAGATGGCTGGATGGTATCATGGACTCAATGGACATGAATCTGAGTGAACTCCAAGAGATGGTGTTGAACAGCGAGGCCTGGCCTGCTGCGATTCAGGGGGTCACAAAGAGTTGGACACGACTGAGCGACTGAACTGAACTGAATTGAAGGGCCTGAACTCCTTTAATCTGGCCTCAGGTGGTCTCTGGAATGGAGAATGCCAAAATCTTCCATTTTCTTTGAGGGGGCAGGGTTATTTCAGTAAAGAGCTCATAGATATTGTTATGTGTATCCCTTTAGCCAGAAACAGGATCCTGACCNGGAGGGATTGGGGGCAGGAGGAGAAGGGGACGACAGAGGATGAGATGGCTGTATGGCATCATGGACTCGATGGACGTGAGTCTGAGTGAACTCCGAGAGATGGTGTTGAACAGTGAGGCCTGGTGTGCTGCGATTCAGGGGGTCGCAAAGAGTCGGACACGACTGAGCGACTGAACTGAACTGAACTGAAGGGCCTGAGCTCCTTTAATCTGGCCTCAGGTGGTCTCTGGAATGGAGAATGCCAGAATCTTCCATTTTCTTTGAGGGGGCAGGGTTATTTCAGTAAAGAGCTCATAGATATTGTTATGTGTATCCCTTTAGCCAGAAACAGGATCCTGACCCCAGACCGAATTACTGTTTCTTGACCTAGCCTCCTTTCTCTCTGCATCTGCTCCCCTTGCTGATTGGCATTTGCTTGAACCTGCCTTTGAACTCAGGGAAGTCATTAAGCCTGGAGTCTATTTCCATAAATAAGAAGCAAGAGACATGAGAAAGGCTTCCATGCCCAGGAGCCCCACAAGGTCCTGCTCAATTTCACTACCAGGCCCTGACCATATACTAACTATGGCCCTGAGCGGTCTGAGGTGGCCTGAGCTTTCCCTTCCTATAGACTTAACTCTCTTCCCTAACGAAGGCCCTGATGCTGGCCCTAATGAATGCCTGGACGATGTTGGTAACAAATGGTCTAATGTGTCTGTTACTAAGGTCTTCACATTTTCTCTGAGGCCCTGACACTCTCCCTAATTAAGACCTTAACACTGTTTCTAAGCAATGGCCTGACACAGTTCCTCACTGTGGTGATGATGCTCTTACTAACGCCTTGAAGAAGTCTCTCCCTGAGGAGCTGACACTATCTGTAACTAATTCCCTGACTCTTTCCCTAACTAACACCCCAATTTTGCCCCTAAATAACACCCTGTGCATTCTCCAGATAAGAATACTGGTGTGGGTTGCCATTTCCTGCTCCAGGGGATCTTCCCAACCCAGGGATGAAACCCGCATCTCTTTTGTCTCTTGCATTGGCAGGTGGGTTCTTTGCCACTAGTGCCACCCTGGTGACGGGTGGACCAATCCCACACTGGTCCTAACTAAGAGACTCTCAAGAGTCTTCTCCAACTGTAGGAGACAGGAAGAAGAAAAGAAAAGCAGGCCCTGGCAAGGGGTGCAAAAGAAATGTATAATCATTGATAAACTGGATGCTATAAGGCATGGGACTCTTGGAACAAGTCCAGAGGGAACAGTTGATAGTCTTGAAAACAGGATATGATCCTGGGGTCAGAAAACCGACCAGACTGTTCTAAACAGGTGTCTCAGAGTCACATGTTTTACGTATCTGGTGGAAAATCTATAGATAAGAATATTAGTCTTAGTTACTGATTTGTTATTGATTACTTTTTCTTAATTACTCAGTGGTTAACAATCACTTTGTTCTTTGGCCCTGAAGGGCACATGAGTTATAGCTTAACTCCCCACATATTCTTACCTTCATGGCTGAAAGCATAAAAAAGCTGGCTTGGATTCAGTTTCGGCACCTTCACCTTGGAGTGGTATTGGTCCCCTGATCCTCGCTTTTCACTGAATTCTTGTTATCTTGTTTCTCATTCTCCTACCATATCATGCTTTCGGAAACCTTGCTTGTCGAGCCAGTTGTCGAGCCAGTCTAGACATCCAACACCACAGGTGGAGTGCCCCTAATAGCCCTCGATGCCCTTACTTTTGCCATAGTCTGTCTGTTACTAAGGCCCTGAATATGAGCCTATGTTTCTGACCATGTACCAAGACCCTGATCCTCTTTCTAAGGCCTTGATGCTGTCTCTACAGAAAGCCCTGACAATGTCTTTCTGTCTTTCTTGACTTTCCCTCACTAAAATCCTGATGCTATCCATAATCAGTTCAGTTCGGTTCATTCACTGAGTCGTGTCTGACTCTTTCTGACCCCATAGACCATAGCATGCAGGCTCCCTGCCCATCACCAACTCCCAGAGCTTGCTCAAACTCATATCCATCCGGTCAGTGATGCCATCCAACCATCTCATCCTCTTTGGTCCCCTTCTCCTGCCTTCAGTCTTTCCCAGCATCAAGATCTTTTCCAATGAGTAAGTTCTTGGTATTAGGTGGTCAAAGTATTGGAGCTTCAGCTTCAGCATCAGTCCTTCCAATGAATATTTAAGACTGATTTCTTAAATATTCTGGTTTGATGTCCTTGCAGTCGAAGGGATTCTCAGAGTCTTCTCCAACACCACAGTTCAAAAGCATCAATTCTTTGGAACTCAGCTTTCTTTATGGTCCAGCTCTGACATCCATACATGACCATAGCTTTGACTAGATGGACCTTTGTTAGTAAAGTAATATCTCTGCTTTTTAAGATGCTGTCTAGGTCATAACTTTTCTTCCAAGGAACAAGTGTCTTTCAATTTCATGGCTGCAGTCACCATCTGCAGTGATTCTGGAGCCCCAGAAAATCTGTAATAGGCTGAACTGTCTTTCAGTAACCTCCTGATCCTGTCCATGACTAAAGCCCTGTATATTTACTTAAGTAGGTCTCTGATACTGTCCCTAAATAATGCCCTGACATTGAACATAACCATGGACCTGACGCTAGCTGTATTAAAGTCCTGAAGTTGCTGTTTAGTTACAGAGTTACAGCCTGAACTTCCTTAACTAACATCCCCAAGTTATTTCTAACAAAAGCCTTGATGCTTTCCTTAACTAAGACTTGGGGCTTCCCTCGTGGCCCAGATGGTAAAGACTCTGCCTGCAATACAGGAGAACCAGGTTTGATCCCTGGGTCAGGAAGATCTCCTGGAGAACGGAATAGCAATACACTCCAGTATTCTTGCCTGGAGATTTCCATGGACAGAGGAACCTGGTGGGCTATAGTCCTTGGGGTCGCAAAAAGTCAGACATAACTGAGCAACTAACATTTTTACGGTAACTAAGCCCCAGATTCTATCTCTAGCTAAGGGCCTGAACTATAACTTATGAAGGCCCTAACCCTATCCCTAAGACTTTGACACTGTCCCTGACTTATGCTATGATGCTGTCCCTTATAGCCTAAGCTGTCACAAAATAAATACTCTGATCTTGTCCATAACCAAGGCCATGAATGTGTCCCTGGGGAAGTCACTGAGGTGTTCTTAACTTATAGCCTGAACTGACCCTTGCTAAGGCCCTCAGGTTACCTCTGAGATCCTGTCCTTAAGTAAGGCCCTGATGCTGGCTCTAACTAACAACCTGACACTGACCCTTACTTAGTCCTCGCATGTGGGTTGTCCCAGGCTGCCAGGCAGCTTTCTCTTTTTCCACCTCTCTAGCCAGCTGTCTGCCATTGGCCCATCTAAGGTTCAGCAGTACAGCGGGCCCACATGGGATGAGCCTAAGCAGGCTCACCTCCAGGAGGACGGTCCCAGCTACTTCACCCTCCAAGGGACAGCTGTTGAAGGTGGGATTCTATCAGCCAGTATCTGATCATGGGTTCTGTGTTCCTATTTGTTATAAAACCCTTGTAATTACCTCAATAACATTTTTAAATGGGTCTCCCTTTTGGCATATTTATAAGATAAATTTGGAGAAGGCAATGACATCTCATTCTAGTACTCTTGCCTGGAAAATCTCATGGACAGAGGAGCCTGGTAGGCTGCAGTCCATGGGGTCACCAAGAGTCGGACATGACTGAGCGACTTCACTTTCACACATTGGAGAAGAAAATGGCAGCCCACTCCAGTGTTCTTGCCTGGAGAATCCCAGGGACGGGGGAGCCTGGTGGGCTGCCGTCTATGGGGTCGCACAGNATTCTAGTACTCTTGCCTGGAAAACCTCATGGACAGAGGAGCCTGGTAGGCTGCAGTCCATGGGGTCACCAAGAGTCGGACATGACTGAGCGACTTCACTTTCACACATTGGAAAAGAAAATGGCAGCCCACTCCAGTGTTCTTGCCTGGAGAATCCCAGGGACGGGGGAGCCTGGTGGGCTGCCGTCTATGGGGTCGCACAGAGTCAGACACGACTGAAGTGACTCAGCAGTAGCAGCATAAGATAAATTACTGAATTAAAATTCAGGAATGACATTATTAGAATGAGCAGGAAGACACAGGATGTCCCCCAGTGATCTATTTGGAGGATTTTAAAATTCTAATGTGAAAACACTCTCATCACCTTGAGCATCAGCAAGGTGCAGGAACCAGCTACGTTCTTGTTAGGGAAATAAAATAGAAGTAGTATTGTTCAGGCTTCACAGGCAAAAGAGTACAGCAGGCCTCTGACCTTGCTTCTGACCTTGCCCTGACTACTGTGTGGGTGTCAGCCACACCTGCTGTGGAAGAGAAACACAATAGGAAGCAGATACTGGAACTTGTTAAGTCTCTGTGGAGATCTGGCCAACCACTCCCTGGACTTAGCAACATTCCAAGGGCAAAGCAAATAGCATTGTAAAAAATTAGCATAATACCAGAGCTGCAGTTTTGCTCACAGACTGATAATGATACTCATGGTTTGTGGCCTGGGCATTATTAGGGGAGGCCCAGGAGACAGCAGTCCAAAGTCTCAAAGCAGAAGCTCTGCCTGGGACTTTTTCCCAATTGGACCTCCAAATTGCTGTCACACAGAACTTCCCAGCACACTTTAAGTCTGGATGCCAGCAAATCCAATTTGGTGATGTATGTACTGTTGCTTTCCTCTGCTGTTTCTATTTCTTTTTTTCTTTTAATGTTAGTATATTGAAAGTAGATTAGATAGATCACTAATAAATATTTGTATTGTTTATTTGAATATAATGAGTGACTTATTTTTTTGTTAACAGATCCTTTGAACCTGAGACAAAAGTGAAAACATTTGTCAAAACAATTCTTTATTTATCCTTCCATTTTTTCCAGAATCTTTCCTTTAGGAGAAACTGCTGAGCTCTGCAGGAACCGTGAATGGTGACTATCAGGTAATTCTAAGGCTGAAAAGCAAGAGGAAAAGAGATGGGAGATGAGAACTGATGGGGAGAAGCAGGGGCATCCATGTTCAACCTCAGCCTGAGAGTCTGAGTTAATCTGCAGTGAAGATAAGGACTACCAGGAGCTAGCCCCTCTGACTTTGTCACCTGGGAAGAGTCAAACTGTTGTGGTCACTTCCAGAGAAATAAAGAAGGTAGGAGAGCACCCCTGGAAGCCAGATTGGAAAAAGTAACCGCTATGAAATAAGATGCATTTTCAAGAAAGTTAAGGATGATCTCTTTGTTCTCAAAAGACTTGCAAAGACTCTGTGTTCTTCTGGAGGCATGCTGAAGCCTCGTCTTTGAAGGCAGTGATGAGAAGAAACCTGGGCTCAAACCAATCCAGCACTCGCTCCTTGAGGGATCTAAGGATGACCAGTGTCTCCTCATGAGTGCTGTGGGGCCAAAAGGCCCCTTATCACCTGGGATGGGAGAGGCCCCACAGGCACTCACATTTGACCAGCAGAGGACTGGTGGGCTACAGACCTTTATCAAGGACATGATCTGTAAACATCTTGTGCCATTTTGGATGGTGGATTATCTTTTACCTACCCCTTTTGTGCACAGCAGTTTTCATTTTAAAGAAGCCCAGTTCATTTATTTTGTCTTTTGTTGCTTGTGCTTTTGGTAGCAAATCTAAGAAACCATGGCCAGATCCAAGGTCATGAAGTTTAACTTCCATGTTTTTTTCCTATGAATTTTAAAATTTTGGTTCCTATGTTTAGGCTCTTGAGCCATTTTGAGTTGATTTTGTATAGAGGGAGAGGCAAGGGTCCAACTTTATTCTTTTGCTTGTGGGAGCTCATTGACCCAGGACTTGTATTAATTGTTTGGGAGAAAATATCTGCAAATGATGTCACCAAAAATGGTCCAATTTCCAAAATATACAAGCAGCTCATACAATTATCCCCCCGCCCAAAAAAAAAAAAAAGTGGGCAGAAGGTCTAAATAGACATTTCTCCAAAGAAGACATGCAAATGGTCAATAGACATATCAAAAGATACTCCAAATTGCTAATTATTAGAGCAAAGCAAATCAAAACTACAATGAGGTATCACCTCCTACTGGTCAGAATGGCCATCAGCAAAATGTCTACAAATAAATTCTGGAAAGGATATGGAGAAAAGGAAGCCCTCCTACACTTTGGTGGAAATTAGTGCCAGCAGTGTGGAAAACAGTTTGGAGTTTCCTCAAAAAAACTAACAAGAGAGTTGCCATATAATCCAGCAACCCCACTCCTGGGTGTATATCCAGACAAAACTGTAATTCAAAAAGATACATTCACCATTGTGTCCATAGCAGCACTATTCACAATAGCAAAGACATGGAAGCAAGCCACTTTTCCAGTAATTGATGAACGGAGAAAGATGATGTGATAAGACAGCCAGCACACTTTGTTATAGAGGTCAGGACTCACCCAGACCAAGTTCACGCAAAGTTGGTGATACTCGTTTTCCCTGTAGGAATCCATATGGTATCAAGAGGCACTGTGGGCCAAGTGTATTATTAGCTACCATGTCCTGGGTCCTGCAGTGACCTGGACTGCAGTAGCAACAGTGAGATTTCCATTATAATATCACATGACTTCAAACAATATATTAAAAAATAAATTCAGTAAAGTTGCAAAAATGGATTCAATATTCACAAATCAATTTTGTTTCTATATACTAATAAATCATCAGAAAGAAAAATTAAGACAACAATTCCATTTATAATTTCATCAAAAAAACTATCTAGGATAAATTTAACCAAAGACATGAAAGACCTGTAATCAGAAAACTATACAGCACTGCTAAAGAAAGAAACTGAAGATGCAATAGAAAAATATTCCATGCTCATGCATCAGAACAAATTATTGTTAAAATGTTTAGTCTACCCAAAGCCATTAACAAAAAGTGCCAGGAAAACTAGATACCATGTTCCAAAGAACGACACTGGTCACCATCTACTGCACATAAAATTAACTAAAAATGCACAATATTCCATAAACTCTTTTTCTCCTGAGTCCCCTGAAGATGGATCCCAACCCTCAGCAGTCAGCTGCACACAGGAAGCTTCTCCCCACTTATTCTTTTTTTCCTCTTGTGGCATCTCTTCACTGATGGGTCCTGAGAAATCCCAGCTCCTGTCAGTACAGACACTACCCTTTTGTTCAGAAACCTAAGCCCTGATGGGTCCCGGGGAGACAAAGCTGCTGTCTGCTCATCACAGAGCAAAGTCTATGGTCAGGATGCCCCTGTGCCCCAAGGGGCAGAGATGTGGGTTCTGTGCACCCAGTGAGATGCCAGGGAAGTGCAGGGAGCACCACACTTAACCAGAGGCCTCATCCCAAATGCCAGAGAAGTGCAGGGAGGCCTGCATCTTAACCGGAGGCCTCACCCCAAATGCAGTTCTGCGGCCCATACTGAGTTTGAAGCTAGACTGAAATGGAGCCAAGTATCTCACCATATCTTCTCAAAAAATTATTAAGAAAAAATTAATTAAAAACCAAATGGAATGAAATGAGTGTAGATACAAACTTTATGGCGGAAACCAAAATTAACTTATATTAAACTTCTGATTGTTTTTTCTTCCAGTTCAGCCCCTTTTCATTATAAGGGGGAATCTCCATGAANGTTCTGTGCACCCAGTGAGATGCCAGAGAAGTGCAGGGAGCACCACACTTAACCAGAGGCCTCATCCCAAATGCCAGAGAAGTGCAGGGAGGCCTGCATCTTAACCGGAGGCCTCACCCCTAATGCAGTTCTGCGGCCCATACTGAGTTTGAAGCTAGACTGAAATGGAGCCAAGTATCTCACCATATCTTCTCAAAAAATTATTAAGAAACAATTAATTAAAAACCAAATGGAATGAAATGAGTGTAGATACAAACTTTATGGCGGAAACCAAAATTAACTTATATTAAACTTCTGATTGTTTTTTCTTCCAGTTCAGCCCCTTTTCATTATAAGGGGGAATCTCCATGAAGAACATAGAAGAGTAGAGGGAAAATTATTTTTCCTTTTATATAATGAAATGCAATACTATTAAGAGATATAAAAGAATGAATATTGCTAAGCGCAAGAATCTAATTTGAAGTGTTACACACTGTATGGTCATATTTATAAGACATTATAGAAAGGGCAAAATGGACATAATAAACAGTTTATGGAAGATGTCGTTGAAATATTCCATATGATAACTTTAGTGATGACTACCTGCCACTACACATTTAATCAAGCACATTAGATATTTTTATATATACAACCCAACAAATAAACTTTTATTTGTTCAAATTTAGTTATTTAGGGTATGGGAGTGTCAAAGACTGGAATGCAATATTTAACAAAGAATCTAACTGATCGACAAGTGTATGAAAAAAATCAAGCCTTCCCTGGTTGTCCAGTGGCTAAGACTCCACGTAGCTAATGCAGGGGATGTGGGTTGAATTCCTCGTTGGAAAATAAAAGCTCACATGCCATACAGAGAGGCCAAGAGATTAAGAGGAAGAAAAAAAAAATTCACACTTGGTGGTGGGACAAATGGGCTGAACTGAGTTAACTGTGGAAATGAATGGAAACTGCAGGTCACAAGCAGAATGTACCATACATATAAGAGTGGACTCTGAGTTCCTTCCCATGAAGGGTAGTAGCTGATAGTTCTGAAACTACTATGTCAGTCAGCAAATGGAACAAGCACTGAGTTCAATAAATGACAAGTAGGGGAAGCCAGTTCTCTTACACTGGTGTGGGAAGTCGCACACAGACCAGCCAAAAGGATAAAGGTGCAATATACATGTCATAACAGATCAGGGTGGATACATCAGTATAAACTCTCTTTAGCCTCATATATATACATATACACATAGTTCCATGTGGAAATATATATAATTATATGTGTGTGCATAGGCTGGGATCAGTTCGGTTCAGTTCAGCTGCTCAGTCGTGTCCGACTCTTCACGACCCCATGAATTGCAGCACGCCAGGCCTCCCTGTCCATCACCAACTCCCGGAGTTCACTCAGACTCACGTCCATCGAGTCAGTGATGCCATCCAGCCATCTCATCCTCTGTCGTCCCCTTCTCCTCCTGCCCCCAATCCCTCCCAGCTCAGAGTATTTTCCAATGAGTCAACTCTTCACATGAGGTGGCCAAAGTATTGGAGTTTCAGCTTTCGCATCATTCCTTCCAAAGAAATCCCAGGGCTGATCTCCTTCAGAATGGACTGGTTGGATCTCCTTGCAGTCCAAGGGACTCTCAAGAGTCTTCTCCAACACCACAGTTCAAATGCATCAATTCTTTGGTACTCAGCCTTCTTCACAGTCCAACTCTCACATCCAAACATGACCACAGGAAAAACCATAGCCTTGACTAGACGGACCTTAGTTGGCAAAGTAATGCATACACGTATTTCCATGCATTGTCTGCTGAGAGTATTAAGCTCCTGCATGCAAGATTTTAATACTATTCTCTAATAAAAAGGAACAAGAGCTCTTTGAATAAAGGACTGATACTAGGACTGAGAAAATAAATATGTGAATCAGGATAATGTTAAAATGAAAGAAAGAATTACCCCCCAAAACCCATGAAAGATAAATTATGTAAAGTGAAAACAGGACCAAGTGGAAAAAGCTCTCAATAGTCAAAGCAAGAATGAACTAAACAGTCTAATAACATAGTGCTGGATTATAGCCAAAAGTTTAAAATAATTTTCATGTGTTCAAACTGGTTAAAATAAATTACATATTTTTTATGAATGGTGTTAAATAGATGTCTTTATGCAGAAAAATTCTAAACAATTGATAGAGATAATTAATTGTCCACCAAGTATTTGAAGCTAACTCCCCTCTACTTAAATATGCGTCTTGCATTATGACTTCTTCCTAAATAAGACACACAGGATGAACATGGTAAAAATTAACAAAGAAAAACAACAAACGTTGGCAACAGTGTAGAGAGATTGGAACTCAAACTTTACTTACCGAGATGTACAATGGTGCAAACTATGTATGCAAAATATTGGCATTTTCTTAAAAACATAAGTGTAATGATCATATGTTTCAACAATGTCTCCACTCATAGATATATGCTCAAAGAATTTAAAACAGGTGTCCAAACATAAACTTGTACATCAGTATTCATAGTAGCACTGTTCTCAATAGCCCAAGGTAAAAACAATTAAAATGTCCACGAATGGATGAATAGATAAGCAAAATAGGGTAGATCCAAGAGATACATTATTCTGCCATATAAAACAATAAAGTAAAATAGAGCCACAGCTGTGGAGAACAGTAGGGAGGCTTCTCAAAAACCTAAACACAGAGTTAATGTAGAATCCCTCAGTTCTGCTCCAGGCTATACAACTGAAATATTTAAAAGCAAAGACTGGGACAGATAGTCATACCCCATATTCATACCAGCATGATTCACAGTCACCAAAAGGTGGAATCAACACAAATGTCCTTCAGCAGATGAATGGATAAACATAATGTAGTATCTACACAATGGGATACAGTTCAGTCTTTATCAGTTCAGTTCAGTTGCTCACTTTTGTCCAGCTCTTTGCGACCCCATGGACTGTAGCACTTCAGGTTACCCTTTCCATCATCAACTCCTGGAGCTTGCTCAAACTCATGTCCATCCAGTTGGTGATGCCATCCAACTATCTCATCCTCTGCCATCTCATCCTCCTCCTGCTTTCAGTCTTTCCCAGCATCGGGGTCTTTTCCAATGAGTCAGTTCTTTGCATCAGGTGGCCAAAGTATTGGACCTTCAGCTTCAGCATCAGTCCTTCCAATGAATATTCAGGACTGATTTCCTTTAGGATTGACTGGTTTGATCTCCTTTCAGTCCAAGGGATTCTCAAGAATCTTCTCCAACACCACAGTTCAAAAGCACAAATGCTTCAGTGTTCAGCTTTCTTTATTGTCCAACTCTCACATCCATACATGGCTACTGGAAAAAGCAAAGTTTCGATTAGACGGACCTTTGTTGGCAAATAATCCTCTCTACTTTTTAATATGCTGTCCAGGTTGGTCGTAGCTTTTCTTCTAAGGAACAAGTGTCTTGGGTCAGTGGTGAAGAATCCACGTGCCAAGGCAGGAGACATAGGAGACATGGGCTCAATCCCTGGGTTAGGAAGGTCCCCTGCAGAAGGAAATGGCAAACCACTCCAGGATTCTTTTCTGGGAAGTCCCATGGACAGAGTAGCCTGGCGGGCTACAGTCCTTGGGTTCATGAAGAGTCACACATGCCTGAACATGCCCACATGTCCTTCTTTGCACCAGAAATAAAAGAATGATTAAATCTCAAGTAACTTATCACTGTAGAAGCCCTGACTCAAATCTGCAAAAAAAATACCCTGCTTTTCATATTCTGCTACAACTGGCATCCCCTCTTTCACAAGGTCTTCTTTTGTTTTTATCTGAAGATTTATATTTAAGGTCATGGCTTTGGCTATTTCTGGGAGTAACTCAGTTTTTCTGGGTAGTTCCCTTGTATAGAGAAGGTATACATGCCATTAACTTCTTTTTTCTCTTAGTAATCTTTTAATACAAGGGGGTTCTCAACCAAGAATCTAGAAGGACAGAGTAAAAATTGTTTTTCCTCCTATACACATAAAATGAAATACTACTCAACAATAGAAAGCAGTGAGCCATCAACCAATGGAAACACGTGGATAAATCTCCAGTGTATACTGTTAAGTGAAAGAATCCAGTATGGAGAGGCTCCACACAGTATGACCCCATTTATAACGTTCCAGGAAAGGCAAAGCTACATAGATGGTAAGCCAATCCCGGAGTGGGGGGCTTGAAGTGATACAATAAAATGGATAACTGTCACTATGCATTTGTCCAGGACCATAGATATGTATAGCCCAAGGGGTCAGTCATAATTTATACAAATTTAGTTATTTAGGTTGTGAGAGTGTCACAGGATGGAATACACAATATGGCAGAATGCAACCATATTAGAAATGTATGGGATGATCCAAGGAGATGATATGGGATGGGAGATGGGAGGGGGCTTCCGCATTGGGAGATCGTGTACACCTGTGGCTGATTCATGTCAATGTATGGCAAAACAAATACAGTATTGTAATGTAGAATAAAGTATTAAAAAATAAATTCAAAAGAAAAAAGAAAAAAAAACTAACAACAAAAGCTAATAAAATAAGCATTAATAATTTCAAATAAAAGGAATTAAAAAAAAAAAGAAATGTATGGGAAAACTCAACTGTAGGGGATGGAGTAAAAGGTGCTAACCTAAGTTAACTTTGGAAATGAACAGAATCTGTAGACAAAAGGCAACATGGACTGTCATAAACAGTGGGCTCTATTTTATGGAGTTCTTCTCCAGGATGTAGTAGATAAGGATGCTGAAACCTCTGTACATGTAACCTGGAAAGGAGCAATGCACAGATAAATGGCAGATGGTGGGAGCCAGGCTCCTCACTGTGGGTGTGGGAAGTTACAGATAAGCAAGGGGAAAGCCTCTGCCTTCATAATCATGGATCTGGGCTCCCTGGGAGAATGACATGGGGAGTTGACTGCCCAGGAAAAAATGCACAGATTTTCACCCTGGAAAGGCCTGGCTGACATAGGAACTCACATCCCATCTTTCCACCCATACCTGCTGCAAGCACTCAGCCTTCCATGATCTGTTAGTTGCAGCTTTTTAGATGTTCTAACCTCCAGGCAGATAAAGGAGTGTAAGGGTCTTGCTTACCCTTACGCTGTCCCAGAATCCAGGCCCTGAAGGTTGGAGCCAGGGTAGGGGTGCCTGGGCCTCTAACCTGAAGCTGGCTGGAAGAAAGGAGACCAGTCCTGAGGGCCGGGGTTCCCTGGAGTCTGTGAGCCCTGGTGCCCTGATGAAATTCCTTCCCAGTGGGGACATGGGCAGGGTCTGCAGTCGTTCTGTGTTCCTCTGATGAAGCCCAGCAGCACTGGTCTCAGAAATCTCATGGCGGTGTTTCAAACAACAGGGTGGTTTTACAAATGAACAGGAGAAGGAAGCCTTCAAGTGAGTTTAGCTTACTTCTTCCTTCTCTAAACCTCCATTTGTCTAGCTCCTTGGAAATCTGAGGATAAATCTTATTAATGTTTCAAAGTCCTTATACAAGTTTTTTCCCCATCTTTCAGTAAATTGAGCTTCTTATTTAGGACAAAAACTTCAGGACATTAGACTTGACAATGATTCCTTGGTACGACACCAAAGGCACAGGCAACGACAATTATTAATTAAAAATGAGCAAATTTTGTTGCTGTTCAGTAGTTCAGTTGTGTCCAACTCTTTGCAACCCCGTGGACTGCCAGGCTTCCCTCTCCATCACCATCTCCTGGAGCTTGATTATACTCATGTCCATCAAGTTGGTTTTGCCATACAATCATCTCAATCTCTGTCATACCCAGTAGGATGACTACTCTCAAAATAAACAAACAAACAACAAAACAGAAAATAACAAATGTTGGCAAAGATATGAACAAATTGGACCCCCTGGTGGTGGGGACAGAAAATGGTACAGCCACTGTAGAAAGCACTTTGACTTGCCAAAGCCTTTGAGTGTGTGGATCACAATAAGCTGTGGAAAATTCTGAAAGAGATGGGAATACCAAATCACCTGACCTGCCTCTTGAGAAACCTTTATGCAGGTCAGGAAGCAACAATTAGAACTGGACATGGAAGAACAGACTGGTTCCAAATAGGAAAAGGAGTACATCAAGTCAGTATATTGTCACCCTGTTTGTTTAACTTCTGTGAAGAGTACATTATGAGAAACGCTGGGCTGGAAGAAGCACAAGCTGGAATCAAGATTGCCGGGAGAAATTGATAACCTCAGATATGCAGATGACACCACCCTTATTGCAGAAAGTGAAGAGAAACTAAAGAGCCTCTTGATGAAAGTGAAAGAGGAGAGTGAAGAAGTTGGCTTAAAGCTCAACATTCAGAAAACGAAGATCATGGCATCTGGTCCCATCACTTCATGGGAAATAGATGGGGAAACAGTGGAGGCAGTATCAGACTTTATTTGGGGCTCCAAAATCACTGCAGATGGTGATTTCAGCCATGAAATTAAAAGATGTTTACCCCTTGGAAGGAAAGTTATGACCAAACTAGACAGCATGTTAAAAAGCAGAGATAGTACTTTGCCAACAAAGGCCTGTCTAGTCAAGGCTATGGTTTTTCCAGTGGTCATGTATGGATGTGAGAATTGGACTGTGAAGAAAGCTGAGTGCATAAGAATTTATGCTTTTGATGCTGGATGGCATCACTGACTCAATGGACATGAGTTTGAATAAACTCCGGGAGTTGGCGATGGACAGGGAGTGCTGGTGTGTTGCGATTCATGGGGTCACAAAGGGTCAGACACGACTGAGCAACTGAACTGAACTGAACTGAACTAATAATTATGTACTTCTATTACCTTTGTAACCTCTGTAGTATTTAAGTAATAAAAAGCTTTATGTCCAAAATTTCAGTCCTTTTTAATAAAGTTTTATAAAAAAAAATATGATTATTTCAGGGGCTTCCCCAGTGGCTTGCTGGTAGAATCCACCTGCAATGCAGGAGCCAGGGAGAAATGAGTTTGATCCCTGGGTTGGAAAGATCACCTGGAGAAGGGCTTCCTGAGACTCCTGTGGACAGAGGAGATGGGCTATAGTTCATAGGGCTGCAAAGAGTTGACCATGACTGAAGCGATTTAGTTGCTTCATACACACATGATTATTTCATCTTATTGTTGTTGTTCAGTTGCTAAGTCATGTACGACATCTTGCAACCCCATGGGCTGCAGCACACCAGGCTCATCTGTGCTTCACTATCTCCCCGAGTTTGATAAAATTCATGCTCATTGAGTCAGTGATGCCCTCTAGTCATCTCATCCTCTGACATCCCCTTCTGCTTTTGCCTTCAGTCTTCCCCAGGGTCTTTTCCAGTGAGTCAGTACTTCAAACCAGGTGGCCACAGTATCAGAGCTTCAGCCTCAGCATTGGCCCTTCCAAAGAATTTTTTAATTCACTGAATTTTTGAAAATTTAGTTTTAAGCCAGCGTTTTCATTCTCCTATCTGAATCTTCATCAAGAGTTGCTTTAGTTCCTCTTCACTTTCTGGTATTAGAGTGGCATTATCTGTAGATCTGAGGTTACTGATATTTCTCCCAGCAACCCTGATTTCCATCTTGTGGTCCATCCAGCCCAGCATTCTGCATGATTTACTCTGAATATAAGTTAAATAAGCAGGGAGACCATGTATAGCCCTGACACCTTCCTTTCCCAACTTGGAACCAGTCAGTTGTTCCATGTCCAGTTCTGTTGCTTCTAGACCTGCACACAGGTTTCTCAGGATAGGTAAAGTGGTCTGGTACTTCAATCTCTTTAAGAATTTTCCACAATATGCTGTGATCTATACAGTCAAAGGCTTTAGAGTANAGTCAGTACTTCAAACCAGGTGGCCAAAGTATCAGAGCTTCAGCCTCAGCATTGGTCCTTCCAAAGAATTTTTTAATTCACTGAATTTTTGAAAATTTAGTTTTAAGCTAATGTTTTCACTCTCCTATCTGAATCTTCATCAAGAGTCGCTTTAGTTCCTCTTCACTTTCTGGTATTAGAGTGGCATTATCTGTAGATCTGAGGTTATTGATATTTCTCCCAGCAACCCTGATTTCCATCTTGTGGTCCATCCAGCCCAGCATTCTGCATGATTTACTCTGAATATAAGTTAAATAAGCAGGGAGACCATGTATAGCCCTGACACCTTCCTTTCCCAACTTGGAACCAGTCAGTTGTTCCATGTCCAGTTCTGTTGCTTCTAGACCTGCACGCAGGTTTCTCAGGATAGGTAAAGTGGTCTGGTACTTCAATCTCTTTAAGAATTTTCCACAATATGCTGTGATCTATACAGTCAAAGGCTTTAGAGTAGTCAATGAATCAGATAGTTTTCTGGAACTCCCTTGCTTTCTCCATGATCCCATGAATGTTGGCAGTTTTACTGCTGGTTCCTCTGCCTCTCCAAAAACCCTGCTTGTACATCTGGATGTTCTCAGTTCATATACTGATGAAGCCTAGGTTGAAGGATTTGGAGCATAACTTTCCTAGCATGTAAAATTAGCACAGCTGTTTGGTAGTTTGAGCATTCTTTGGCACTGCCTTTCTTTAGGATTGGAATGAAAACTATTTCCAATCCTGTGGCCACTGCTGAATTTTCCAAATTTGTTGAGATATTTTGTGCAGCACTCTAAGAGAATCATCTTTTAGGATTCGAAATAGCTCAGCTGGAATTTCATCATCCCACTAGCTTTGTTCATAGTAATGCTTTCTAAAGCCCACTTGACTTCACACTCCAGGATGTCTGGCTTTAGTGGTTATACGGATTATCAGGACCTTTCTTGTATAGTTCTCATTGTATTCTTGCCACCTCTTAATTTGTTCTCCTTCTGTTAGGTATTTACCATTTCTGCCCTTTATGACCCCTATCCTTGCATGAAATGTTCCTTTTCTATTTCCAGTTTTCTTGAACAGATCTCTAGTCTTTCCATTCTTTTGTTTTCCTCTATTTCTTTGCATTGCTTATTTAAGAAGGCCTTCTTATCTCCCCTTGCTATTTTCTGGAACTCTGCATTCAGTTATGCATATCTTTTTCTTTCGCCATTGCCTTTTGCTTCTCTTCTTTCCTCAATTATTTGTAAACCCTTCTCAGAGAACCACTTTGACTTCTTACATTTTTCTTTGGGATGGTTTTGATCACTGGCTCCTGCACGTGCTATAAATGTCCATCGATAGTTCCTCAGGCACTCTGTCTAACAGATCTAATCCTTTGAATCTATTCACCACCTCCACTGTATAATCATAAAGGATTTGATTTGGGTCATACCTGAATGGCCTAGTGCTTTTCCCTGTTTTCTTCAATTTAAGCTTGAATTTTGCAGTAAGGAGCTGGTGATCTGAGCCACAGTCAGTTCCAGGTCTTATTTTTAGCCCTTTAGCCCACAAATANTTGCCTTTTGCTTCTCTTCTTTCCTCAATTATTTGTAAACCCTTCTCAGAGAACCACTTTGACTTCTTGCATTTTTCTTTGGGATGGTTTTGATCACTGGCTCCTGCACGTGCTATAAATGTCCACCGATAGTTCCTCAGGCACTCTGACTAACAGATCTAATCCTTTGAATCTATTCACCACCTCCACTGTATAATTATAAAGGATTTGATTTGGGTCATACCTGAATGGCCTAGTGCTTTTCCCCATTTTCTTCAATTTAAGCTTGAATTTTGCAGTAAGGAGCTGGTGATCTGAGCCACAGTCAGTTCCAGGTCTTATTTTTAGCCCTTTAGCCCACAAATAAAACTAACACAATATTTCCTATCATTATGAAATGAAACTTGGAGTCAGTAAATATCACCCAATAAAATACATGTTGAATGGTTCACTTTTAATGCATCATATAATTATGCTACTAAAAAGCAGACGTTAAACACATCTCCTAAAATAATTCTTAAAACATCCTTTAGGAAGAGTTTAGTTCATTCAAGTCAACATTATACAACTACATGTAATACATATGTTTCAAAATAACCAAATAACATGCAATTTTAACACAAAAAGAATTCAGAGAAGTCTCCAGTTAAATGTCACATAGCATTCTTTATTTCTGGTAGCCAATGTATCCAGGAAGCAGGATAATTGATAGTATCTTTGCTTTGCATAGAATGAAGGCATGTGGGTTTAAATATTTTTTAATAGAGCATTATTGAAAGTAGAGTCAAAATTAAATCAGGACAGTGAGTTTCTTTGTACTAGTTTATTTCTTGGGAATGATTTTGAGAAATATCAATTTCTCCTATTTTGTAAAATTCTGTTTCTCTACTGTATCTTAGCCCATGATTCAGTATTTTAAAAACTACAGTATTTCCCCACATTTTCCATGAGAATGTAGGTTCACAAACAGCTCTAATCTGAGGTTATGGAGAAGGCTGTGGAAGAGCAAGGACACATCTGAGAGTATAAAAACCAGTGGCATCAATAATGGTAAACTATCAAAACTGTAGAATGGCGGGATTAATAATGGTAGACTATCAAAACTGTAGAATGGCGGGATTAATAATGGTAGACTATCAAAACTGTAGAGTGGTGAGATTAATAATGGTAGATTATCAAAACTGTAGAGTGGCGGGATTAATAATGGTAGATGATTATCAAAACTGTAGAGTGGTGGGATTAATAATGGTAGACTATCAAAACTGTAGAGTGGCGGGATTAATAATGGTAGACTATCAAAACTGTAGAATGGTGGGATTAATAATGGTAGACTATCAAAACTGTAGAGTGGCGGGCAGCCTACAGCGGGGACCTGACACCTGAGCTGTGACTCTAGATTCCTTATGGTCCCTTGTGTGAGAAGGGGCAAGCGCAAGGCTTTGGAAATCAATTTCTCTAACTTAGAAATAAGAATTTGGACCAAGTTTATTAAATTATTAAAATCTCTTTCAGATGCATAGTTGTATCACTCTATGGTACCAAACTCTGGACATATAATTAACAGCTACTGCTTTGGCAACAGTGAAAAACATCAGTTTCAATACTATTTAAAACAGTAAATGAACTACTCACATTTTCAAAATGTGGTGCAATACAAACCACTGGAATACTGTTATCCCCGAACAATTCTTATTTTCTCTTTATAATTTTATTTATTTTTGGCTGTGCTGGGTCTTCATCACTTTACGGACCTTTCTGTCAATAGTTGCAGCGAGTGGGGCTGCTCTGTTTAGCTGTGGTGCCTGGGCTTCTCACTGCAGTGCCCTCTCCTGTTGCAGAGCACAGGTTTTAGGTTGCACAGATGTCCACAGTTGCAGTATATGCAGTATATGCAGCTCAGCAGTTGCAGCTCCAGGGCCCTAGAACACAGGCCCATGAGTTGTTGGGCACAGGTTTTGTTATTCCGAGGCATGTGGGATCTTCTGGAATGGGGATCAAACCAGTGTCTGCTCCTCTGGCAGGCTGATTCTTTACCACTGAGCCACCAGTGAAGCCCTAGTTCTTATTTTCTTACATTAAGAAAATTTTAGCCTCCTCTTGATCTAAAATGCCTTATCATTTCTTCTTATTTATGTAACACTAATTTTCTTGGTTATTATGAACTTTGATTCTGAATAAAATGGTGGCACTAGTGGTAAAGAACCTGCCTGCCAATGAAGGAGACATAGGAGACTTGGATTCAGCTCCCTGGGTCGGGAAGATCCCCTGGAGAAGGAAATGGCGACCCATTCCAGTATTCTTGCCTGGAGAGTCCCATGGACAGAGGAGCCTGGTGGGCTACAGTCATAGGGTCGCAAAGAGTCAGACACAACTGAAGTGAGTTAGTACAGTTTGCTTGGTTATTATGAAACTTCGGTTCTGAATAAAATTTTATTTTTTACTATCATTAAAATTTCTAGGGAAATTGTTCTTAGTAATGTTTAAAAATATTCATTAAATTGCTATTTACTTTGAAGTGTCAGCATTTTTCGAGTACTCAATACAGTTTACAAAAGTAGAAGTTTAATCTGAAAATCTGAAGGATTTTAGTGTTTTTAATTTGAATTAATATTCCCTCATATTCCCAGGTGGTGCAGTGGTAAAGAATCCACCTGCCAAGGCTGGAGAAACAGGAGACAGCCAGTTCAGTCTCTGGGTGAGGAAGATCTGGAGGAGAAGGAAATGGCAGCCCACTCCAGTATTCTTGCCTGGAAAATACCATGGACAGAGGAGTCTGGCAGGCTCCTGGGATTGCAAAGAGTTGGACACTATTGAGCATACACATATTTTAAGAAAAACTTAATAAATGTTAGTGATATTGATATCTGATCATTTTAAAGTAAATACAGGGAAATCATATGCCTTAAATAGATAAACATCTTCAGGAGAATATTACCAGGCTTGACTCTTCTCTTTGGACCTCAAAAAGTAAATTCACTCAGCTCTCAGAACTCAGCTTTATTTCTGCTACAGGAGAAGAGGTTATTTCATTCTGTTAGACCATTCAATCAGTACAGCTTTCTGTAAACAGGAAATAATATTTTATTTAGCATAGTAAGATGAAAATTTTATTTGAGGGAAATGACTTGTTGGGTCTTTGAAAACACCTCAATTTCCCTTTTCATTTACCTCACAAGAATGCTATGGAATTACTATTTAGATTTCTTTCTAGAAGGTCCCAAATTCAGGTCACCTCTATATTTTGTTTTGAGTGCTACAACTAGANCTCTTTGGACCTCAAAAAGTAAATTCACTCAGCTCTCAGAACTCAGCTTTATTTCTGCTACAGGAGAAGAGGTTATTTCATTCTGTTAGACCATTCAATCAGTACAGCTTTCTGTAAACAGGAAATAATATTTTATTTAGCATAGTAAGATGAAAATTTTATTTGAGGGAAATGACTTGTTGGGTCTTTGAAAACACCTCAATTTCCCTTTTCATTTACCTCACAAGAATGCTATGGAATTACTATTTAGATTTCTTTCTAGAAGGTCCCAAATTCAGGTCACCTCTATATTTTGTTTTGAGTGCTACAACTAGACTGTCCAGGGAAGCAGAGATTTATTCTTGTCCATCAGTCATGTGGAATGTTAACTTATCATTATCAGCCCCATCCACATTAATCTTGTCACAAACATGAGATGGGGAAACACACGGCTCAGCATAAGAAGTAAATGAAAACAATCAACACTTACTTATTAAGCCTTTCCTTATGCTTTGTTAATTAACTATGATGTGATAACAGTTAATCACTAAGCATGATAAGTAGAAGAAAATGGTCAGGATGCTGAAAATATTTGATGTGAAATCTATCACACACATAGTGAAGATCTCAGCAATAAAAGTAGATGTACTTTTTTCTATTTTTCTTTACCTCCATGGAATTTGAAAATGTCTTTTAAGCTCTAAATAGCTAATTCAATACAATAAATACTTAATCTCTTCTGTTTTATTTATGATTTTTTTAAAATCTGTAGCACTAATGTTATTTTACAGAGATATCTATGACATTTTTCCTACTTTGCACATCCACTGCAGCAAGCAGGCTAATCCTCAGAGCGTGAAACCTCCTGACTAACTGTCTCAAAGTCTAAGTTTCATAACCCACTGAGTATTCTGACATACAATTAATAGACATGGGCATTTGAACTAACTCCTTAAATATTATGAATTCCTTTTTTCATTTTTGTTTGACTTCTCAGTTCTTTTGTCTGCAAAATGAAGATAATAACACATACTCTGAATAGCTGTTGTAAAGACAAAAAATAATACTTGTAAAGATCTAGTAGAGAGTATACAGCAGATGCTTAATAAATAGTAACTTTACTCTCATCTACAAATGCATTGCTTCACTGGTTAAAGCAGCATTTCAGCTTAGAGCATACACCTGGTCTGCGATAAACCAGATGACAAGCATGAGTTGCATGTCTAATGAGGACATGCAGAGATCAAATAAATACATTCTTTGGATATTTTCTACAAATTATCTTTTCATAATTTCTTCTAAATTTAAGTTACATGACTTTGGATTAGCTAAGAGGACAAAAATTGTCTATCATTTTTATGGCTTTAGTCTAGAATATAATAATTATAAGGACCCTGGATTCATGTGAAATTTCCATAACTATGTATGCCACTATGATGAAATGGATATCTTTTGATATCAATGAAATGATAAAGTGAGATAAAATTTAGGAAGATATATTTTAGAGGTCTACTCATTATAAAGTGCCTGTGATCATCATTTTAGCAGGAAGAGACAAAGTACACTCATATTAAAACATAAGGCAACATTCTTAAATAAAATTCCTCGATGATTTGAATGATTCTACTGAACTACTGCCTCAGCTGATCAAAATTCTAAGCTGTACAGTATAAATGCAACTACTTTGCACTAAAGGTTAGTTTTATAAAAAATAGTATATGTACACTTCACGGTAATCATTCATTTTAAAACCTGAGTCTAGATGTGCAGTCAATCATTCAGAAATTTAATTATTTCCATGATTAAGGTACTAGATGATTTTCTTTTGATATTGGGGAATAAACACACTTAAATAACATGCACAGGTTAGTGCGAGCCATCATGGATCATCAGACTGTAAGAATTATCAGGACATGATAAAGCGTTATGTATGTCAATGGTTAAAAGCAATCTGATTATTAGCTCTTCATTTTTGGCAATTTACCAGATGGCACAGTAGTAATCTGCTTGCCAGTGCAGGAGACACGAGACGTGGGTTTGATTCCTGAGTCAGGAAGACCCCCTAGAGAAGGAAATGACAACCCACTCTAGTACTCTTGCCTGGAAAACCCCACGGACAGAGGAACCTGCCGGGATACAGCCCACGGGGTTGCCAAAGGTCAGTCAGATGCAACTGAGCACGCAAGCACACACACATCTAGAGATAAAAACGCCTTCACCGCTTTCACCGATTAAACTCCAAAGAATCTTTCTCATTGTCAGCAGAAATGATCAGCATTACTTAAAACACTCTTCTAACAATAAATAACTGAATGAATGGCTTTAAAGTTAGTTTGGCTAAAATTGTTGAACTGATAAATAACTAAATGAGGCAAGAATCAGTTCAGTTCAGTTCAGTCACTCAGTCAGAGTCTCTGACTCTTTGCCACCCCATGGACTGCAGCACGCCAGGTCTGTTTGTCCATCACCAACTCCTGGAGTTTACTCAAACTCCTGTCCATTGAGTTAGTGATGCCATCCAACCATCTCCTCCTCTGTGGTCCCCTTCTCCTCCTGCCTTCCATCTTCCCAAGCATCTAGGTCTTTTCAAATGAGTCAGCTCTTTGCATCAGGTGGCCAAAGTATTGGCGTTTCAGCTTCAGCATCAGTCATTCTAATGAATATTCGGGACTGATTTCCTTTAGGATGGACTGGTTGGATCTCCTTGCTGTCCAAGGGACTCTCAAGAGTCTTCTCCAATACTACAGTTCAAAAGCAATTCTTTGATGCTCAGCTTTCTTTATAGTCTGACTCTCACATCCATACATGACTACTGGAAAAAACCATAACTTAGACTAGACAGACCTTTGTTGACAAAGTAATATCTCTAGTTTTTAATATGCTGTCTAGGTTGGTCATAGCTTTTCTTCCAAGGAGCAAGTGTCTTAATTTCATGGCTGCAGTCACCATCTGCAGTGATTTTGGAGCCCAGAAAAATAAAGTCTGTCACTGTTTCCATCGTTTCCCCATCTGTTTGCCATGAAGTGATGGGGCCAGANAATATGCTGTCTAGGTTGGTCATAGCTTTTCTTCCAAGGAGCAAGTGTCTTAATTTCATGGCTGCAGTCACCATCTGCAGTGATTTTGGAGCCCAGAAAAATAAAGTCTGTCACTGTTTCCATCGTTTCCCCATCTGTTTGCCATGAAGTGATGGGGCCAGATGCCATGATCTTAGTTTTCAGAATTATCAAAACACCTTTGAGAACACAATTCTACTTGGAGGGCTCCATGGAGGAAGTGTCTCATTTTCAAGAAAGGGATGGCGTTTCTTTTGCTTTCGTTCAATTCTTTCCTTTCTTTCTTTTTTTTCCTAAAGAGAAAAGAAAAAAAACTATAAATTTATACACAAATATGACCATTATTTCAAAATCAAGTTGCTTGCTGAAGGAAAAAAATAATCATTATAAGGTATTTAAATGTCATTTGTTAGCTTTGTTAAGTCATATCTGATTCTTTTCAACCCCATGAACTGAAGCTTGCCAGGTTTCCCTGTCCTTCAGTATCTTCTGGAGTTTGCTCAAACTCATGTCCATTGAGTTGGTGATGCTACCTAACCATCTCATCCTCTGCTGCCCTCTTCTTTCCTTGCCCTCAATCTTTCCCAGCATCAGGGTCTTTTCCAGTGAACTGGCTTTTTGAATCAGGTAGTCAAAGTACTGGAGCTTCAGCTTCCACATCAATTCTAATAAATATTCAGGGATGATTTCCTTTAGAATTTGATCTCCTTGCTGTTCAAGGGACTCTGAAGAGTCTTCTCCAGCACCACAATTTGAAAGCATCAATTGCTCAGTGCTCAGTCTTTTTTATGGTCCAACTCTCACATCCGTACATGACTACCGGAAAAATCATAGCTTTGACTATTTGGACCTTGGTTGGCAAAGTGATGTCTCTGCTTTTTAATATGCTGTCTAGGTTTGCCATGGATTTTCTTCCAAGGAGCAAACATCTTTTAATTTCATGATTGCAGTCACTATTCCATGACTTTGAAGCCCATGAAAACAAAATCTGGCACTGGTTCCACTTTCTCCCCATCTATCTGCCATGAAGTGATGGGACCACATGCCATGATTTTAGTTATTTGAATGTTGAGTTTTAAGCCAGCCTTTCACTCTCCTCTTTTACCCTCATCAAGAGACTCTTTACTTTCTCTTTGCTTTCTGCCATTAGAGTGGTATCACCTGCATATATAAGGTTGTTGATGTTTCTCCCAGTAATCTTGATACCATCTTGTGAGTCATCCAGCCTGGCATTTCACATGATGTCCTCTGCATAAAAATACAATAAGTGAGTGACAATATATAACCTTGATGTACTCCATTCCCAATTTTGAGTCCGTTGTTCCATGTCTGGTTCTAACTGCTTCTTGATCTGCATACAGATTTCTCAGGAGACAGGTAAGGTGGCCTGGTATTCCCATCCCTTGAAGAATTTTCCACAGTTTGTAGTGATCCACACAGTCAAAGGATTTAGCAGAGACAATGAAACAGAAGTAGATGTTTCTCTCAATTCAGTTCAGTTTAGTTGCTCATTCATGTCTGACTTTTTGCAACCCCATGCCAGGCTTCCCTCTTCATCACCAACTTCTGAATCTTGCTCAAATTCATGTCCATCCAGTCGGTGATACCATCCAACCATCTCATCCTCTGTCATCCCCTTCTCCTCCTGCCTTCCATCTTTCTCAGAGTGAAGGTTGTTTCCAATGAGTCAGTCCTTCATATCAGGTGGCCAAAGTACTGGAGCTTCAGCTTAAGCATCTGTCTATCCAATGAATATTCAGGACTTATTTCCTTTAGGATTAACTGATTTGATTTCCTTGCAGTCCAAGGGGCTCTCAAGAGTTTTCTCCAACGCAGTTCAAAAGGATTAATTTTTTGGCACTCAGCTTTCTTTATACTCCACGTGACTACTGGAAAAACCATAGCTTTGACTAGATAGACCTTTATCAGCAAAATAATGTCTCTGCTTTTTGATATGCTGTCTATATTGGACATAGCTTTTCTTCCAAGGAACAAGCATCTTTTAATTTCATGGCTGTAGTCACCATCTGCAGTGATTTTGGAGACCAAGAAAATTAAGTTTCTCAATGTTTCCATTGTTCCCCCATGTATTTGCCATGAAGTGATGGGACCAGATGCCATGATCTTAATTTTTTGAATGTTGAGTTTTAAGCCAACTTTTGCACTCTCCTCTTTCACTTTCATCAGTACGTTCTTTAGTTCTTCGTTTTCTGCCATAAGGGTGGTATCATCTGCATATCATATATTTCTGGAAATCCCTTAATTGGTTAGAAAGCAATAGCAGCCAGGGAATGTTGCTGATTTATAAGTATACTATCAACAGGCATTAGCACACCACTTACTTTTTTAAAATATTAAAAGTCATAACATTTTAAAAGAATTATATAAAATATGAAGAAAAAGACCTGTAATTCCATAATTCAAAAAGAATAATTGTCAGAAGTTAGTGATTATTTTAGGAGAACAGGGTCTCAGGAATAAATGACTAGATGTAAAGGTTGAGTATGTGATGGCAGCAGAAGATACTTCAGTGTTTACAGAAATTTGAATATTGAGTCTCAAATTTCTTTGCTTATTATTGAGCTTGAGCATCTTTTCATTTGTTTAGTCTTCTTGTGAATTTTTTTGAATAATTATTTGCTCACGTAATTGCATGGGTAACAGTGTTTACAATTTTTAGCAATTTGCNGTGATTATTTTAGGAGAACAGGGTCTCAGGAATAAATGACTAGATGTAAAGGTTGAGTATGTGATGGCAGCAGAAGATACTTCAGTGTTTACAGAAATTTGAATATTGAGTCTCAAATTTCTTTGCTTATTATTGAGCTTGAGCATCTTTTCATTTGTTTAGTCTTCTTGTGAATTTTTTTGAATAATTATTTGCTCACGTAATTGCATGGGTAACAGTGTTTACAATTTTTAGCAATTTGCATATTTTTGTGTAATTCATATTATCCTTGTAGCATTTTATCTACATTATTTTTAGTCCTTGATTAAAAAAAAATTTTTCAACCAAAGACAACTAAACTGTTCAAAGAGTAATATAGGTAAAACCTATACACTCACTACCTGCCTTTTGAAATAAAACATGTTCAATACTTGTGCAGCCCTTGCATCCATTCTCTCACTGCATTTGTTTTTTCTCTACACGAAGTGACAAATAGATTAAAGGGCCTAGATCTGCTAGACAGAGTGCCTGATGAACTACAGAATGAGGTTCGTGACACTGTATGAGAGACAAGAATCAAGACCATCTCCATGGAAAAGAAGTGCAAAAAAGCAAAATGGCTTTTTTGTCCAGGCTGAGTGCAAAAAAGTTCAATGGCTGCAGTCACCATCTACAGTGATTTTGGAGCCCCCCCCCCCAAAATAAAGTCAGACATTGCTTCCACTGTTTCCCCATCTATACGCCACGAAGTGATGGGACCAGATGCCATGATCTTCGTTTTCTGAATGTTGAGCTTTAAGCCAACTTTTTCACTTTCCTCTTTCACTTTCATCAAGAGGCTTTTTAGTTCCTCTTCACTTTCTGCTATAAGGGTGGTGTCACCTGCATAGCTGAGGTTATTGATATTTCTCCCAGCAATCTTGATTCTAGCTTGTGTTCCTTCCAG
>SJYB01006275.1:29280-40168 GCA_006408585.1 Antidorcas marsupialis
CCAACTTTTTCACTTTCCTCTTTCACTTTCATCAAGAGGCTTTTTAGTTCCTCTTCACTTTCTGCTATAAGGGTGGTGTCACCTGCATAGCTGAGGTTATTGATATTTCTCCCGGCAATCCTGATTCCAGCTTGTGCTTCCTCCAGGCAAGTGTTTCTCATGATGTACTCTGCACAGAAGTTAAATAAGCAAGGTGACAATATACTGCCTTGATGTAATCCTGTTCCTATTTGCAACCATCTGTTGTTCCCTGTCCAGTTCTAACTGTTGCTTCCTGACCTGCATACAGGTTTCTCAAGAGGCAGGTCAGGTTGGCTGGTATTCCCATCCGTTTTCCATAGTTTATTGTGATCCACACAGTCAAAGGCTTTGACGTAGTCAATAAAGTAGATATATATGTTTCTCTGGAACTCTCTTGTTTTTTCGATGATCCAGCAAATGTTGGCAATTTGATTTCTGATTCCTCTGCCTTTTCTGAAACCAGCTTGAACATCTGGAAGTTCATGATTCACGTATTGCTGAAGTCTGCCTTGGAGAATTTTGAGCATTATTTTACTAGCATGTGAGATGAGTGCAATTGTGTGGTAGTTTGAGCATTCTTTAGCATTGTCTTTCTTTGGGATTGCAGTGAAAACTGATCTTTTTCCAGTCCTGTGGCCACTGCTGAGTTTTCAAAATTTACTGGCATATTGAGTGCAGCACTTTCACAGCATCATCTTTTAAGATCTGAAATAGCTTGCAGGGAGTCAGCATGGGACANTAGTTTGAGCATTCTTTAGCATTGTCTTTCTTTGGGATTGCAGTGAAAACTGATCTTTTTCCAGTCCTGTGGCCACTGCTGAGTTTTCAAAATTTACTGGCATATTGAGTGCAGCACTTTCACAGCATCATCTTTTAAGATCTGAAATAGCTTGCAGGGAGTCAGCATGGGACATCCCACCCATGGCAAAGGTTATGAGGAAGAGACCTCATGGGCAAAGGCAAGATCAGGCCTCGAGGGATCCCCCTGGACCTTCTTGAGCATCTACCCCAAAACCAGAATCTGTCTTACTATTTTATGACTTTCAACAACTCCTCTGACATTAGCAGGAGGCTATCCCTGACCACCTTTCTCTCGAAAAAGTTAACTTCGAGCTCGTTAATAGTCTCGTGCATATAAAAGGAGTGTCTCACCTCAAACCCCTCTGATGGCTCTCTAACTTGCCTGACAGGTTTCCCCGGACTTTTACAACTACGCATGTGATTGTTTACAGCCTCCCAACCAAGAGATGCACGGGAAGCTTAAAATATCTTAAAGATATAGAGCCTTTTAAAGAGCTAAGAATTATATTGGTGAAGGGTTTCATTGTTGAGTTAATGATTGCCGCCAGGCCTCCATATCCTTTCTCTTTTGGCCCCTGGGAGGATATTAATCAATGTAATTGAGATGCAGAAATAGGAATACAGTAGTTTTGATGTTAGCAATACTAGACTTTTGAGTTAATAAATTTTCTGTTATAAATCACTGTACTCCTCTTTTTCTCTTACTTTTTTTTGTTGTTGTTATTTATTTATTTTACTTTATTCTACGTTACCGTATTGGTTTTGCCATACATTGACATGAATCAGCCACAGGTATACACGATTCAGGCTGATCCCCTGGAGCGCAGGGGCTCGCTGTGTTCACTTCTCTGCCCAGGCTTCTAAGACCCACGCAAGAGGGACCCCAAGGTGGGGCACCCTCCCCTATTTAAGCGGGCACCTGTGGTCTATGTGAATGGTTTAAGTCCTTTGTCTTGGGACTTTATTGGCTTTCTGTGTAAGCAAAGGCATATCAGCCTCTTTCTCTCCTCTATTTTCTTAACTGCAACATTCTTTCCCTATCTCTCTCTGTATCTCTACATAAATAAATCTCAAGTCGCCAACACAGTCCACACTTCGGATACCCTGGATCCAACTGGGGCTGGTCCCCAGTAATAGCTCAACTGGAATTCTATCACCTCCACTAGCTTTGTTTGTAGTGATACTTCCTAAGGCCCACTTGACTTCATATTCCAGAATGATTGGCTCTAGGTGAGTGATCACACCATCATGATTATCTGGGTCATGAAGATCTTTTTTGTACAGATCTTCTGTGTATTCTTGCCACCTCTTCTTAATATCTTTTGTTTCAGTTAAGTCCATACCATTTCTGTCCTTTATTGAGCCCATCTTTGTGTGAAATGTTTCCTTGGTATCTCTAATTTTCTTGAAGAGATCTCTAGTCTTTCCCATTCTATTGTTTTCCTCTGTTTCTTTGCACTGACCTCTGAGGAAGGCTTTCTTATCTCTCCTTGTTATTCTTTGAAACTCTGCATTCAGATGCTTATATCTTTCCTTTTCTCCTTTGCTTTTTGCTTCTCTTCTTTTCACAGCTATTTGTCAGGCCTCCTCAGATAGCCATTTTGCTTTTTGCATTTCTTTTTCTTGGGGATAGTCTTGATCCTTGCCTCCTGTACAATGCCATGAACCTCCAACCATAGCTCATCAGGCACTGTGTCTATCAGATATATTACCATAAACCTATTTCTCACTTCCACTGTATAACCATAAGGGATTTGATTTAGATTATATCTGAATGGTCTAATGGTTTTCCCCAGTTTCTTCAATTTAAGTCTGAATTTGGAGTTCATGATGTGACGCATAGTCAGCTCCCAACCATAGCTTTTTTTTTGCTGACTGTATAGAGCTTCTCCATCTTTGGCTGCAAAGAATATAATCAATCTGATTTTGGTGTTGATCATCTGGTGATTTTCATGTGTAGTCTTTTCTTGTGTTGTTGGAAGAGGGTGTTTGCTATGACCAGTGTGTGCTTTTGGCAAAACTTTGTTAGCTTTTGGCATGCTGCATTCTGTAATCCAAGGCCAAATTTGCCTGTTACTCCAGGCGTTTCTTGACTTCCTACTTTTGCATTCCAGTCCCCTTATAGTGAAAAGGACATCTTTTTTGGGTGTTAGTTCTAAAAGGTCTTGTAGGTCTTCATAGAACCATTCAACTTCAGCTTCTTCAGTGTTACTGGTCAGGGCATAGACTTGGATTACCATGATATGGAACAGTTTGCCTTGGAAATGAACAGAGATCATTCTGTCTTTTTTGAGATTGCATCGAAGAACTGCATTTTGGACTCTATGATGGCTACTCTTTTTCTTCTCAGGGATTCTTGCCCACAGTAGTACATATAATGCTCATCTGAGTTAAATTCACCCATTCCAGTCCATTTTAGTTTGCTGATTCCCAGAATGATGACATTCACTCTTGCCATCTCCTGTTTGATCACTTCCAATTTGCTTTGAATCATGGACCTAACATTCCAGTTTCCTATGCAATATTGTTCTTTACAGCATTGGACCTTGCTTCTACCACCAGTCACACCCACAACTGGATGTTGTTTTTACATTGGCTCCATTCCTTCATTCTTTCTGAGAGGTATTTCTCCACTGATCTCCAGTAGCATATTGGTCACCTACTGACATGAGTTCATCTTTCAGTGTTCTTTCTTTTTGCCTTTTCATACTATTCATGGGGTTCTCAAGGCAAGGATATTGAAGTGGTTTGCCATTCCCTTCTCCAGTGGACCACATTCTGTCAGATCTCTCCACCATGACCCATCCATCTTGGGTGGCCTCACATGGCATGGCTTAGTTTCNTCTTTTTGCCTTTTCATACTATTCATGGGGTTCTCAAGGCAAGGATATTGAAGTGGTTTGCCATTCCCTTCTCCAGTGGACCACATTCTGTCAGACCTCTCCACCATGACCCATCCATCTTGGGTGGCCCCACATGGCATAGCTTAGTTTCACTAGACAAGCTGTGGTTGGTGTGAACAGATTGGCTAGCTGTCTGTGATTGTGATTTTAGTCTGTCTGCCCTCTGATGCCCTCTCTCAGCACCTACCATCTTACTTGGGTTTCTCTTACCTTGGACATGGGCTATCTCTTCACAGCTGCTCTAGCAAAGCACAGCCGCTGCCCCTGACCTATACTTACTTTTTATTTTGCATTATTAAGTATTCTGTTGTTTGGAATTTTACTGTTGTTGTTTAGTCATTAAGTTGTGTCCAACTCTTTGCAAACCTCATGGACTATAGCCTGCCATGCTACATGTCCATGGGATTTCTCAGGCAAGAATAAAGGAGTGTTTTGCTATTTCCTTCTCCAGGGGGTCTTCCCGACCCAGAGATTGAACTGCATTCTCTGAACTGTGGGCAGATTCTTTACCGCTGAGCCACTGAGGAAGCCAGCTTAATGCTTAAGTCTTTTGAAGTATGTATTACAATAAATAATTGTTTGAAGTGACTTTTCCAAATATTATGAATAATCCCAATTGTTACTGCCTCACATCCATTAATTTGTGTTACTTTATTATATAGTACATCCTTACAGGTAACAGGTTCTTAAGAGTCCATGGTCTATTATTCTCCTTGTTGCTGCTGCTGTTCAGTTGCTCAATCATTTCTGACTCTGGATCCCATGGACTGCAGCATGCCAGGCTTCCCTGTCCTTCGCCATCTCCAAGAGTTTGCTCAACCTCATGTCCATTCAGTCGGTGATGCCATCCAACCATTTCATCCTCTGTCATCCTCTTCTCTTCCCACCTTCAATCTTTCCAGCATCTAGGTCTTTTCCAATGAGTCAGCTCTTTGCATCAGCTGGCCAAAGTACTGGAGCTTCAGCTTCAGCCTCAGTCCTTCTAAAGAAATTTCAGGATTGATTTCCTTTAGGATTGACTGGTTGCATCTCCTGAGAGACTAAGGCACTCTCTAGAGTCTCCACCAAAACCACAGTTCAAAAGCATCAATTCTTCACTGGTCAGTCTTCTTTATGGTCCAACTCTCACATTTCTACATGTACATTTGGAAAAAACATAGCTTTGACTATATGGATCTTTGTTGGAAAAATGATGTTTCTGCTTTTTAATATGCTCACTAGGTTTGTCATAGCTTTTCTTACAAGGAGCAACCATCTTTTCATTTCTTGGCTACAGTACGCGCTTTCATTCTGTTAAGCACCAAGACTTTACCACGGTCAAGTAGTATACAAGAAGGTATGCATGAAGTGATTATAAAATCGAAGCACATAAATTACTGTCCCTGTCCCTTAGGGAACTTTCAAAATAGATGGTTAATAAACAAGTATGCAAACAACAGATAATTCCAAATTGTGTGAAATTTTATGAAACATATAAGTAAGTTGTTGTGATTGATAAAAAAAAATAAAAGGAAGTTCTTACTTTCAAAGAAAAGTGGATTCAGGCATTCACTTTCAGTGAGATGTTATGGGTAAGAGGAGACACTGGTGACGTGCACTGAGGAGAGGCATCTGCGTGAGACTCTCACACAAGGAGAAGATGGGTGAACAGAGTGCCAGTGTGAACACAGCCTGGCAGGGATGGGAGAGGGTCCCCCATGAGAATGACATGGTGAATGTGTAAGATCTTCTATCTACTGTGGTAGGTCATTGTAACATTTAGAACACAAGTTAAAAAAAAAAAAAAAAAAGAGCTGTCAACAGGTGATTTGGAGAAGGAAGACAGAGAGTTCAGAGGTAAATGAGGGACCAGGGCGACAGAGGAGACAGCTATAAGTGGAAGGAGAAATCAAGTATGCAGAATGCCCAGAGGTCTAGGATATGGGGCAGAAAAGAATACATCCTATAGATTAAATGATCTGGCAAAATCATAACTCTCAAAATGGGGTTCTGGGAAAGGGTTAAGACTGGAGTTTATTAAGGATGGAAAGAATATGAAGAACTAAGGAGGTATAAACAAACTTTCCAAAAGTTTAGCTATAAAAGAAGAGTAGTGAAATATGGAATTGTAGCTGGAGAGAAATGAAGAATTAAAAAAGTTTATTTTTATTTAAGATTATATATACTGAGACTTGATGGGAATAATCCAAGAAGGTAGAAGAATGTGGATTCATAGGTGAGTGAAGTAGTAAGTTCATATTTCATTGTGTGATTGGTATGATCCTGTTTCATGTTATTCTGAAAATTCATCTTCCATAGTCTCACATTTTTATTGTATCAGGTGAATTTTAGAACCATTTGGTTTCCCTGCTATACTGTCTTCCAAGAAATGACTGTATATCTGAGAATAAATATAAAATCCAAACGGTGATATACGAATAGCTGAAATGTTAACAGCATTTGGTATTTTCTGCAGCCTTGACTGTCTGTTTCTTTAAGTCTATGCTAAAACTATAAAGTGGTTTCCTTGTATTCCAAAGCGCAGTGTTATCAGGGAACCCTTTGACAATCTCTGGTGAATGGTTTGGGAGGAGTGGCAGTTTGGTAAATTATTAGTTGTCTATGCTTCTTTGCAGCCATGAAACTAAAACACTCTTACTCCTTGGAAGGAAAGTTATATCCAAGCTAGATAGCATATTAAAAAGCAGAGACATTACTTTGCCAACAAAAGTCCGTCTAGTCAAGGCTATGGTTTTTCCTGTGGTCATGTATAGATGTGAAAGTTGGACTGTGAAGAAAGCTGAGCACTGAAGAACTGATGCTTTTGAACTGTGGTGTTGGAGAAGACTCTTGAGAGTCCCTTGGACTGCAAGGAGATCCAACCAGTCCATTCTGAAGGAGATCAGTCCTGGGTGTTCATTGGAAGGACTGATGCTGAAGCTGAAACTCCAATACTTTGGCCACCTCATGCAAGGAGCTGACTCATTGGAAAAGACTCTGATGCTGGGAGGGATTGGGGGCAGGAGGAGAAGGGGATGACAGAGGNAGATCAGTCCTGGGTGTTCATTGGAAGGACTGATGCTGAAGCTGAAACTCCAATACTTTGACCACCTGATGCAAAGGACTAACTCACTGGAAAAAAACCCTGATGCTGGGGAAGATCAGGAGAAGGAGAAGGGGATGACAGAGGATAAGACGGTTGGAATGCATCAGCAACTCAATGAGTTTGAGTAACTTATGACATGAGTTTGAATAAACTCCAGGAGATGGTGATGGACAGGGAGGCCTGGCGTGCTGCAGTCCATGGAGTCGCAAAGAGTTGGACAAGACTGAGCGACTGAACTGAATGGAATCTATATATAATTCCTTTGGGGAAAGTTTTTATCATAAAAGGACCACAGGGTTGGATTCACTTTCTCTGATCATCACTTTTCCCTTAATATGTATCTTAACAATGTATATCTTTCAAATTTGTGTATCTTAATTTGGATATTTAAAGAATACACAAACATGCACATTTATATATAATTAAAGAGCAGTAACTGCAAACAGTAAAATGCTTAGTGAAATGCTGTTGATCCTTGCCTGTAACTGTATTTTGTGTAACTCTTCTCTCTCCTATTAGACTAAGAAGTTATTGATGCATTATTAATGGGCAATTTATCCATCTATCTTTAAAGTGTTTAGTGTTTTCTACATAGTAGTTCCTTAGTAGCTGCTTCAGTATTTATTGACCAATAAGTGACTCAGATGCAAGATTATCATTATCTTTCCTTTTTTTCAGTTTTGAAAGGTGGATTTCTGGTCTTCACCCTGAACATTAGAATCCTCAGAGGTGATGTCTAGGAAACTGAGTTTGTACAAGAAACTCGAAAGGTATTCTTTTTTTTTTCACAGTAGGCTTTGACAATCTTAGTTATTAAACTCTGTTGGTTTTCCTTTTTCACCTTCTAATCGACCCTGCACCTTTGTGTACTGCTGAGGTATTTCTGTGGGTATTCTGGTACATCCTTTTACCTTATACGAGGTCCATAATAGAAGAGGCCCCTTGATTTATTTAGAATATGATGCACTGATAAAACAATGATCATTTGAAACCTATCCCCATTAAAAATGACTTATAAGCCTAACAATAAAAGGTGATATAGCAAGACATGCATGCCATAAGCCTTTTAACTAAGTGACTAACCACTAACTTAGCTTCTAGCAGCCTGCATGAAAAGGGAAGCATGATCTTACAGTCTTAAGTACCGAAGCTGAGCAGGGCCCTGTGGGACTCCTGGGTACAAAAGCCTTTCTGTGTCCCCCATTTCTTGTTTGTAGGAAGCAGGCTTCATTCATTTGGAGAAGGCGATGGCAACCCACTCCAGTACTCTTGCCTGGAAAATCCCATGGACAGAGGGGCCCGGTGGGCTGCAGTCCATGGGGTCGCTAGGAGTCGGACACGACTGAAGCGACTTAGCAGTAGTAGTAGTAGGCTTCATTCAGCCTCCATGACCTTCCCTGAGTTCTGAAGCACAGTTCAAACCATCGATAGTCAGAGAGGAGCAGGGATACAGAGAAAAGGGAGAAGCGATTGGAAGGCGGGAGGGCAGTGCCGGGTCTCCCCTCAAGGGATATGCGTGGCAATATCTTTGAGCTCTTCTGCAGAACTAAAACCATCACCAGATGGAAGACTTTTAACTGCTTGATGAAGCATTCTTCATTCCAGAGAGAGGGTCTTAGAGAGAAAGTCATTACGAAACCCCCAGATGTCAGAGGATATTTGGATTGAAGGAAGGCTGGCCCTGCAGGCCCCCCGACCCTTATCGGCAACCCTGTCCCTCCACTACAAGACTCCACAGAGCTCTCCTGACATCAGGTTGGGGCACAGTCCTGAGGGCATTAGCCTGCTGTGGCCCCCGTTGCCAGGCAAAGCAATATAGCTGTTCTTTTCTACTTCACCCAAACTCTGTCTACACAAGATTCTGTTTGATACCAGTGTGTACAGGCTGATTTTTGGTATCAAGATTTGTAAAGAAAACTAAATAATCTGCCTAGAAACACAAGAATTTTTGACATAAATATTAGAAATAATTTTCTTTGGTGGGTCTAACACAGTAGCATAATGTAAAAATAAACCATTTAATCTCTTTGTAGTAAGTATAAGAATGAGTTGCTGGAGGTTGTTTGGTTAAACAGAATATTGGGTACATCCACAATATAGATGGATGGGTTATAGTAGACAGTTAGAGGGAAAAAAAATTCCTTAAGCTTGTATGAAACATTTCCAATGCAGTTAAGGTACACAGAGGTTTTGGTGGTTTGAGGAATCAACAGAATACTTATCCCGCAGTCAATCTTTCGTAGATACTCTGTCTCTGAGGTGAGATTTTAAAAGATGAATGAGTTTGCAGCTATACTACATCACAGATACCTAGAGTGCAGCTCTTCTGTGTTGGCCATTAAAGCTGGAGACTTATACATTGATAGACATTTAAACTGATAAAGCCTGAAAAGCCCTAGGCAAGCCTACAAGGTACGCTAAAGTAGTACCTTAAGAGGACACTCCGATAATCACTGGCCCTCGACATGGATCAGTCTCACACACTGAGACTGGGTGCAGACCTTATGCATCCCACATATGGTCCCTCTTAACTCGAATTTCACTAGTTGTAATATAATAGAATATCCTAAATATAAAATTTATTCTCAAATGTTCCTAAAATGGAGTCACAGTGGGTTAAAAAGATTTTTTTGTAGATAAAAGAAAAAAGTATTAAAAGTACAAAATACTCTTGAAAAATATATAGAATTTTTTTTGTCTTGATTTGACTTACCTTGTAAGGTCTGGATAGATTGGGCTCCTGGAATCTCAGTTTAAGCAAGCCCACCATCATTAGCCCAAGTTGAATCCAGTCTGTGAATCCCACATAATTTATTAAAAGGATTAAGTCTGAGGGAATAATTAAGATGGAGGCAAAGATGAGCATTTGGATCACAGCTGCAACTGGACAAGAGTGGATATTCAAAGTTGAGAGGATCAAAGGAAGCTGACCCTCCTGGCTTGCCATGTACCATAACCTTGATGTTGAAAACACAGTACAGTTGAGGGAGCTAACTATTGAGGAAGAAACACCAAGGGAAACGGCCCATTGCAAGGAAGGGATTACTCTATCCATCCAGGTGACAGCAACGGCATCTGTAAACAAGGAGAGAAGCCACCAATTACGCGACTGATGTAGCGTGTATACTGCATAGTACTTTTAATTAGCTTAGAAAGCATTAAGGTATCATTGTAGCAAAGGCAAGGACTGGTGTAAGTAGTAGGTTGAAACTGCCAAAGTTCTCTAAAAATCACAAATGAGTCTTGGATTTGGTCAAATGCATTTTATGACTCTCTTAATATTATACTGTGATTTTTGTCTGTTATCATATTAATATAGTAAAGTATTAATTGATTTTGGGATGCTAAACCAACCAATGATAAACCTCACTTGCTCATGGCGTATGCTCTTTTCTATGTGTTGCTGGACTCAGTTTACCAGTGTTTTTAAGAACTGTGTTACGCTGTAGTTCATGGAGCAATGCATGTCGTATGCAACGTGTATGTGATTTCTTTTTTTGTGTAAAGAATTTTTCTGGCTTTGGTGTCATAGAAATACTGGTTCCATAAAATAAGTTTGGATGTGTTCTGTCTTCCATTTTCTGGAAGAGTTTGTTTAGGAGTGGTATTTNGTTTTTAAGAACTGTGTTACGCTGTAGTTCATGGAGCAATGCATGTCGTATGCAACGTGTATGTGATTTCTTTTTTTGTGTAAAGAATTTTTCTGGCTTTGGTGTCATAGAAATACTGGTTCCATAAAATAAGTTTGGATGTGTTCTGTCTTCCATTTTCTGGAAGAGTTTGTTTAGGAGTGGTATTTCTTTCTTTCTTAAATGTTTGATGCAATTCATCAGTGAAGCTACGAGGGCCTGGGATTTGACCTGTGGGAAGATTTTAGATTTTTAACTCAATTTTTAAAAAAATATAGATCTATTCAGATATTTTAGAGTCTGACACTGTTTCCACTGTTTTCCCATCTATTTGCAATGAAGTGATGGGACCAGATGCCATGATCTTTGCTTTCTGAACGTGGAGCTTTAAGCCAACTTTTTCACTCTCCTGTTTCACTTTCATCAAGAGGCTTTTTAGTTCCTCTTTA
>SJYB01006275.1:49672-63547 GCA_006408585.1 Antidorcas marsupialis
CCACCTGATGTGAACAACTGACTCACTAGAAAAGACCTTGATTCTGGGAAAGATTGAAGGCAGGAGGAGAAGGGGAGGACAGAGGATGAGATGGCTGGATGGCATCACCGACTTGATGGACATGAGTTTGAGTAAACTCCGGGAGTTGGTGATGGACAGGGAGGCCTGGTGTGCTGCAATTCATGGGGTCACAAACAGTCAGACACAACTGAGTGACTTTTTTGACTGATTCGTATATTTTATGTGTTGTGGAGGTAGTTCTGTTAACTCAAGAGTAATAAAAATTACTCTGTGCCACACAGCCACTTTCTTTTCCATAGCCTCTCCCCTTCTCCTCAGCCTCTGGTTGAGGAGAAAGATGACTAGGGATTGACTGAGGTCTCCCTACTCAAAAGGCTATACCCACCCACGTAGGCTAGGAAAGTTTATGACAGTTCTTAGATATGGGTTCCCAAGTCATCAACAAGCCCAGGACTGTGGAGTGAAAGGTTGATTCAGTTAAGGGGATCTGGGTTGAACTCACAGTGCAGAAAGGAAGCCCTCTACCCACAGAGGTTCCTTTGTGAGTAAAGCCCTTTGGGTCCACTCAAAGTGTTATAGTTTCACACCTTCCACTGTTGGCTATTTGTTGGTGTTGATATTTTAGGTAGAGGTGTGTGTAGAGAGTATAATGGGACATGTGAGTTCCTTCGAATCCCCTTTCCTTTCTCCCTCTTTGTGCAGTTCAAAAAATAATGTTGAATCTCAGTGGGAGAAAGAGCACAGACCTGATGGAAAACTTCACGGCAGTGATGGTGGTGGTCAAGGATGCAATATCTCAATCTAACTTTGATGTGCCCTGTGACAAAAGCTACTGGAAGCTGCAGGTTTACAGGGGATTGTTCCTAAGTGATCACGTGTCCTCTAGCCCCAGCTGTGGTTGTTCCAGACACTGGCACTGTAATGGAGACACTGTACACACTGATGCCAGCTGATGTCTTGTCTCAAACATTGCCAGCACCTCTTTTCTATTCACTTGCCCCTGAAGACCAAGACTAACTCACATTCATGTGGCAAGGCCTTCAATAGGCTTTCACAGTACCCCACTAGGATTCCTAAACTCCCCCGCTCTCTGCCCTCAGCTGGTCTTCAGGATTTTTCAAGAGTGTTTCTGCCATCCGAGATCCAAAATTTATACTATATTGTTCATGATCAGTTGGTTGACAAGTTAAAAGCCTCAGTCTAGAAAGATCTGAATTGGTATTATTACACTTTTACCAACAGACTGATCAACACCAATAAAATTTAGGGTACTGCTTGCCAAGTAAGTTTTCTTGGAAACATGTGGCTAAATTTGCAACACTTACTCCCTCCAGTAGTCAAAAAAAAATTGTCTCTGGTCCTCTACTACTAAAATTAGCCTCGGCACCTTATGAATTCTGTGTGTGTTATAGTGAGCATGCGCCTCACTTGGGATTCTACTTAGTCTTCCATATCAGCTAATTCACAGATCATTGTCTTTTAACTGGACGATCACATCAACAGACTGTACTGAAAGCTGTCCAGCGAGCACACTTTCTACTATTAGGGGTCCACAACCATAATTACTGCTTTGACTTAGAAGTCTCTGTTAACTGACGATGGTCTTCATTGCAGGCAGATTCTTTACTGTCTGAGCCACCAGGAAAGCCCCTTTTCTATTGCATTTCCCGGCAAAGAGAGGCACCGTACAGCTGGAGCTTCCCCTTGAGGTTTTTTACTTGCTTCCTCCTTGATAACAGCTATCGGGTAAATCCTTTTGAAAAAATAATACTAGCTCAGCAAGTAGCACTGGGATATTGTAAAACTGAACACCTGACTCATGGAGGCCTTATGACTTTCCAGCCTGATAATCTCACTTTGGGATGAATCAAATTGAACTCAATTATTGAAAAGGTATGAAGAGCCCCCCAAATCTCTCTTATCAGGTGGAAATGGTGTATTCAAGAACACAGCTAGCCTGGCCCAGTGGCTTCTTGGTTTTGCATGACAAAGGGCAAATTACATCCCAGTTTGCTGACTGAAGCAGGGTTGCTGGTTCAGCAGGGCCCTCTGTTCCCAAGGGTCCCTGTAAATATACAGCCATGGTCCACTGGCAGTTTAGCTAAGCTGTGGTGCCCGCCAGGCTGCTACAGCTGCGAGCCTCAGCACCAGCTACACAGAATGGAAAACAGACAGGATATTCTACTCAGGAACTGGAGATCAAAATCAGATTATTCAGTCAGCAGCCTTGATTTCTTTCTATAGTTTATGGCAGTGGAGAGGGGTGTCTTTAGTCTGCCAGTCTGTGGTTTTCCAAGTGACAGACCAAACACCCAGGCCATCGGCAATAGTTCATGTCATTAGAAATGTAAGCATGGTTCATCAAGAGGGGAACTGGCCAGAGCTATGAGAACAGCCTTAAGTTCTGTCCATGGAGCCCATTCGCTGATGAGAATAATCGGAATAAAACTGTTGATTGATACTGAGCTATTCAGATTGCCGTGACAACGTCTGAATCGATCATCTTTCTAGACATGGCATCACACTGACTATCACATACTGGAAAAGGACTCCAGTATTTGATACAGAATAAGGTCTATAGAGTAGAAGCCTATAGAAAAGAAAAAGAATTCCATATTTTTGCTACAGAGGCTGACACCGAATGTTACGCTGTGACTTCTGCCAAGATTTGACCGTTTGTTCACCGTGAAGGAGGCCCTTCGCACAAGATACTGTCCCTGCTCGCTTCTGGCAAAGTGGCTACACTGCACTCTTGACCCTCTCTTGGGACGACAGCTCGTAGCTGTTGGTACCTTTCCAGGCTGCATCATTGCTGTTCCAATTTGATCAGCCCTCTGCGGCCACGCCCCTGTGGCCCTTGAAACTAATCTGTGTTACGTGTTTCGCCATTCACCATGTGACAGCTGGACATCACAAAAGCACAGCAACGTGCTGAAGGCAAAGGTACCCCGTGTATCTTTCCTACACCCCATCCGAATGCAGCTGGTATTGTTTCAAGTTTGGATGGCTTCCTCAAAAATCAACCCAGAAATATATCTGACTCCACCTCTCTCACATTGTTCTGGTCCACACACCTTGGTCGGGTAGGTCACTGAATAAACCCTAGAGTGATCTTCCCTGGTGGCTCAGACAGTAAAGAATCTACCTGCAACGCAAGGACCCTGAGTTGGGAAGATCCCCTGGAGAAGGACATGGCAACCCACTCCAGTATTCTTGCCCGGTGAATCCCGTGGACAGAGGAGCCTGGTGGGCTACAGTTTGTGGGGTTGCAAAGAGTCGGACATGACCGAGCGACTAACACTTTCACTCTCGGAGAGTGACCACCTCCTCTTGGCTGCTTCCTGAGTGCTGGGCAGGGAGAATAGCACAGGTAGTTATACATTCCTGTTCTGAAAACTCAGGAGGCTTTCCTGATTATTGCTGGATTTGATGCTTCTTCTTTTCCTCACACAGCAACACCAACCTACCTGGTTGGTATAGCCTCTGGGCAGCAGCATGACCATAAAGAAGCCAAGAGGATTCCAAATCAATTTTGGTTCACACACCTGGGTTCTCTTTTTGGACTGATGTGGTCATAGATTATAAAGATAATGACCACTTGACTGAGTACGCTCTGTGCTAAGTCCTCTTACAGTGGTAATTGTGGCTTTCTAGAAGGGAATATTTAGACTGAAAAATATGGGGATGGAAGGACAACAGTGACCTTTTGTCTTTTAGAGCCACTCCCGGGACATGTCTTCTGAGGGAAGACTGATGGAAGATTTGGATTCCCTGAGCTTGAGGCCCTTCTGCTGTTATGTGGAGATTTCACTTGGCCTTCCTCGCTCTGTCTTTTGGGAATCAGGGCTTGGGGAGCAGCATAAATGACATTCTAGCTCCTGCTACTATATGAAAAATTAATTGTCTGTCTCCATTGCCAGCATCCATGAAACTGTGCCCAGCTACCTTATGAGGAGGTTAAATCTCGGACTTTTCATAGTTGTTGAGAGTCTTGTGATTTCTTCCTTGACCCATGGGCTATTTAGAAGTGTGTTGTTTAACTTTCAAATATGTGAGATTTCTCAAGTTACATTCTGTTGTGGGTTTCTATTGTGCATCTATTGCTGTTGAAGGAAGTGTTTTGTATGATAAAAATATTAAATGTTTTGAGACTTGTTTTATATCCTGATATTATGTCTATCCTAGGGAATGTCCCACAAGTGCTTGAAATAAATATATATTCTGCTTCTGTTTGGTGGAGCATTCTATAAATGTCAATTAGATCAGTTTGATTGATAGTGGTGTGCAGATCTTCTATATCTTTATTGATTTTTTTGTCTAGTTATTGAGTGATGTACTGACATCTGCAACGATAGTTGCTGAATTGTCTATTTCTCCTTTCAGTTACATTAGTATGGCTTCATGTATTCTGGGGCTGTGTGTTTTTTAGAGGTATGTGCATTTATAATTGTTATATCTTCTTCATGCATTGATCCTTTTATTAATACCATTACAAAATACCTCTCTTTGTCTCTAGTAATCTTTTAGTCTTTAAGTNTATGTCCCACAAGTGCTTGAAATAAATATATATTCTGCTTCTGTTTGGTGGAGCATTCTATAAATGTCAATTAGATCAGTTTGATTGATAGTGGTGTGCAGATCTTCTATATCTTTATTGATTTTTTTGTCTAGTTATTGAGTGATGTACTGACATCTGCAACGATAGTTGCTGAATTGTCTATTTCTCCTTTCAGTTACATTAGTATGGCTTCATGTATTCTGGGGCTGTGTGTTTTTTAGAGGTATGTGCATTTATAATTGTTATATCTTCTTCATGCATTGATCCTTTTATTAATACCATTACAAAATACCTCTCTTTGTCTCTAGTAATCTTTTAGTCTTTAAGTTATTTTGTCTTAATAATATTACTATTCTAGTTTTCTTACAGTTAATGTTTGCATGATAAACTTTTCCATTCTTTTACTTTATACCTGATTGTGTTTTGAATCTAAAGTGTGTCTCATATAGACAGCATACAGCTGGATTGATAATTTTACCCAGTATGACAATCTCTGCCTTTTATTGTTGTGTTTGCATATTCTCATTTAACATTATTGATATTGTCATATTTACCTATGTCACTTTGCTATTTGTTTTTTTATGTCTTATGTATTTTTGTTCTTTTGTTCTTCTATTTTATTGTTTTTTAATTTTATTTTATGTGTTGTTATATTTTATCATTTATTTCTTGTTTATCTATTTATCGTTAAATAGATTTTTTCTCTATACTATATGGCTTGTGGGATCTTCGTTCCTTAAATAGGAATCTAACCCGGGTCCTGGCAGTGAAAGTGCCTCACCACTGGGCTGTTAGGGAATTCCATACAGAGATATTCTTAATGTGCCACTTGATTCCTCTGTTGATTTGTTCAGTTATTTTCTTAATAGTTGGTCTGGTAATTACAGCATCCACTTTTAAATTAATCCAAATCAATTTCCAGTTACTTTCAGTAAAATACGACAACTTTGCTGCTATAGCTCANATATTGTCATATTTACCTATGTCACTTTGCTATTTGTTTTTTTATGTCTTATGTATTTTTGTTCTTTTGTTCTTCTATTTTATTGTTTTTTAATTTTATTTTATGTGTTGTTATATTTTATCATTTATTTCTTGTTTATCTATTTATCGTTAAATAGATTTTTTCTCTATACTATATGGCTTGTGGGATCTTCGTTCCTTAAATAGGAATCTAACCCGGGTCCTGGCAGTGAAAGTGCCTAACCGCTGGGCTGTTAGGGAATTCCATACAGAGATATTCTTAATGTGCCACTTAATTCCTCTGTTGATTTGTTCAGTTATTTTCTTAATAGTTGGTCTGGTAATTACAGCATCCACTTTTAAATTAATCCAAATCAATTTCCACTTACTTTCAGTAAAATACGACAACTTTGCTGCTATAGCTCATTTCCTTCTCTTTGTGCTATTGTTTTCATATATGTTATATTTATATATTTAATAAACCCTACATTTAAAGTCCAGAGTTATTACCTAAAATAATCTAAGGTATTTTTAAAGAATTCAAAAAGTGTGTGTATACACCTATGGAGTCTTTTATATTTATCTATATATTTAATATTTCTGGTTCTTTTTCTTCCTCCCTTTTGATCCAAGTTCCTTTCTTTCAGTCTGAAGAATTCCCTTCAGTAAGTCTGCTAGCACTGAATACTTTTAGTTTTTGTTAGAGTATCGTCACATACACTTTCACATTCATTATTACTACTACTATGTGAAATGAATAAATAATATACACTCATCTCATTTTACTTTTTACATTTTTAAAAAATTGCAGTATTAGTTGACTCAGAATATTGTGTTACTTTTTTGATGTACAGAAAAATGATTCAATTATATATATATATATTTTCCAGATTCTTTTCCATTATAGGTTATAAGACATTGAATATCATGCCCTAAGCTATTATAGTAAATCCTTGTTGTTTATCTATTTTATGTGTCAGTTCAGTTCAGTCGCTCAGTCGTGTCTGACTCTTTGCGATCCCATGAATCACAGCACGCCAGGCCTCCCTGTCCACCACCAACTCCCGGAGTTCACTCAGACTCACGTCCATCTAGTCCATGATGCCATCCAGCCATCTCATCCTCTGTCATCCCCTTCTCCTCCTGCCTTCAATCCCTCCCAGCATCAGAGTCTTTTCCAATGAGTCAACCCTTCGCATGAGGTGGCCAAAGCACTGGAGTTTCAGCTTTAGCATCATTCCTTCCAAAGAAATCCCAGGGCTGACCTCCTTCAGAATGGTTGGATCTCCTTGCAGTCCAAAGGACTCTCAAGAGTCTTCTCCAACACCACAGTTCAAAGCATCAATTCTGTGTTTAGCCTTCTTCACAGTCCAACTCTCACATCCATACATGACCACAGGAAAAACCAGAGCCTTGACTAGACGGACCTTAGTCGGTGAAGTAATGTTTCTGCTTTTGAATCGGCTATCTAGGTTGGTCATAACTTTTCTTCCAAGGAGTGTCTTTTAATTTCATGGCTGCAGTCACCATCTGCAGTGATTTTGGAGCCCCCCAAAATAAAGTCTGACACTGTTTCCACTGTTTCCCCATCTATTTCCCATGAAGTGATGGGACCGGATGCCATGATCTTCATTCTCTGAATGCTGGGCTTTAAGCCAACTTTTTTCACTCTCCTCTTTCACCTTCATCAGGAGGCTTGTTAAATCCTTGCTGTTTATATATTTTATGCGTAGTGGTGAGCATTTGTTAATACCATATTCCTAATTTATTCCTCCCCTCTTTGCCCTTTGGTAACCATAATTTTTTTTCTATGCCTGTGAGTTTGTTTTCTGTTTTGTAAAATAAATTCAGTTGTGTGGTTTTTAGATTCCACAAATAAGTGATATCATGTAATATTTGTCTTTCTGTGTCTGCCTAACTTTTCTCCGTATGATAATCTCACGTCCATTCATGTTACTGCAGATGGCAATATTTCATTCTACTTTATGCCTGCAAATGTCTATCTGGGGCTTCTCAGGTGGCACAATGGTAAAAAATCTGCCTGCCAGTGCAGGAGACACAGGAGACACGAGTTAGATCCCTGGGTTGAGAAGATCCCCTGGTGTAAAAAATGGCCATATCCTTGCCTAGAAAATTCCATGGAGAGAGGAACCTGGGGAGCTACAGTCCATGGGTTTTCAGAGTCAGACTTGACTGAGCACACACACAGTATCTAACTATCGAGCACACACACACAGTATCTATCTATCGAGCACACACACACACAGCATCTATCGAGCACACACACACAGCATCTATCTATCGAGCACACACACACACAGTATCTATCTATCGAGCACACACACACACAGCATCTATCTATCGAGCACACACACACAGCATCTATCTATTGAGCACACACACACAGTATCTATCTATCGAGCACACACACACACAGCATCTATCTATCGAGCACACACACACACAGCATCTGTCTATCGAGCACACACACACAGCATCTGTCTATCGAGCACACACACACAGCATCTGTCTATCTATCGAGCACACACACACAGCATCTATCTATCGAGCACACACACACAGCATCTGTCTATCGAGCACACACACACAGTATCTATCTGTCTATCTACTGCGTCTTCTTCATCCATTCATCTGCTGATGGACACCTAGGTTGCATGCATGATAATGTAAGGAGTGTCATTTTCTTCTCCTTCTTTTTTTTAATTTATTTTTTTTGCTTATATTTGCTATTGTTTGTGTTAATTTTTTTTATTTTTTAATACTTTAGTCTACGTTACAATACTGTATTTGTTTTGCCATACATTGGCATGAATCAGCCACAGGTGTACACAGTCTCCCAATGTCAAAAAGGAGTGTCATTTTAAAGTTGAGATAACTCGGGAGCGTCAAGCTTGGATGTAGGATAAACTTTATTTTTCTTTTCAATGAAAGTCGATTACTGATTTTCTTTTATTTTTCTGATAACTGAAAGTGTAAAGTTTAAAAAATATTTATTTTATTAATATATTTTTATAGATATATTAAGTTCAGTTGAGGATTGAGCTTCTTTCAATTTGTCTATTTCTAGAGCAAAAAATCACTTTCTGCACTATAGGATAGTAAGTTTTAAAAATATGAAAAATCTGAATAATTTTTATGATAAACTGAAATTCTCTCTCTTATATATATGGAAGGATTCATGTCCACTTCACTAATAGGAAAAGTTAGGCACTCAGGCTCTGTATAGATTTTGGGGATATGTCTGAAGACAAAGCGTCTGAGTTATATTTCCTGCAGGCAAATGCTGAGCCAGAGCACCCTCTCGCTCCTTGTGAAGTATACCTCAAGAGACTTTGATAAGTCTTCTCGTATTTTCTATTCTACTCTATCCACTGTGTTCTGCCTTGTTTTCCTTTTATGTGTCTTGGTGTTTTCCGGATTTTTGGCTGCTAGACCTTACCCTTTACTCTATGCTCTAAAGAAATTGCTTGACCTTTGAACGTCTACCTTTAAATAAATAGATAAATAAATAACCCAGACATGAACCAAATTAGCCTAATTCTCTTGAAGTATGCAAAAAGACCCACTGTACACTCGAACCTCCCTTTATTCAGGACGGTGAAGCAGAGTGTCTTCCTCCTGGCTCTTGCAACCATACCTGAGGACATGATTTCCTTTGGGGTCAGGATGGCTAGGTAGGAAACGTTAACCAGTAAGTAGATCAGGGCCACGAGGGTAAGTGCAGTGACCACACATTTGGGGATATTCTCACTGGGGCTTTTCAACTCTCCTGCAATTAAAAAAAAAAAAAGTGCCACTCAGAAAAAAATGACTAATCAGATCATCTCTGGAAGTAGCTTCATTATAACATACAAAAACTAAAAGAAATAGACTCGACTACACACAGCAAGAGTTCACTTTGTTGAATGCTTATTTACCAAGTTTAGACAAAGTATTAGCTTTAGCAGCAGTGGAATTCTGCTGAATTCTAGGTTTTACTCTTCTGTCTTTGATGTGCCCAACATAAGCTTTTTGGATAAGAAAACAACTCAGAAAACCTGGATTCTAGGCCAGGAGGGCTGGAGCAAATGTTCCCTGACCATACGGCCAGCACTAGAGAAGGGCAAGCTTGTGTTGATGAAGGGTTGGAATAGCTCATCTGGTAATCTGGTCACGACAGTCTAGGACATTCGGGTAGATGCTCCTGCTCTTTTCCCTCCTTGGGTTGTTTCTAGACTAGCTAAATCTTAGATTAAACTTGACTGTATACAGCCAATACCAATTTGACATAGATGTTTAACTACTTGGAAAATTTTTAACTTACAGTATGCAACTCCCTCAAAATAATTCACATGTATTAAAAAGAAAAGTGTAAAGAACATAAAGATTTAGAGGAAAAGAGCTCAGGTACGTCTGAACTTTGAGATGGAGAAAGACTTTTCAAGTGTGGAGATAATGAAAAGTTAAAAGATAGATAGTTTAATACTTGTAGGTATTAAGCTTCTAGTCTTTAAGACTGAAGTTTTTAAAATCTTATGAGCAACAACAACAAAAGCCAGACAACACAGACTCCCCTGGTGGCCAGTGGCCAAGAGGCCGCCGGAAATGCAGGAGCCAGGGCTGCGACCCTCGCCAGGGGGCTAAGACCCCACACGCTGCAGGGCAGCCAAGACCACGCGCCTGAGCTACTGAGCCCGCACGCCCGACCAGAGCGCCGTGCACCACCAAGGGTCCTGCAGGTCGCAACCAAGACTTGACAGACAGATGAGTGAAAACAAACCAAGAAAGCCACTTCCCTGTCTTACAAGGAAGAAATTGGTCATTAACATTTGCAAAACTCTGCCCTCTCACTAGACACTGAAGAAAAAATGATTCATGAAATTTTATTTTCACAGCTTTAAGTGACTAAAGAATGAAAGAGGTTTGATGACTTCAGGTGTCATTTTAATTCACACTCATAGACATTGCCAAGCCTTTCTGGGCTGCAATTTGGCAATAGTTCCCAAGACATTTCTAAATATTTGTATAGTTCACTTAGTAATTTTGCTAAGATTTTTCAAGACTTTCTTCCTAATAAAACAATGAGAGATGCACAAAGGTTTATATAAAAGGATGCTGATTGGAACAATAAGTATAAAATTTCAAAGAGAAAAACTAGAAAAAATTCTGGTATCCAACAGTGCTTGAAAAATGGTCAAATCGCATATGATAAAATGTTGTGTATTCATTTAAAAGCATTTATATTTGAAAATATTTGTGAATTCTCACGATGTGCTTTAAGTAAAATAAATGATGAGTGTACATACAAGTGTGACCCTTGCATGTGTGTACATATAATTGGTAATCTTCATTTTAATTTATACTTTCTGTATTTAAATTTTTCTCTGATGAGCTTTTGCTATTAAAATATTTGTTCAGTAAAAAAAATTGTTGTTGAGTCCTTAAGCTGTATTAGTTCTGCACTTACTTGTTTTAATTTGTAAACACTTAGAAAATATTTTGCTTTCCAAAGTTAGAAAACCACATTTGTACAGAGTTTAGTGCATTTCCACCCACCTGATGGAAGACAGCCACACATTATAGAGAAATAATGTGTTTCTTAGAATTAAGCTGATTAACCCTTCCATGTTTATAGCCTGGTGGAGCTCTTTATAATTTAAAAATAATAACTTTACCTGCTATTCGGACAAGGACTCCCCAACCAGAATATGCAAACAATCCTTGTAAGAAGGCTTCAGCAATCTGTGAAGCATCCGGAACGTCAGCATCGAAAGCTCGCTCAAACCTGGCTAGGTTCTCTCTTCTTCCTCTCACCAACAACACGATTCCAGTTACAGAGATGAAGCCGAGAACTGTCATTTTCACAGCCGTACCGACAGTCTGAAACCACGTCACCTCCTTCACTCCCCGAGCATTCAGAATTCCCAAGCACCACAAGATAGCCAATGCCAGACATTTCTTTGGCATCTCAGGAACAAAACACCCAGGATAGAAAGGCTGCATAATGTACCCCGCTAGCAGCAAGCCACGCGCAGCGATTCCTGCGGGAGTACTGAATAGATTGGTCCAGAGGTAGAAGAAAGCAACAAAGGGTCCGAGAGACCTTTTCAGGAAATAATACTGTGCCCCACTTCTAGGGAAGGTGGTCCCCAGCTCTGCGTGGCTCAGGGCAGCAAGCATAGATGCCACGGCACAAGCAGCCCAAATGCTTAGGGACACCCCCACGTTGAGTGAAGAGTATTTTAACACCCCTTTTGGAGCAACAAATATTCCCGCACCTATGATGATACTGAATAAAAAAATTGTCCCATGGAAATATCCTATTACCCGCTGAAGCTGAGTGCTTTCTCCCACCTTCATTTTCTCAAGTCTGACACTTGATGTCCAAAGCAAACATAAATTCACTGTTTACTCTGTGACACTCGTGATATTCTTACAGTTAAATGCTTTGGTTCCCTCCTCCTCTCTTGCTCAAATAGACTTCCTCACAGCACTTAGCATAATAATAAAAAAAAAAGTTAACTTGTAAAGTTAATTAAACTAAAGTTTATGAGCTCTTAAAATTAGGGTTAAAATGTTTTACTGTTAAACATTTTAAAAGTTAAACACAATTAAACAAGTTAGACACAGCTAATTTGGAATAAGAGATGAAAACTTCCCAGCCAGGTCTCCTCTGTGGATATGTAACCACATTCATTTTGATCCTTAAACAAGTAATTCTTTAAAACTTTGTACTGTAAGGAACTCTGCAAAGAATGACAAAAACACAAGGTCTGAATCATAAGTTTGCCCCTTGTTAGCAGATCTTGGTCTGAATCACACACACACACACACACACACACACACACACACATCTGCCACTTACTAGAAAATCCACGTCACTTTTTTTTTTTAATGGGACTGATAATCCTTATCTTATTTTTTCTTTAATAGAATTAAATGAGGTAATTACTGAGGAAGCAAATGCTAGTACAGAGTTCCAATGCTATACCTAACATACTGTGTGTATGTGCTCCGGTGTGTATGACCCTTTGAACTGCAGCCCACCAGGCTCCTCCATCCACGGGATTTTCCAGGCAGGAGAACTGGAGTGGGGTGCCATTTCCTCCTTCAGGGGATCTGCCCGACCTAGGGGTCGAACCCACTTCTCCTGCGTCTCCTCCATGGCCAGGCTTATTTTTTACCACTGAGCCACCTGGGAAGCCCCACCTAACATATTTTCAGTTCAGTTCAGTCGCTCAGTCGTGTCCGACTCTTCGCAACCCCATGAATTGCAGCACGCCAGGCCTCCCTGTCCATTACCATCTCCCGGAGTTCACTCAGACTCACGTTCATCGAGTCCGTGATGCCATCCAGCCATCTCATCCTCTGTCATCCCTTTCTCCTCCTGCTCCCAATCCTTCCAATAGGAATCCANAGGCCTCCCTGTCCATTACCATCTCCCGGAGTTCACTCAGACTCACGTTCATCGAGTCCGTGATGCCATCCAGCCATCTCATCCTCTGTCATCCCTTTCTCCTCCTGCTCCCAATCCTTCCAATAGGAATCCATAAAAGTTAGTTTTGTCATTTGGTTATTTTCAGTTCAGTTCAGTTCAGTCCCTCAGTCATGTCCACCTCTTTGTGATCCCATGGACTGCAGCACGCCAGGCCTCCCTGTCCATCACCAACTCCTACAGTTTACCCAAACTCATATCCGTTGAATCAGTGATGCCATCCAACAAACTCATCCTCTGTCGTCCTCTTTTCCTCTTGCCTTCAATCTTTCCCAGCATCAGGGTCTTTTCCAATAAGTCAGCTCTTCGCATCAGGTGGCCAAAGTATTGGATTTTCAGCATCAATATTGGTCCTTCCAATGAATATTCAAGACTGATTTCCCTTAGGATGGACTGGCTGGATCTCCTTGCAGTCCAAGGGACTCTCAAGAGTCTTCTCCAATACCACAGTTCAAAAGCATCAATTCTTCAATGCTCAGCTTTCTTTATACTCCAACTCTCACATCTATACCTGAATACTGGAAAAACCATAACCTTGACTAGACAGACCTTTGTTGGCAAATAATGTCTCTGCTTTTGAATATGCTGTTTAGGTTGGTTATAATTTTCCTTCCAAGGAGTAAGCATCTTTTAATTTCATGGCTGCAGTCACCATCTGCAGTGATTTGGGAGCCCCCCAAAATGAAGTCTGTCACTGTTTCCACTGTCTCCCCATTTATTTGCCATGAAATGATGGAACCAGATGTTATGATCTTAGTTTTCTGAATGTTGAGCTTTAAGCCAAATTTTTTGCTCTCCTCTTTCACTTTCATCAACAGGCTCTTTAGTTCTTCTTCAC
>SJYB01006276.1:0-11630 GCA_006408585.1 Antidorcas marsupialis
CTATTTATTTATGATCATGATGAGGAAGACAAGAGACTGTTCGGCCAGATCTTGAGATGGTCTGGCAGTTCTATCAGTGTTTCAGTTGGACCAACGGGCAATGAAAAGGTATCATGACGGCACACTAATTCAGGAGGCAAAAGAATGATTTTGCCACAGGGTAGACTCATGCGGGCTTTCTAATGTGAATTACTGATAGAACCCTGGGTTGTCACAGCCATCTAGAAACGCAGTAAAACAACTCTTTTTAAACTGAAGTATTCTTGGTTTATAATGTGTTTATTTCAGATGTACAGCAAAGTGATTCAGTTATATATATATACATAAATGCATATACCTGAAATTATTGCTGTACATTTGAAATAAACACATTATAAATATATAATTGGATACATATACATTTGAATATGTATATTCAAATTATGCCTGTGAAGTTTTTTCAGATTCTTTTCCATTCTAGATTATTAAAAGATATTGAATACAGAAGGTCCTTGTTGCTTATCTAAGTAAAGCAACTCTTAATTAAAGAATGATCTGTTATTACAATTCTATTTATTTCACTGAGAGAGATTTCACTGATCTAGTGACTTCCTCAAATACAACCTAGAGAACAACTGAGATTCTCTCTCTGTTTTCAGCAGAAAATATTTCAAATCTGTCTGTTTACTTGGATACCGTACGACACGTTTAATTTGGGAAGTACTGGAATTTGACCTTGAGCCAAAGGAAAGAGGAAACGAAAGTCCCCATCTGGATGCTGTGGGAGATTCCATAAGTGCTTGCCAGTATCCAGTTTTCTGTTACTCCTAGAGAACACAGAAGATTATACTTTTTATCTCTTGAAATTAATTTCATCCATGGAATTAATTCTGGTTAATGAAATGTAAACAAAAATGATGTGTATATCTTCGGAGCCAAAATAATCATCTCTGCTCCCCTCTTCAAATGGGGATCCCGGTGGCGGTGTCCACGCCCGATAACGGCTGCCGCTGCTGCTGCTGAGTCGCTTCAGTCGTGGCCGACTCTGTGCGACCCCAGAGATGGCAGCCCGCCAGGCTCCCCCGTCCCTGGGACTCTCCAGGCAAGAACACTGGAGTGGGTCGCCAAGTTCTTCTCCAATGCATGAAAGTGAACAGTGAAAGTGAAGTGGCTCAGTCGTGTCCGACTCTCCCGATAACTAGTATAAGGCATTTTGCCTGAACAAGGAATAAATCTGAACCAATGAGATTTGGAGTTTGTCTGTTACCTCATTATACTTTACTCTGTAACACTGCCTATCTGAGAATGGTGGAACTCTGATATTTCAGAAAAAGTTACTAGACTGTTTTGAGTAAGTTGGAAATGAGGAAAGAAAAGTTAAAAGATGTTGATGTTACAAAAGCACAGTTTGAAAGTGAATGTGTAGCTTTTGTGACTGTTACAAAATCGTCCTTTAAAGCCTTGGGACAACACTGGACCTATGGAGATTACTGGAACAGCTATTTTCAAATAACAAAATCTATGATCCAATTATGAAATATGATGCAAACACAGCCTTGTCTCAAAAGAAGAGGCTTTTCTGTTGGTCGCCATAGCAACAAGAGCTTGGACTCTTAACAGGCCAGAGGCCAAGTTACTATGAATAGACTTCTCAAATCTCTCCTAATGTCACAAGCTGATTCATTATGATAAAATCTCTCTCTCTCTCTCTGTCACTCTTTTTTAATACATGTTTATATCCACATACCTGCTTTGGGCAACATACGAAAAGTACATCCCTTCATGGATCATAGCCTTGAAATGGAAAAGAGCTTGTGTAACTCAGTGAAGTTATAAGCCACGCAGTGCAGGGCCACCAAAGGTGAATGGGACAAAACGTGGTTCACTGGAGAAGGAAATGGCAAACCACTCCAGCATCCTTATCGGGAAAACCCCACGGACAGTATGAAGAGACAAAAAGACATGACGCTGAAAGATGTCTCCCAGGCTGGAAGATGCTACTGGGGAAGGGCCGGTGCAATTGCTAGCAGCTCCAGAGAAAACAAACGGCTGGGCCAAGCTGGAGATGACGCTCAGCTGTGGATGTTATCTGGTAGTGAAAGCAAAGTCTGATGCTGTAAAGAACAATACTGCATAGGAACCTGGAATGTTAGGTCTATGAATCGAGGTAAATTGGACATGGCCAAACAGGAAACGGCAAGAGTGAACACCAACATCTTAGGAATCAGTGAGCTATTAATAAAATGGATGGGAATGGACAAATTTAATTCAGATGACCACTATATGGACTACTGTGGGCAAGAATTCCTTAGAAGAAATGGAGTAGCCCTCATAGTCAACAAAAGGGTCTGAATTTGCACCCAAATACTTGGGTGCAATCTCAAAAATGCTAGAATGATCTCGGTTTATTCACAATGCAAACCATTCAACATCACAGTAATCCAAGTCTGTGCCCCAACCATTAATGCTGAAGAAGCTGAAGTTGACTGATTCTATGAAGACCTACACCAGCTAGAACTAATATCAAAAATAGACGTTCTTTTCATCGTAGAGGATTGGAATGCAAAAGTAGAGAGTCAAGAGATACCCAGAATAACAGGCAAGTTTGGTCTGAGTACAAAATGAAGCGGGGCAAAGGCTAAAAGAGTTTAGACAAGAGAACAACTAGTCTATGAATCAAGGTAAATTGATTTATCCTATTACATACTTTTTCTTTTTAAGCCAAGAGACAACTCTACACATGAACATCACCAGATGGTTAATATAAAAATCAGACTGGTTATGTTCTTTGCACCAGAAGATGGAGAAGCTCTATACAGTCGGCAAAAACAAGACCTGGAGCTGACCGACCTTCCCAGGCGGCACTAGTGGTAAAGGACCCTCCTGCCAGCACAGGAGACGAGGGACACTCAGGTCCGATTTCTGGGCCGGGAAGATCCCCTGGAGGAGGGCACGGAGACTCACTCCACTCTTCTTGCTTGGAGAATCCTATGCACAGAGGAGTCTGGTGGGCTACAGTCCACAGGGTCAGACAGAATCGGACTTGACTGAAGCGACTTAGCACACACACATGGAGCTAACTGTGTGTTAGATCATGAGCTCCTTATTGCAAAATTTAGCCTCACATTGAAAGAGTAGGGAAAAGCACTAAGCCATCCAGCTATGACCTAAATCAAATCCTTTATGGTTATATGGTGGAGGTGATGAATTGAGTCAAAGGATTAGATCTGAGAGATTGCCTGAAGAACTATGGACAGAGGTTCATAACACTGTACAGTAGGCAGTGATCAAAACCATCCCAAAGAAAAAGAAATGCAAGAAGGGAAAGTGGCTGTCTGAGGAGGCCTTACAAATAGCTGAGGAAAGAAGAGAAGTGAAAGATACGGGAGAAAGGGAAAAATATGCCCAACTGAATGCAGAGTTCCAGAGAACAGCAAGGAGAGTAAGAAGGCCTTCTTCAATGAACAGTGCCAAGAAATAGAGGAAAATAGAACAGGAGAGACTAGAGATCTCTTCAAGAAAGCTGGGGGTATCAAGGGAACATTTCATGCAAAGATGAGCACAATAGAGGACAGAAACAGCAGTGACCTAACAGAAGCAGAAGAAATTTAGGAAGAGGTGGAAAGAATACAAAGAACTGTACAAAAAGGTCTTAATGACTGGGTTAACCACGATGGTGTGATCACTCACCTATAGCCGGACATCATGGAGTGTGAAGTCAAGTGGGTCTTAGGAAGCATCACTATGAACAAAGCTAGTGGAGGTGACAGAATTCCAGCTGAGCTGTTTCATACCCCAAAAGATGACGCTGTAAAATACTGCACTCAGTATGTCAACAGATGATGAAAACTCAGCAGTGGCCACAGGACTGGAAAATGTCAGTTTTCACTCCAGTCCCAAACAAGGACTAAACAGGGTCAGTTTTCACTTCAGTCCCAAAGAAGGAAAATGGCAAAGAGCATTTCAGTTACTGTGTATTTGTGCTCATTTTAAATGTTAGCAAGGTAATGTTCAAAATCCTTCAAGCTATGCTTCAGAAGTATGTGAAAGTAACAACACCCAAATGTACAAGTCTGGGATTTGAAGAGGCAGAGGAACCAGAGATCAAAATTCCCAACATACGTTGGATCAGGGAGAAAGAAAGGGCGTTCCATAAAAACATCTACTTCTGCTTCATTGACTATGCTATGCTAAAGTCTTTCACTGTGTGGATCACAACAAATTGTGGAAAATTTTTAAAGAAATGGACGTACCAGACCACCTTGTCTATCTCCTGAGAAACCTGCATGCAGGTCAAGAAGCAACAGTTAGAACTGGACATGGAATAACTGATTGGTTCAAAACCGGGAGGGGAGTATGAAAAGGCTGTTTATTGTCACCCTGCTTATTTAACTCTATGCAGAGTACATCAAGTGAAATGTCAGACTGGATGAATCATGAGCTGGAATCAAGATTGCCAGGAGAATTATCAATAACCTCAGATACGCAGATGACACTACTATAATGGCAGAAAGCCAAGTGGAACTAAAGAGCCTCTTGATGAGGGTGAAAGAGGAGACAGAGAAAGTTGGCTTAAAATTCAACATTCAAAAAACTAATATTATGGCATCTGGTCCCATCTATTCATGGCGAATAGATGGGGAAAAATGCAAACAGTGGCAGATTTTACTTTCTTGGGCTCCAAAATCACTGCAGCCATGAAATTAAAAGACACTTGCTTCTTGGAAGAAAAGTTATGACAAACCTAGACAGCTTATTAAAAAGCAGAGACATCATTTTGTCAAAAAAGGTGCACATGGTCAAGCTATGGCTTTCCCAGTAGTCAAAGAAAATCAACCCTGAATATTCACTGGAAGTACAGACGCTGAAGCTCCAATACTTCAGCCAACTGATGCTAAGAGCCAACTCATTGGAAAATACTCTGATGCTGGGAAAGACTGAAGGCAAAATGAAAAGGGGCAACAGAGGATGACATGGTTAGATAGCATCACTGACTCAAAGGACATGCACTTGAGTGCCGGGAGCCAGCGTGAGGAACTCCGCCCATCCAAAGGTCATGAGGAAGGTGGCTTGGTACACACAAAGGCGTGATCAAGCCTCAGGAAACCCCCTGTTCCCAAGCATCTACCCCCAAAACCAGAGTCTGTTTTATGCTCTCACCTACGCCTCTGACTTTACGAGGGGCTCCCCCCGCATCACCATTTCTCTCGGAGGAGGAGTTAACTTGCAGCTCCAGTTAATAAAAATTCCTGGGCGTGACAAGAGTGTTTCAACTTCAACTCCTCTGAAGTTTCTCTGGCCTGCCTGAGTGTGTTCGTCCGGCCACATGTGATCGTTTACAGCCTCCCAACCATGAGAGGCACGAGATGCTTTAAACTTTCTATATACAGACTCTTTTGAGAAGTTAGAAGATTATTAGCATAGTATAGTGGGTTGATTAGAAATTATATTGGTGAAGGTTTCTTTCATTTGTTGTGCCAATAATTGCTGCTAATTCCCTGCCTTGGGTGGGAGAAAGGTGTCTCAGGTCAAACCTCTCTGCTGGCAGACTAGCTTGTGTGACAGGATTATCCATGCTCCTGCCACACGATTGTTTACAACCTCTCAACCATAAACAGCACAGAGAGTTTGGAGTATTTTGAGAGTCTTAATTAGCACAGGGCTTTTCTCATTGTTGAGTCAATGATTGCTGTCAGGCCTCCATATCCTTAGGTACCTGGGAATATATTAATCAATGTATTTGGAAAATAGAAAAGGAAATACAGTAGTTTTTAAGGTTAGCAATACTATACTTTTTGAGTTAATGAATTTTCTCTTTTGTAATAGATCACTGTACTTTGTTATAAATCATTGTGTCCTTGCTATGGAAAAATGTAACTTTATCACTATCTTAAGACTAAATAGATCTTAAGGGGAAAAATGGTGAAAGGATTTTCATTTGTTGGGCTGATGTTTGCTGCTAAATCTCCATATTCCCTGCTCTTATAATGAATATAACTAGCATATAGGAGAAATAAGAATTAACCTTTAAGATCGATCATGTTAACCTTGGGTTAAATAAATTCCTTTCTTGACTGTAACTCACTACACCCTCACCCTATAGGAATGAAGCTTTATTTGGAGGGTGGTGCTTGGTTTAAGAAAAAACATCCTCAGAAAAAATAAGTTTTTTGGTTATCAGAAAGAAAGGGTCGTAANAAAAATGTAACTTTATCACTATCTTAAGACTAAATAGATCTTAAGGGGAAAAATGGTGAAAGGATTTTCATTTGTTGGGCTGATGTTTGCTGCTAAATCTCCATATTCCCTGCTCTTATAATGAATATAACTAGCATATAGGAGAAATAAGAATTAACCTTTAAGATCGATCATGTTAACCTTGGGTTAAATAAATTCCTTTCTTGACTGTAACTCACTACACCCTCACCCTATAGGAATGCAACTTTTCTGCTACCTTCAGAGGGTGGCGCCTGGTTTAAGAAAAAACATCCTCAGAAAAAATAAGTTTTTTGGTTATCAGAAAGAAAGGGTCGTAAAATGTCAGCAGGCCTCATGGCCAGAAGATGATGTAAAACCCCTGAGACCTTTTTTTTTGTAAAGCACCTGATTTTGATAAAGGTCAGGACTGCTGACCCCTACGTGGCTCTGTATTCATCCCTATGTGTAACAAAAGGTATATAAGCAAACCTAAAAATAAAAAAATTAGGATCAGTTTCTGGAAAGGCTGATTCCTTCATGTTGTTTCTTTCTTGCTATCCATTTTTCTGGCTGAATTCCCATCTAGAATGTGGGTACTCACCAAGCCTGCTAATTTTGCCTGGGCTTCTAAGATTGGACCGGGGAGGCCTCAGTGCCTCCTCTCCTTCAGGAGAACAGAAAGATGCCTGTGGCCTACATAGGTGGTGATTGGTATTCCACGTAAACCAAGTTATTCAGCCTCTTTTTCTCCAATCCCTCTCTATCTGTAATTAAATAAGTTTTTTCCTAGAACACTGACTCCGTCTCACCTTCGGATTACCCTGGACCCACCGGGGCTGGACCCTGGCACTTGAGCAAAGTCCGAGACATCGTGGAGGACAGAGGTACCTGATGTGCTACAGTCCGTGGTGATGCAGGGTTAGACATGACTTAATAATTGAATAATAATGACAAATGCATGTTATAAATCATCACAGAAATCAGTTGGTAAAGACTTTACTTGAAATGAACTTCAAGCAGGTACAAAAGCAAAAATCAAGAATGTTTTGGGAGTATCACAAAGAGACCTGAAACAAGAACAGGAATAAATCTTGGTATATAAAATGGGGCAAAACGAAACTCAGAATAGCATAAGCTAAAAATGGTAGGTAAGAATTTTGGATAACATCTGAAAGAGGCTTCTTCTTTAGTTCAGTGCTTTCCATTTTATTCCAAGCTACACTAATGGAAGACAAAATGTTAATAGTTATTTTCTTGTTAAAGTGACCCATAAGCAAATGCACTGCATCAGTATAGGCTAAAGATAAGTTATTGATAATGTAGTTTCTTTACTGCAAGAATTCAGAGTCTTAGTATGCTAATGACTAGCGTGCATCTCTAAGAATATGAGTTAATTTTAAGTAAAATATACCAGATGTACTTAACCAAGGAGGAATTGTTCTCTAAGTTTTATTTTAAATCATCTGACAAAGAACAAAAATGTCCAAGTATTATATATGCTTTTGGAATTATATAAAGTAAGTGAGGAGCCTCCACTGCTTGGTCTATGTAATTCTGTCTTATTAGGTAACCATGATAAGTGTTTTGAACATATTTTAAAAAAATTTTATAACATAAGAAGGCCACAGTTAATAAGTGAAAACAAGCAGACAGGAGATAAATAGAAAATAATAAGTGAAAAAAAAAGGCAAATCAAACTATATTTGCACTCAGTCTCTCAGTCATGCCCAGCTCTTTGTGACCCCAAGCACTGTAGCTCACCAGGAGGCTCTGTCTACGGAACTTTACAGGCAGGAATACCGAAGTGGGTTGCCATTTCCTACGCTAGGGAATCTTTCCTGACCCAGGGATCTAACCTGCATCTCTTGGGTCTACCTGCATTGGCAGGTGGATTCTTTACCACTGAGCCACCTCGGAAGATCAAATCAAACTATATAAATAACATTAAATGTGAATGAATTAAGCCATCTAATCAAAATGTAAATATTTATAGACTGAGTAAAAATAAAGATTCATGTGTAAGCTGTCAACAGAAGACACACATTAGATTCAAAGATATAAGTAGGTTGAAAGTAGATGGATGAAAAAAATATCATACAAATAACAACCACAAGAAAGCTGGAAAAGCTATATTAATGTCAGATAAAACAGATTAAAATTTTTTTATTAGAGATAAAGAAGAAATGTTTTGTAAGACAGGTGGTCAACTTTATAGAAAATTATAAAAATTATATATATATATATTTCTAATAGCAGAGCATTAAACCCATGAAGCAAAAAAAAATCAGAATTGAAGGAAGAAATAGTAATAACAGTTTCAGATTACGGTATCTAACTTTTAATAATAAATAGAACAATTAGATCAATAAAGAAATGGAAAACTTGAATACACCAGACCTATAGTCATAGACCTAACAGATATCTATAGAATATTCACCCAATAACAGTATAATACACAGTCTTCTCAAGCACAAATAGAATATTCTCCAGGTAAAACCATATACTATGTCATTAAAGAAACCTAAACATATTTAATAGGATTAAAATCATAGAAAGTGTCTTCTCCAATTGGAATGAAATAAAAATTACTAATAAAGAAAAGTAGAGAATTCTCAAGTATCTGGACATTAAATCACACATTACTAAATAACAAGTAGTTCAAAAAAATAAATCACAGGAGAAATTTAAAAATAATGATATAAATGAAAATGAGAATATACTAAAGTCTATGGGATATAGTTAAGCAGTGCTTAGGGATACATTTATAGCAATGCCTATCACAAAATAAGAAAGACCTAACGCCAGCTTCCACCTTAAGGCCCTGGAAAAAGAACAAACTAAATTCAAAGGAAGCAGAAAGAAGGAAATAACAAGGATGAGAGCAGAAGACAATAAAAACAGAACAGAAATGAAGAAAACTGGTCAAATGCAAAAGCTGTCTTTTAAAAAATATCAACAAAATTGACAGCTTCATCTAGATGAAAAAGGAGATGACTGAAATTACCCAACCCAGGAATGAGAGAGGAGACGCTGCCACCAGCATCACAGAAATAAAAAGCGTCGTAAGGGGCAGCTTTGACCGTCACAGGCCAACGGAGCAGATGACTCCGGTGGATTAGGCAAATTTCAGGACACAGAGTACCAAAGCTAACTCAAGAAGGAATAGGGCATCTGAGTGGAGACAGGAGTAAAGTGGTTAGACTAGTAATCCAAACACTGCACAAAGAAGAGTGCAGGGCCAGATGGCTTCACTGGCGAATTACCCCACGTCTTTACGATTAATAGAAATTCTTCACGAACTCCAAAAACATAGAAGAGGTGGGAACATTTCCCAACCTGTTCTGTGAGACCAATATTACCCTGACACAAAAACCAGACAAAGATATCACAGAAAAAGGAAAACTGCAGACAAATAATTTATGAGTGTAGATGGCAAGCATTCTCAGCAAAACACTGGCATATTGAATCCAGAAATATGTAAAAGGGATTCTACACCGTGGCTAGAAGGATTTATTTTAGGAAAGCAAGGTTGGTTCAGCATCCCCGAACCATTAATTAATGTAATACACCATCTCAGTAGCTGCTGCTGCTAAGTTGCTTCAGCTGTGTCTGACTCTGTGTGACCCCATAGACGGCAGCCCACCAGGCTCCTCTGTCCCTGGGATTCTCCAGGCAAGAACACTGGAGTGGATGTTCTTTCCTTCTCCCCCATCTCAGTAGAATAAGGAACTAAACCAAACAAACACATTATCATCCAATAGGTGCAAGAAAAAGCATTTGACAAAACTTAGCAATGTGATAAAGACACTCAACAAACCAGGAACACAAGGTGCTTCCTCAACATGAAAAAGGGAACTTATGAAAACCCAGCAGTTCACGTTGTAGTCAGTGGTGACACGCTCCTTCCCAAGAGAAGGCACAAGACAGGGGTATTTCTTTCCATTTCTATTCAGTGTTGTACTGGAAGTTACAGGCAAGGCAATTAGGGAAGAAAAGTTAATATAAGGTATTTAAACTGGGAAGGAAGAAATAAAAAATCATCTCTATTTCTAGAAGGCATGATCTTATAAAAAGTTTTTCCAAAAAGTCCACCCTTAAATTATTACAACTATTTAAAAAGCTTGGAAAAGTTGGAGGATGCCAGATGAGCATGGAAAAATCAGGTGCGTTTCTGTGCACTATGAACAACACAAATGTAAGTTAAGAAAACAATTTTATTAACAATAGCATCAAAAATAATAGAACTCAGGAATACATTAACCAAGGACCAAGTACACTAAGAACTGCTGTTGAAAAATTAAAATACTGTTGAGAGAAATGTAAAGAGATATGGACAGACATATAGACCGATAGAATAAAATTGAGATTCCAGAAATAAGCCCTGACACCAACGGCAGGTATCTCATAGGTGTGCTGAGATGGTTCAATGGGGGAAAACAGTGTTGTTATTATTATTTTTTTACAAATGGTGATGTGATAACTGGACACCCACACATTAAAAAATTGAAATAAAATTCAGCCCATTCATCTACCATATGGAGAAAGAAACGGCAACCCACTCCAGTATTCTTGCCTGGAGTATCCCACGGACAGGGGAGTCTGGTGAGCTAAAGTCCATGGGGTCAGAAAGAGTCAGACGTGACTGAAGGGACTTCACACACGCACACAAAACACACACAACCATATACAAACGTTAACTCAGATCAAAGACCTAAATGTAAGAGCTCACACTATAAAACTCCTGGAAGAAAACAGAGGAATGAATCTTCATGAGCCTGGAATAGGCAATGGTTTCTTAGACGTTACCTTAAAATCACAGAAAAAAAAAAACAGGTAAAATGGATATCACCAAAATTAATACTTTGTGCTTTGTAGAAAAACATTACGAAAATGAAAGAACAGCTTAAAGAATGGGAGAGGAACACTGTACATCATAACTTGTTAACTAGAATATATAAAGAACACTCCCAACTCAATAAAAAATAGATTTAAAATGGGTAGAGGATGTAAACACAGTTGTCCAAATACATGCAAATGCCCAGTAAGCACAGGAAAATATGCTCGACATTCTCAGCTCTCAGGGAAACGCAGCTGAAAACCACGTGAGATACCACCTCACACACACAAGAATGGTCATAATAAAAGAAAATCAGATAAATAAAAGTTGTTGTGAGCACCTGGAGACTTGGAATCTCCATATGCTGCTACGTGTATGGTGCGTCTGCTGCTCTGGGGAAGTCTGGCTGCTGCTCAAATGTTACACAGAGTTACAAGCAATTCTTCCTTACTCCAGAGAAATTAAAACGTGCGCACAAAGTCAGAGAGAGAAAACTGTCGTACGTTAACGCATACATACAGGATCTAGAAAAGTGGTCCCGAGGGGCCTGTTTGCAGGACAGGCGCAGAGACGCAGACGCGGAGAATGCACTCGTGGACACAGCGGGGGAGGGAGG
>SJYB01006276.1:31950-50231 GCA_006408585.1 Antidorcas marsupialis
GGAGGGGAGGCCTTCCCGGGGCGCGCGCCGCAGCTGTCTCCCTGGCGCCTCTGCAGGCGCGGGCCCGTCTCCTGCACACTGTCACCGCCGTGTGGCCCCGTGGCACGCGTCCCCTTCTTTGACGGTTTGCCAAAAAATATATCGCAGCCAGTGTCCTCCAAGCCACGGAAAAGGAGCGTTCTTTTCCTCCTCTCTTTCCTTTGCACATTTCAATTCCTGGGTCCACGTGAGCATTTCCTTCCCACCTCTGTTAAAGGCACTGCTCTCCATGCAGATTTCGTCCCCTCTGCGCATGAAAAGGTCATCTCCCCCACTGGCTGGTTCTCTCCTCTACCGCACTTTTACAAATCTATTCACATTTGTTAGGAGTGGAAGCACAGAGGAGTCACCGCTCGCTAGAGTGGAAAGGATTTGGTATATAGAGACATCTATGCCTGCATTCTCTGTCAGCATAAATACCATGATATGACTATCTTAATACCCTAATTCTGGTCAACTAAGCAGAGAGAATTTGTTTGTGGGAGGAAAAAAAGTTGTTCAAAACAATCTGAAGTGGCACAGTGGTAAAAGCTCCTTTTACAGAGATATCTGCAAAGTTAATCTCCATTCAGTGAATAATATGAGACCACTTACAGCAGGCTAGACCTCCTTTAGAGGTGAAGTGAAGTCAAAGTCACTCAGTCATGTCTGACTCTTTGCAGCCCATGGACTATACAGTCTATGGAATTCTCCGGGCCAGAGCACTGGGGTGGGTAGCCTTTTCCTTCTCCAAGGGATCTTCCCAACCCAGGGATCAAACCCATGCCTCCTATATTGCAGGCCAATTCTTTACCAGCTGAGCCACCAGGGAAGCCCAAGAATACTGGAGTGGGTAGCCTATCCCTTCTCCAGGGGATCTTCCCAACCCGGGAATCGAACCGGGGTCTTCTGCACTGCAGGTGGATCCTTTACCAACTGAGCTATCAGGGAAGCGCCCCTTTAGAGGAGACAGAAATAAAGAAAATATATCGACTCTCATGGAGCTTTGGGTTTAGCAGAGAAAAGAGACATTCAAAAAGCAATCATGCACTAAGTTTGAATTTCATACTAAAGGCAATGGGAGTCCATCTCAGGATTTTAAGCGTAGGAATAAAATAATAAGAATAGATTTGTATTTTTTTTTAAACAGTCCACTGTATGCAGAACAGAGTGAAAGCGAGTTTGGTAGCAAAGCAGGCAAGAGATGAATGAGGCAAGGAAAGGGCAGTGGCAGAAAGGACAGAGAGTCTCAGACAGAAATGAGAGGCATGTGGGAGGCAGATCAGGAGTGCCTGCTGCTGGAACGGATGGGTGTCAGGGTGAACTCTGGGAAGGGGGAGCAGGAGGGGGGACGGTGGCGGCCCCAGGACTGCCAGGCGGGCGGCCACGGGGACGTCCTGTGACCCAACACGGAGAGCTCCCGGGGGACCCACCGCCAGCTTCCATAGCATAGGCTCCCACCTGTTTCACCAGGCCTATAACTTCTGTGCCTCTTGCTCCAAGCAGAGTGGTATCAGCACGTTAAAGTCCATTACCTGAATGCGTAACTGCTGACTGCCGTCCGCATCCCTCTCCTCCATCCCTACCCACCGCCGTCCCACCAGGGATCTCATCTGCCCGTCTCCCCAGGAGATGACGGGTGCCTGGAAGAGGTGCTAACTGGGATAGAAGACTGGCATTCTACCAAGTGGCGACACACCCCCAGAAGTGCAGATTCAGAAGTCTTTCTTGTGCTGGGCTTTGCCCACAGAAGGACTTGCTCATTAGCAGGAGAGCCTGACAAGGACATCGGAGCCAGGTGGGAAGGGGAGGAGGGAGCTGGCAAAAGGCTGCTGGCCTCACACCTCGTGACTGTTTGGGGTTGCCTGTGTTCAGGACAGTCGGACCACAAACAAGGCTGAGCGCCAAAGGCCTGATGCTTTCAAGCTGTGGTGCTGGAGAAGACTCTGGAAAGCCTTGGACTGCAAGGAGATCTAACCAGACCATCCTAAGGGAAATCAGCCCTGAGCGTTCGTTGGAAGGACTGACACTGAAGCTGAAGCGCCAATACTTTGGCCACCTGATGTGAAGAGCCAAATATTACAAGTTACAAAGAAATGTCACCCCTGAGAGAAGACTAAATATAAAGCTTACCTCCAAGAGGAGGAGAAATTCTGGGCTCCGGTCTGATGCGTTCAGAGCCGAAGTCGAAAGTCTGGCTTTCTTCACTGCGGTTTCCATCTTCAGTTCCATCAACAATCCTGTTTAAGATAATGAGGGTTGGCTAGTTGTGCATTTATGTGCATGGGTCACAGTCACCTCCAGAAGAGTTCCAAAACCTTGTGCTAAATTTCTGAATTCTAGGCGCTCTGGAGCTGTGCTAACCAGCGTGGTATAATAAGCCATTAGCCTTATCCAGCCACTGAGCACCTGAAATGTGAAATGAGATGCGCTGCAAGTGTGAACACACAGGGGATTTTGAAGATCTTAGTAAAAACATTATGTTATTTAACTAGTAACTTTTTATACTGTTTACCTTTGAAATGCTAATATTTGAGGCATCTCAAATCAAATCAAACATATCATTATTAGTAAATAATTTCACGTGTGCATGTGTGTGCTTGCTTTTCAAAGACGTGGCTACTGGGATGTTTAGAAATACTCGTGTGTCTCACAATTTTATCTCATGTCATATTTCTATAGATTTTAGATTCTTTTTTATTCTCAGATTCAAAACCTTAGCTACAGAAGTCCTCTTATCTAAGTTTATATTAATTTACTGTTTTATCCAGAATTAAAGAGTTTTAACCTAATGGTAACTTTTCTCTGGACTTAGATGACACTCTGAAGTGACAGTTGAAGAACTGTATTTAAATGACCACTGCTGCCGCTGCTGAGTCGCTTCAGTCGTGTCCGACTCTGTGCGACCCCACAGACGGCAGCCCACCAGGCTCCGCCATCCCTGGGATTCTCCAGGCAAGAACACGGGCGTGGGTGCCATTTCCTTCTCCAGGGCATGAAAGGGAAAAGTGAAAGTGAAGTCGTCAGTCGTGTCCGACTCTGTGCGACCCCGTGGACTGCAGCCCCCCAGGGACGCAGCCCCCCAGGCTCCGCCGTCCCTGGGGGGCACCAGGCGAGAGCGCTGGAGTGGGTGCCGATGACTACTAGGACTCTAGCTAATCTTCTTTCCTTGGTGAATATCTAATCCACTCATAATTTTTTAAAAAAGATGAATTTATTGTAGAAAATGTAAACATGCAATCAAACTATCAACAAACATCACCTGTCACGCACTACCACCATTCACATTTTGCCATGTTATCAAAATCTTCCTCTGTATATAAAATAAAACATTTTTTTCATAAGTGTAGAATCAGGTGTACATGAATCTTTATTTTCCAGCTCTGATACATTTCCCTCTATTTAAAATTTATTATTTTTTCATGTTAGAGAAACTTTGGGAAGAACAGTTAAGCTGAGTTTTCAAATCACCATCTCCAGCTGAATTCCGGAGCCTCTAACATCCATCTACTTTTCACTAAACCCGCTTTGCTCATTTTTTCCTTACCACTTTCTCTAAATGGGTAAACTGTATTCTTCAAGAGAGTAACCAATACATGGTATATCAGAAAGAGCTCTTGCTTTATAAACAGAAAAACAGACGTTGAGTCTATATTTCAGAACTCAAATTTTTGAAATTTTAGACAAACTATTTAACTTTCAAAACACACTTCTTATAAGTTTATAGCTGAGGTAATATGAACTACTTTATAAGATTCCTGAAAAGACTAACCATAATAGTAAATGAAAAAATTACCCAGCTGAGTATCTGGGAATAGAAGTTATTTAATATGTTATTTTCTTATGTCTGTTTTTTAATTAGCTGCTATGCTCCATACTACCCCTTTCGTATTTTCTGAGTCAGGAGTTTTTACTGTCTCAGTCATCTTTCGTGGATCCTAAAGTGAATGTTTTAAATTAAAAGTAGAGCCACCCCACATTACCTACTGAAGAGGCTGGAAGTAAACCCAAGCTTCCGTTATCCACGGTAATGACGCAAATACCACGGGGAGTGAAGGCCACACTTCCCTTTTCTTTGTCATTTCCACTGACCGCCCTGTGAAACTTTTGGCAAAGCTTCAGATATTGAGGGATAATGATATAAACTTCATTTCCTTTCATTTTTATTAGAAATTTATAAATTATAAAATCACAGTGTAGAAATTCACACCTATAACAGTGTGTGCACAGCTGGGGCCTCCCAGGCGGCTCGCTGGCGGATTGGCTCAATCCACCTGCCACGGCAGAAGCCACAGGGGTCGTGGGTTCAGTCCCTGCCTCGGGAAGATCCCGTGGAGGAGGGTATGGCCACCCGCTCAAGTATATGCGAATAGATAGAGCTGAATGAATAAGCGGAGAAGGGAAGGAATTGGGAGCATGTAATGGACCCTTTTGAGAACATGACTAATGTGATTTATTCTCATTCTGCCCACACTTCACTATAGAGTCAAAAACTGCACAGAAAAATTTAGGAAGGCTGAAGCCTCCAGGCTAGGAACTTGCATGGTAGAAAGGTCCGGAAGGCTGAGTCATTTTCTAGCCTGGAGCCAGTGGGGAGCACCACCTCCACCGGGAAAGGGTTCTGTGAGCTAAGCTCTTACCTTGGACTGAGGTCTGGCGGTCCAGCACTGTTCGAAGCTGAAAGCTGCAATTTCAAGTTCTTCTCTTTCCTTTTGCCACAGTTTGGGGCATCTGTCTCCTGCTTGGCTTTGGGGGAGTTTGAACTGGAGACTCTGATAGGTGAGTGAAACGGCACTGTTCCCGAGGCCAGCTGCTTCAGGCTTAAGCCGAGGTAGCTCTTACCGCCTCCAGGCCGCTTGCTGCGAGAAGAGGCGGGTCCCCTGGTGTAGACGGGGGACAGGGAGGCCGTCTCCTCCCCCTCGTCCTCCTCCTCCTCGTCTTCCACGATGGACGGCAGTCTCTTCTTGATGCTGCCGTTTCCCTTGGGCTCCGACTGAAGCAGAGGATGACAGGGATGAGCACAGACAGGGAGAGGTTTTCAGAGGCATGCACCATTCACCAGCAACCCCCATCCGAGCAGTCAGCTCCCCGGGAGGCTTTAAAAGGGAGGACTCCACGGCCTTGGTTTTTACCTATTCAGGTGTCAGAGTCTCCCAGTTTCTGATCTCTGCTAGGTTTATTCTCTCTGCTTTCCTGCTTTTGTTTGTTTGGTCTTGTAAACCTTCTTATGGGAGCTATGCAAAAGGTGCATTTTACCAGGTTTGCATCGGGCTTTTCATCAGCCTGTCATTTATAATAGTATATGATGGCACACTTTTAGGAGTAAGACATTTTCAATTTTACTGAGAAGCCTTGGGCCTTGATAGTTAAATTAACTAATTAATTTCAGGTATCCTTACCATTTTATTTTATTGAATTATGGTTGATATTATATAAAGTTCCATCATGTAATTCACAGGTATAGACTACGAGCCACAGTTTCTATCGGCTATGCTCCGCTTACAGCTACTGTAAAGTGCTGGCTGCGTTCCTCGTGTTGTGCAGTATGCCCCGTAGCTTATTTTATACCCGATGGTCTGTGCCCCAGCTCTCCCACCCTGAAGTCTGCCCTCCCCTCTGCGCTGGAAACCAACAGTGTGTCCTCTGTGTCTGCCAGTCTGCTGCTTTTGGGGCATAGTCACTANTTTATTGAATTATGGTTGATATTATATAAAGTTCCATCATGTAATTCACAGGTATAGACTACGAGCCACAGTTTCTATCGGCTATGCTCCGCTTACAGCTACTGTAAAGTGCTGGCTGCGTTCCTCGTGTTGTGCAGTATGCCCCGTAGCTTATTTTATACCCGATGGTCTGCGCCCCAGCTCTCCCACCCTGAAGTCTGCCCTCCCCTCTGCGCTGGAAACCAACAGTGTGTCCTCTGTGTCTGCCAGTCTGCTGCTTTTGGGGCATAGTCACTAGTCTGTTGTGTTTTTTAGATACTTCCAGGTGTAAATTATCTCATACAGTTTCGGTCTTTTTTCTGCCTGACTGATTTCACTTAGCATAATTGGGCCTTGATGTTTTAAAGCCACAGGGTCCTCAGTGGAACTTCCTGTGGAGATCAACCAGCACAACTGTATTATCATGGAGAAGAAAGCTTTTTCCTGTTTTGTATCACAGATNATTATCTCATACAGTTTCGGTCTTTTTTCTGCCTGACTGATTTCACTTAGCATAATTGGGCCTTGATGTTTTAAAGCCACAGGGTCCTCAGTGGAACTTCCTGTGGAGATCAACCAGCAAAACTGTATTATCATGGAGAAGAAAGCTTTTTCCTGTTTTGTATCACAGATGGAAGAAGATGAGAAGTCTCCTTGGTTCTCCTGGTTCCCACGAGTCAGGCGGTGGGAAACACAGCAGACGCTGTGATCTGCTCCCTGTGAAGGGCCTTGGGAAAGGGAGGAGCTGGTCTGGCCAAATCCTGCGTAGAGCCCTGGCCCTGCGTGGGACCTGCCTCCCTGCCTGGGGCCACTCAGCCTCACAGGCTGAGACGAAGCCAGGGAGAGCGCGCACAAGGACAGAGGAGGTGATGGTGAGGGGGCAGGCGGACCAGGCTGCGAAGGCTAAGCCGCCGGCCCTCAGCGGGAAGAGTCTGCGTTTCCTGTTCTGCCCCAGACGTGGCTTCCCTGCCCCAAAAGGTCCGTTCACCGTCCTGTGCCTCAGTATCTTTTATGCTTTCTTATCAACAATTTCTAATAAAACTAAAATGAACAGTAAACAACTAAGAGGACTAATCAAATGTCATGAGCTGCCATGGCTATTACTTCACCTTAATAAACACTTGGTTCACTGGTGTGTGAATTTTACTGTAATGGTTATACATATATGTGTGTGTGTGTGTGTGTGTGTGTGTGCGTACACGGGCTTCTCTGGTGGCTCAGCTGGTACAGAGTCTGCCTGCAATGCAGGAGATGACCCAGTTTCGATCCCTGGATTGCGGAGATCCCCTGGAGAAGGAAATGGCAAACCACTCCAATATTCTGTCCTTGGAGACTCCCAAATGAATTTGAATGTATAGTAACTGACAGGCCCATTCAGTGGACACCATAGCTTTTATAAGCAAAACGATCAGTTCACTTAGAAAGATTTTTTGTGTATTTTAATTCCATGGGTTAAAATTTCTTGAAGAAAGGGAAAGACTCATCTTTCCAACTAGATGCAAATACTTCAATTAATGCAATGCCATTAGCTCTTTATTCGATGTGCTTAGTTGCTCAGTCTTGTTCAACTCTTTGAGACCCCAGGGACTGTAGCCCGCCAGGCTCCTCTGTCCATGGAATTCTCCAGGCAAGAAGAATACTGGAGTGGGTTGCAATTTTCTTCTCCAGGGGATCTTCCTGACCCAGGGATCAAGCCCAAGTCTACTGCATTGCAGGCAGATTCTTTAGCATCTGAGCTATGAGGGAAGCCCCTTTATTCAATAGTCATGGTTTTGCCTTTGTTTTTTCCCCCACAACATTTTAAAATTCTGTGCTTTTAACAAAAGGTAGACCCATGTGGAATTGCAGAGGAACATTTGCACACTAGTATTGTGGAAAAGAACAGTGAGGTCATCCAGCTAAAGACAGGACAGAGCAAACTTATCAAAATCAATGAGTATATTCTCTAATCGGACTTCTGTTTACATTTGCACTGGCAATTTCATTATGCTTTTGTTTCAAGGAGGCTCCCTTGGCTCTAAGAGCATCTTCTGACTAGTAACCTATAAGATGAGTGCACTTCTACAAGTCCATTTAATTTTCATACTTCCATTTCGTCCTGGAGATCTGGCACAATGGACCAGTTGTTTAGATAATGCCGCTTGTGATCGGGGCAGCCAACGCAGTTTATAGCAAGAATTCTTTCTGGGCCATCACTGCAGACAGTACCCACGTTTATGAAATTACTAAGCACCAGCCCCACAAGCAGCTTCTGTGCAGGAGGAGCACCAGCTACCTCCTTGGGCCATCCGTGCAGAAACGCCCTCTCTCGTGCTGCTGGGCTCACCTGTGTGTCCGCGGCCACAGAATTTAACTACAGAGCTTTCTTGCCCTTCTCTTTGACCCGTTTCTTCATTTCCCTCTCATCTTTCTCACGAAAGCTCCCATGGGGCAGTTCCCACAGTCACAGGAATCTCTAAGTGAGCTCATGACATTTTGCTGGGATAGTCACTTCAAGCTCAGGAATGAGTCAGTCAATCCTGTCTCGACTCAGAGGAAAGCAGAATAAAGCCTAGTGGTTGGGCGCGTGCATTTTTGGCCTGCTTCCTAGCTGCAACCTCGATCAGGTAATGTGGCTGTTCAGAGCCTTGGTCTCCTCTGTAACCTGGCAGTAGCGTGAGGGAAAATCAGACGTTAGGTGACGGATGGAAACCCTGGTGACATGCACTCTGCTGTGCTGTGCCCTCTTGCTGAGGCGTGTCTGACTCTGCGACCCCAGGGGCTGCAGTTCACCAGGCTCCCCTGTCCGTGGGGTTTTCCAGGCAAGAGCACTGGGGTGGGGTTGCCACTTCCTTCTCCAGTGAGGGTGCTTAATTAAACGCTTGTCCTTGTGATGATGAGGATGACCATGAAGAAAATGGAAAAAATATTTACATTTGGGCAGGTCCTACAGACGGTATTGGGATATTTTACATAACCTCGCCTTCCTTCTTAAATCACTCTTAGCGATGTACCTTGCCCAGAGATCACTTTTTCCACATTCCCTTGACAAGTGGTTTAGGCATGAGGCCAAATTCTGGGAAGACAGTGTACAAGTGGACCAGTTACAAGGACCTTTGAGGAAGGCTCCTAGAAGAAGGGGAGCGCCTGTCTTTCTCTTTTATATTTATTTAGTTTCTAGTCTGGAACGCTGATGAAATGAATGGCTCTCCAGCAGCCATCTGAGAGAACGAGGAGACCTTAAAGAAGGAAGGCGTGTGGTAAGGATCATGCAGCAAGAAGGAAATCTCTAGACACGATTGACACTGTAATATTACCTACCTCTGGCCTAATCCATGATAGACAAATAAATATGTATTTTATTAAAACCCCCATTATTCTGGTGGCTTTGATACTGCAAATGAACAGAAAATACAGATTTTTTTTGGAAAGTTAAGGGTGGTGCATTCTTGGAAGGGATGTTCATTTTTAGAGTGCTGTGGAGGGGCAAAGAATTCAAATCGGAAAATCCAAAAGAAGGCTAAATTTCTCTTGACAAGAAAGAGAATATAGGAAAGGGCTGGCAGAAAAGAGGTACAGTCATGAGGAAAGGATGCCTGTTGAGGAGAGTTTACAGGTAGGACAGTTTTCCTAGTTCCTGAGGAGGGATTTTGTAGAGAAGGGAGAGGAAAGACAATTAGTGCCAGAGAGAAACGTGGCTAATGGCACTGAGATGCTTTAGGAGTTTTAAAAATGTTCCTCAATAGTAGCTCAGTTTGCTCCCCACCTCCAACCATCTTCAGTCCGGTGTCAACATCTCTGTAATGTGTTACGCAGCTGGATTTATTTGTGTGCCTCTGAGTGTGTGTGTGTGAAAGTTGGGGGGGCTCTGTTTCATGAAGAGAGCAAGGCAAGGAAAGGAGCCATTTACAGGGAGAGGGTGATGGCACCCTACCCCAGTGCTCTTGCTGGAGAATCCCAGGGACAGGGGAGCCTGGTGGGCTGCCGTCCATGGGGTCACACAGAGTCGGACACGACTGAGCGACTTCCTTTTCACTTTTCACTTTCATGCACTGGAGAAGGAAATGGCAACTCACTCCAGTGCTCTTGCCTGGAGAATCCCATGGACGGGGGAGCCTGGTGGGCTGCCATCCATGGGGTCTCACAGAGTCAGACACAACTGAGTGACTCAGCAGCAGCAGCAGCAGGGCCCTGGCACAGGATGACTGGCAATAAGAGTCTAGGTTATGAATCTGACAAGCCGCTGTTTGGGGGTAGTTTTCCATGAAATTGAAGGGTTCTGAAAAGTTGAGACTGACCTACAAGCTCAGTTCTACTAGGATGAACACTTCAGGACTTTGATATTTTGGGCAGGTTTTGGTGACAAACTACTTTTTAACAATACCAATAAGGCCCTTAAAAAGTTTTATGAGTTTCCATCTTTCTGTTCCCAAACGCAGGAAAGTCAATTACCACATCTCTCACTGGGAAGTGTTTTAGGGAAAGTCAAGGGTGAATACATAAAATCTTCAAGGGGGAAACAGATTTGTTGGAAATCCCACAAATTTTAGATAAATATTTTGCTCTTTGGCAAAAAGCCATACCTGTGAGACTGTCGACTTGTTTGATAATCTTNAGGAAAGTCAATTACCACATCTCTCACTGGGAAGTGTTTTAGGGAAAGTCAAGGGTGAATACATAAAATCTTCAAGGGGGAAACAGATTTGTTGGAAATCCCACAAATTTTAGATAAATATTTTGCTCTTTGGCAAAAAGCCATACCTGTGAGACTGTCGACTTGTTTGATAATCTTGATATCACCTGAAAGAACAAACAAACAGAAGCTGTGAAATTGCTCACACCCGGGGAGACGAGCTGCACCCCGGGGCCCTCCGCGGCTGTGCCTCCATCTGGACACACCTTCCTCAGGCAAGAATGCAGCAGACCTACCGGGGACCAAAAATAAACGTGCAGCTGGGGCCAACTGTGGACAGCAAGATAAGAAAGACCAAGACCAGAGCAAAGCCAGAAAGCAACTGCCACTTCTGAAGAGCCAGGAGCAAAAGCGGGCTCAGGAGAGAGAGCAGGGTCCTGGGCCTGCCCCCTGCACTCAGCACCACCTGCGGGCTGGGTGGGCCATCTAAGCTGCCTCGGGCTCAAGCCTTGGACACAGCCTGCCCTCACCCCACATAAGGCCCAGCTTGCCCCCACCTTGGGGAGTGAGCAAGCAAGGGGACCCGTTGTCTGTTCTTGCAGCAGGGGCCCTGATAAAGACTTGCCTGAATTTCTTGTCTGGCCTTTTGTCAATTTCTATTGATTAAGGAAGCCAAGAACCCTGGATGGTAACATGGATGTGGGGGCCTGGGTAAAACACAGGAGGCAGGGAAAGAGACGGAAGTTCCGAGCTGATGGGGTGATTGGCTTACCTGCGTGGGCCAGCAGAGAGAAAACACCCCCTGAGAGATGCTGGGAGCACCTTCTGAGTTCGGAAAAGGGAGCAGCCAATGGCCTGGCTGGTGTCGAATGCAACGCTCTGGGAAACTGTGGCCACATCGATGCACCCATCGGCTGCATTTGCCAGCTGGGTGTTTGCCCTCCTTTCGTTTTCCATCTCCTTTATTGCTCTTTCTTGCCCTTTCGCTAAATTATCTTGTCTTCTATGATTCTCCTCTCTGGTTCTTGTGAAAATAGAAATCCGTGGAACCGCTTCTGATTTAATGTCATCTCTGTCTCTTTATCCCCTTGCCCTTCTTACTTAAATACAGGTGGCTGCAATGACTCCTTTATGCTCCACTTGTTGTACTCTGTGGGCCACTCCAGCATTCTTGCCTGGAGAATCCCATGGACAGAGAAACCTGACGGGCTACAGTCTCTAGGGCTGCAAAGAGTTGGACACGACAGAAGTGACCTAGCATGTGGACTAGGGTTAAGTTCACTACAGATCCTAATTTTCAATTTAATTAAGATCCAATTGATTGTAAAAAATTTTAAAAAAATGCTGTCAATTGAATTGTGACATGCCATCAATTATGACAGATCCCAATTTCAGAGATGTTAAAATGTGAAACGCAAATGTGTAACGTAGATTCAGTTAAGCTCAAAACACATCTTGCATAAAATCAAACTACCTTACTGTGGAGGAATACATTAGAAAACAGGCACCTTCCATGAAGTACAAAGAAGCTCTGGAAATTATAACAAATTTTGGAAATATGCTTCGGGTCTCATTGTTTAATGCTCAAATATACTTCTCTCATTTTAAAGTGGTAATAGATGCTATGAATTAACATAACTTTATTCACATGGGAAAAAACACGCACTCGAAAATGATCTGTCTAGGAAGCGAGACGTCCGTGGTAATCCTGTCACCTCCCTCCCTGTGTTCCCTCCCTGTGTTTTGTAGATGATCAGGGAGCTAGGTCTGTTATTATTTACACAAATGCCAGCATCATTATTGCTTTGCAAATATATGTTTCATCAATGTTTAACTTTATCAGAGCAGTCAACCCATTCTACATCTGCTTAGCTGCCTAAATATGCATTAATCAGTAGCACTGTAGACATAAGTTTTGCAATAATTCCCTAAGTGGTGAAAAATAAAACAGCTGAATAATTAAAAATGTGAAAAATAAAGCAAAATTACAGTGCTACTGCTACTATGGTAGACATAATACTGTGTTTTTAAAAAAGCTTTTCAGTTACAGTTTGGATGAGAGAAAGAGCATGCTAGGGGGATTCAGGAAGTCCGACATCTCCAGGTCAGAGACACTCTCTAAGGAATAAGAGAAAGGCACTGGCCTTAGCATCCTCTGATTTGAGTGTGACTCCCAGCCCCCATGGCTTACTGCCAGCATGGGTTCCCTGGAGTTGCTGAACCCCAAGACTTTTTCTATATCAGTGTTTCTCGAACTTCTGTGTGCACACAAATTGCCTAGAGATCTCCTTAAAAGGCAGGTTCTGCCTCAGGAGGGCTGGGGTGGAGCCTGAGGCTTTGATTCGGATGAGTGCCCAGATAACATTGATGTTGCTCGCCCCTGGGACACACTTTGAGTAGTGAGATCTTATAACCAATGTCCCTGTTATTATCATCCTGCGTGTGTGTACGTGCTAAGTTGCCTCAGTCATGTCCGACTCTTGGTGACCTTATAGACCTATAGACCCCATAGCCTGCCAGGCTCCTGCGTCCAGAGGATTCTCCAGGGAAGAATCCTGGAGTGGGTTTCCACCTCCTTCTCCAGGGGATCTTCCGTCTCTTACGTCTCCTGCATTGGCAGGCGGGTTCTTTAGCACTAGCACCACCGGGGAAGCCCTGCTGCCATCCCGTCAGCTACCAATCCATCAGCAGCTGTCATCAGCGCTCCGGCCGCGCCATCACGCTTATTCTCACTGCAGATCCTCTGAGGTCAGTGTTCACTATATAGCCAGCATTACTGTGCTAGGCTCTCTGAATAAATCATTTCATTCACATATATTATTAATCACACGTATTTTTAAAAGAATGCTCTGATATGTTCATTCTGTTGACTCTAATATCAATGAGAGTTGCTCAGTCATGTTCGATTCTTTGGGACCCCATGGACTATACAGCCCATGGGATTCTCCAGGCCAGAATACTGGCGTGGGTAGCCTTTTCCTTCTCCAGGAGATCTTCCCAACCCAGGGATCGAACCCAGGTCCCCCGCATAGCAGCTGGCTTCTTTACCAGCTGAGCCGCAAGGGAAGCCCGAGAACATGGGAGCAGGTAGCCTGCCCCTTCTCCAGCGGATCTTCCCAACTGAGGAATCAAACCGGGGTCTCTTGCATGGCAGGCAGATTCTTTACCAACTGAGCCACGAGGGAGCCCTGACTAGTATCAATGCTTCATGCTGATTCAGATTACTGCTAGTGTAGAGAACACCAGTTTAATGGAGACTCAGTACTTTAACTTGGAGAAGGAAATGGCAACTCACGCCAGTATTCTTGCCTGGTGAATTCCATGGACAAAGAAGCCTAGCAGGCTGTAGTCCATGGGGTTGCAAGGAGTTAGACATGACTGAGCAATTATCGTGCAGCGTTTTAAAGCTAGAAGTGACCCTACAGAATCTCAGCTACAATGGTTTGTACACGTGTCAGATGATAGGATGCTTTGAGGAGGGTTCCTTAAAAAAATCAGGTCACAGAGACTCCAACCAGTCTCTTTCGGTTGGTGGTGGGTAGGTGTGGGGCCCAGGTCTCCAGGTCAGGTTTGAAACCAATGAGTTAGTCCAACCCCCTAATTAGAGGTGAGGAAACAGTGGTCCAGAAATATGAAAACACTCGCCCAATTCATGCAACAAGTTAGTGGTAGAACTTTTCCACCAGAAGCCACGCTTCCAAAGAACCAGGAGTTTTCTCAGGTACCTGCTCCAGCAGTTAATGCTGTTTCTCGGGCTGAAAGACCAAGTGTCTGATGAACCTCAGAATTTAATCTGGTTTGAAGGTCGTCACAAAGTAGAGTCCCCAAGAACTCATGATGCTGAATTATCCAAGTGTCTTGTTAACTCTTGAAGCCACAGATCTGTTAGGAAACTGGTTGAATTCTAGACATTCTTTCCCCAGTGGGGGTGGAGGAGGGAAACACAACTATGACCTTTGGATGAANGGAAACAGTGGTCCAGAAATATGAAAACTCTCGCCCAATTCATGCAACAAGTTAGTGGTAGAACTTTTCCACCAGAAGCCACGCTTCCAAAGAACCAGGAGTTTTCTCAGGTATCTGCTCCAGCAGTTAATGCTGTTTCTCGGGCTGAAAGACCAAGTGTCTGATGAACCTCAGAATTTAATCTGGTTTGAAGGTCATCACAAAGTAGAGTCCCCAAGAACTCATGATGCTGAATTATCCAAGTGTCTTGTTAACTCTTGAAGCCACAGATCTGTTAGGAAACTGGTTGAATTCTAGACATTCTTTCCCCAGTGGGGGTGGAGGAGGGAAACACAACTATGACCTTTGGATGAAAAATGTTTATTGATCCCATTTTCTTATTCTGAACTAAAAGACTCAACAGTTTTGAAAGTTTTGAGGAAGTCTGCTATCCAATTCCCACATGGAGTTTTTACACCTTTTAGACAATGAGAAGAACTGTTGGTGCTCTCTAGAGGGGGTAATTAGGGGGAAAAAAAAAGACCAGGGTGACAGAGTTTGAGAAGACAAAAGGGAAGTCAGTCAGATTCAAGAGAAGGAAACAAAGATGTTGCAGTAAAGTTGTGAGCGAGCTCAAGAAGCTCCCATCATCGGGCTGTGTCCTTTGGTCCATGAGGATGGAGGAAGTGCAGTAAGGGCAGAAGGACTGAGCGCTGGCCTCACACAAGGCTTTAGACAGGAGGAAGGCTCGTGCATGCCCTCTTTCTTGATTCTGCATATAAGTGAGATTGGGACTGAGGAGGAGATGGCTGGATGGCATCACCGACTCAATGGACATGAGTTTGGGTGGACTCTGAGAGTTGGTGATGGACAGGGAGGCCTGGCGTGCTGTAATTCATGGGGTCTCAAAGAGTAGGACACGACTGGGTGACTGAACTGAACTGATATATATATAACAGATAACTATTGTATAGCACAGGGAACTTGACTCAATACTTTGTAATGACCTGTATGCGAAAAGGAACTAAGAAAAGAGTCAATACATGTTTATGTATAACTGATTCACTTTTCTGTACACTGAAGCTAACACCACCATAAAACAACTATACTCCAATAAAAGTAAATTTAAAAAAGAAGTAAGGCTTCATAACCTTGAAGACTGTGTAAGAAACCTTCTCAGCTTTGGCATATAGGTTTTCAAAGATTCTTCTCTTTCTCCCCAGTCCTAACCACCTAAATTACTCTGTGAGTAATCCGGAAGCCATAGAGTAAGTCACAGAGTAATCTGTGAGTCCAGCAGGAGCTGGAAGCCTGCACTGTTACGTTGCAAAAATACTGCTCACTCTCATGGAGGACTGGAAGGGGGAAAATGGCCTGTTAATCCTCAGAAGATTCGCTACAAAAAAAGGCAAAACAAATTCACAATTTTTTAAACTGTGTTAAAAGGCCCCAAGTTCTACTACTGAGATTGAATTGCAAACGGAAATCAAATACTACAGTTAATAGTACCTGTAGATGCGGCACGCGCCATTGCACCCTTAAGGCTGTCTCTTTTATTGAATGAAGACACTTTAACAAGGGCTTTCATAGGCTCACACCTGATCCTGGCCATTCGACTCATGTTTTTTCTTAAGTTCTAAATTTTTCTAATAGCAAATCTTCCTCATGTTAGGACTTTTGTGAATTCTTGTGGTTGGGAAGGGAGCTCTTTGATGTCTTTCATCTCTCTCCCTCCCCCATCCACTAAAATCCTGTTTTGCTCTGACAATGTGATGGTAAGGTGTAGGGTCCTGCCTTTCATAGGAGCTACAGTGTCAGGGTCCAGCCCCAGTGGATCTAGGGAATTCGAAGCAGGGACGGAGTTGGAGTCTGAGTAATTAATTGGTTAATTAAAGATATGGAGGGAGATTAGAAAGAAATAGTGTAGTAGGAACATTTAGTGGAGAAAAGATGCTGAATAACTTGGTTTCCGTGGAAAACCAATAAAGTTCCAAGACAAGGAGTTTGCACTGTCAACACAGGCAGGCCACCGGCGCCCACTTGAATAGCGGAGGGTGCCCGCCTTGGGCTCCCTCTCGCGTGGGCCTTAGAAGTCAGGGCAAGTAAGTAGACATGGTGAGCCTCCATGATCCAGATGGGAATTCAGCCAGAAAAGGGAGAAAAGAACGACATGGGGGAGCCAAGCATCGGTGCCAGACCCAAGACCCACAACTTTATTTTCAAAAGCAGCTTATATACCCCAAGTTGTACATAAAGAAATAATGGAATGTGCAGAGTTATGCAGGGGCAGCAGTCCTGACCCTCATTGAGACCAGGCTTTCTTTCTGCATACCTTCCCATATACAAAAGGTCTCAGGTGGTTTACATTATCTTCTGGCCAGGGGATCTGTTAATATTTTCATGGGTCTCTTCCTTGATAAATGTCTATCAATCAGAAAACTTTTTCCCTTGAAGTGTTTTTTCTTAATCTGCATCACCCTCAAAGTACTAAATAAAGTTACATTCCTGTAGAACAAAGGTGCAGTGAGTTATAACAAAGAAAGTACTTAACTTAAAGATCTAATGTTGCTAATACCAGGGCTACTACCTATTTTTCCTACATACCAACTATATCTACAAATAAAAGATATGAAAACTTGGCAGCAAGTATTGGCTCAACAAATGAAACCCTTAAACAGTTCTATTCTAAATGATTTTGACTCCTCGGAAGCCCCTACATTCCAAGGATGTTTTAAGCTTCCTGTGCCTCTCATAGTCGGGAGGCCGCAAACAATCACAGGCACAGCTGTAAGAGTCCTGTAGGCAGGCTAGAAAGCCATCACAGGGGTTTTTGGATTGAAACACTCATATTATACCCAGGAGATTTATTATCTAAAAGCTCTAAATTAACTTTTTCCAGAAAAAGGTGGTGGAGGGACAGCCCCTTGTTAATGTCAGAAGAGCAGGTGGAAAGCATAACAGAGTAAAGCAGGCAGACTGGTTTTGGGGGTGGATGCTCGGGAACAGGGCGTCTCCTGAGGCTCAATCCCGCCTTTGCGTATGCTGAGCCTCCCTTCCTCATGACCTTTGCCACGGGTGGAGTTCCTCACGCTGACTCCCGGCATGACAGGGCACCATCAGAAGGGACACGCGTGACGAGGCGTTATCAGTGACTTCTCCCTTCCCTCTAGCGCTTCTCAAGGGGGCATGCCACGGAGAAACTGACCATGACGGGGCAAGAAGGAAGCACCTGCTGGGAACACACCACCCAGACCCAGCGCTCCGAACGGCGGCCCAAGGGAGGCAGGAAATCCATCCCCATTGCCCACCAGCTCTGCAGGCAGGACGGATAGGCCCCTGTGTGGTCTGCAAATGTCGTCTCAACTACGGACTCTCATAAGCCCCAAAGCAGCTAACTGCCTAATGGGGAAATGAGATGCGAATTACCAGGCTCTCTCTTGAACTGACTCATGATATTGTTTGTTACTAACGCCACATTGATCGAGTCACAGGGTAGATGGAAGGAGCGTACACTCCCATTCAGAAAAGGGGGTTACCCCTGCAGCTGTCTTCTTTACTGAAGAGCAATGTTAACCAGCACTGCTGATTGTTTGGGATAAATAAAAAATGAATGAAAGATGCTCACAAACAACCTTGTAGTTCATAGTTAAACAATACGCTCTAACAAAGCCATCAGTTCAGTTCAGTCACTCAGTCATGTCCAACTCTTTGCGACCCCATGAATTGCAGCACCCCAGGCCTCCCTGTCCATCACCATCTCCTGGAGTTCACTCAGACTCACGTTCATCGAGTCCGTGATGCCATGCAAAAAAGCAAAATGGCTGTCTGGGGAGGCCTTACAAATAGCTGTGAGAATAAGAGAGGTGAAAAGCAAAGGAGAAAAAGAAAGATATAGGCATCTGAATGCAGAGTTCCAAAGAATAGCAAGAAGAGATAAGAAAGCCTTCCTCAGCGATCAGTGCAAAGCAGTAGAGGAAAAGAACAGAATGGGAAAGACTAGAGAT
>SJYB01006276.1:50556-63056 GCA_006408585.1 Antidorcas marsupialis
CAGTTGAGCTATTTCAAATCATGGAAGATGATGCTGTGAAAGTGCCGCACTCAGTATGCCAGCAAATTTGGAAAACTCAGCAGTGGCCGCAGGGCTGGAAAAGGTCAGATTTCAATCCAATCCCAAAGAAAGGCAATGCCAAAGAATGCTCAAACTACCGCACAGTTGCACTCATCTCACACACTAGTAAAGTAATGCTCAAAATTCTCCAAGCAAGGCTTCAGCAATACGTGAACCGTGAATTCCCTGATGTTCAAGCTGGCTTTAGAAAAGGCAGAGGAACCAGAGATCAAATTGCCAACCCCCGCTGGATCATGGAAAAAGCGAGAGAGTTCCAGAAGAACATCCGCTTCTGCTTTACTGACTGTGCCGAAGCCTCCGACTGTGTGGCTCACAACAAAGCCATAAGTGACTGTCCCACCAGCAGGCCTCACTCTGGACCTGCTGCCTCCTCTTGCAGGCTGAGTGGAGGTGCCCACAGGCAGCGAGCAGCACTGGCGGCGGGCGGCGGGTACAGGGATGAGAGACCTCCAGAGAAGGAGGAGGCCTTGAATGTGGGAGCACTCATTTTCAGCTCAACTCATCTGAGTGCTCCCCACCATCTCATCTAAAGAGATATTTGAGGCTGGTCTGAAACTCGAAGTGGGTAATACAGTTTCTATTATGTTTTCTTGGCTTTCTATCTAACTTAGGAATAGAAANCAAAGAATGCTCAAACTACCGCACAATTGCACTCATCTCACATGCTAGTAAAGTAATGCTCAAAATTCTCCAAGCTAGGCTTCAGCAATACTTGAACCGTGAATTCCCTGATGTTCAGGCTGGCTTTAGAAAAGGCAGAGGAACCAGAGATCAAATTGCCAACCCCCGCTGGATCATGGAAAAAGCAAGAGAGTTCCAGAAAGACATCTACTTCTGCTTTATTGACTGTGCCGAAGCCTTCGACTGTGTGGCTCACAACAAAGCCATAAGTGACTGTCCCACCAGCAGGCCTCACTCTGGACCTGCCGCCTCCTCTTGCAGGCTGAGTGGAGGTGCCCACAGGCAGCGAGCAGCACTGGTGGCAGGTGGCGGGTACAGGGATGAGAGACCTCCAGAGAAGGAGGAGGCCTTGAATGTGGGAGCACTCATTTTCAGCTCAACTCATCTGAGTGCTCCTCACCATCTAATCTAAAGAGATATTTGAGGCTGGTCTGAAACTCGAAGTGGGTAATACAGTTTCTATTATGTTTTCTTGGCTTTCTATCTAACTTAGGAATAGAAATGAGATTTTAATGAAAAGACTAGTAATTTTGNTCTAAAGAGATATTTGAGGCTGGTCTGAAACTCGAAGTGGGTAATACAGTTTCTATTATGTTTTCTTGGCTTTCTATCTAACTTAGGAATAGAAATGAGATTTTAATGAAAAGACTAGTAATTTTGACATTTCCTGATTTCACCGAAAGCCTTGAGGTCAAGATAGACTGTTAAAACTGGGAGGAGCAGCCTCTTCCCCTGGGAAACCACTATCGCTTCTGGGGTGGGATGTTCAAGTCAAGTAATCCAGCCGTGAATCCAGCCACTTACCGGTGGCCAGAGCTAGGCAATTTTTCCCTGAACCTGCCGTGTGGGAAGCGCCACAAAAGCTCTTCCCTTCACTGATATGAATTATGGTGAAAGGCCTGTGTGTGGGGAACGGGACCCATCTAGGCAGTACTGCAGCAAAGCAGTGAAGAGCTGGATGCCCTCAGTCCTGCACTCATTAGCTACTCGTCCCTGGGAAGAGGTGATAGGACAGGCGATGCTGAGGTGACAAACAATGCCCTCGGTTTCAGCGGCTTAACAGAAATGCACTGTGTACCTCATTCTTCCTCTCAAAAAGGATGATGAAAACTAAAGCTGTTTGTGTAAAGTTAACAAACCTTGGAGGCCCAGCTGGCCACATCTGACACAATGTCACCTTGAAGAGAGACGTAGTACAGCAACCAAAAGTAACTAAAAAATAATTCTGATCTTTTGGTCCGTATCATTCAAGATTCTTAGAGGCGATACAGGGATGAGCTGCAGTGAGGCCTCTGTCGAGAGGCCCTCCTTGTCTGCTCCCTCCGTGCTCACAGTGGTGCTCTCCCAGCTCCCTCACTGAGACCCTCCCTGCATCTCTCCCGTCCACTTCTGCTTCCTTCCGGCCGTCACGTCCAGCATTCCCGCCAGAGGGGCCCCTTTCTTCTATCTCAGGAAACCTGCTGGGCTTCCCAGTGGCGCAGAGGTAAAGAATCTGCCTGCAGCGCAGGAGATGCCAGATACGAGGGCCCGACCCCCGGGCTGGGAAGATCCCCTAAGAGAAGGCAATGGCAACCCACTCCAGCATTCCTGCCTGGGTTATCCCACGGACAGAGGAGCCTGGCGGGCTGCAGTCCATGGGGTCACAAAGACTCAAACATGACTGGTGACTAAGCACAGCGTGTGTGCATTTCCTATCCCTGCAGTTTAATGACCCACAAAGAACCCTCACCTAGACTTTATGGTGGACAAGTCCTCACACTGGTGCATTTGGTAAGTATTTGGTGTGGTGTCTGGCATAAAGCTAATTCCTGTTAATAAGTGGTAATATATTATTATTGATACATTGGTTATGAAGAAAACTCTCTTTTAATTGAGGTAATAAGAAACAGGGCATCATTATCTAGCTGATGCAGAGTCAAACACTAAACAGATGGGTCTGTCCAGCTTAGAAACTAATGCACACATATGAAGGCTTCTCAGTAAGGAGGCTGCTAGACTTAAACACGGATGTCTCCAAATTGCTCTCCTATGTTAACAGACGAGCTGTCATCCCACGTGCAAAAACAGACTTATCTTTGTACAGTACTGGATGGAACACTTTATAAGAAGCAATAGCTTGACTTTCTATTCTTTTCTCTCTCAACCTCTTTATCTGCTTCACTTAAGGAAAGTGAGGTACTTTCAAATTGCCCACAAGTATGAATATAGTCAGTAAGGCACTGAAATATATACAAATTAAGTCAAGCACAATTTTAACTTCTTTGAATTCAAATATGTGAATTACCTTTGGAATTAAAAAAAAAAAACAAAAGATATCCCTTAACACTTATGTAAAAAAGATTCTTTTGATATGTATTTCATATTATCCTAGAATGAAAAAGAAAAGAAATACACACAATTGTGTGAAGAAAACTAACTAGAAGTCTCTCAGCAATGACACGCATCTTTAAAGATTTCAGATTTAAGGAGATAAGCACCAAATCAATGATGTGGGAGTTCAGCAGGCTAATCAATGCTGGGGGAATTCACACAGTTTAAGCTCATTATGTGGGGCTGAGATCCCAGGCCCCCCAGTGGCCAGCTCCTGATTAGGAAACAATGGCTCCTAGTTAGCCTGCAAAACCAGCTACTATGCAATTGTAAGGAAACACAATAGCTGGTTTCAGATTTTCAGGATACATGCTGGGTACTCCGGTTCCAAACCAGGTCGGTGAACAAAGATGCTCAATTTGGAGAGAGGAATTTTTGCATCACAACTCTCGGTGGCACTTTTAACTTCATGAGAAATGCCTGGTTTGCTACCTAGGAAGCCCGCTGCCAATTACACACTGAAAAACTGAAGATAGTGTTTGAACCAGCAAACTGAAATGAGGCACTTTGTAAATCTGAACTACGGCACCTCAGATAGTCTCATTCAGATATAGGAAATAAGAAGAGGCCTATCTAGCAAGTCATGGGAGATCAGTCAACAAAACATCTGCCTGCAATGCAGGAGAAAGGGGTTCAGTCCCTGGGCCGGGAAGATCCCTGGAGAAGGAAATGGCACTCACTCCAGCAGTCTTGGCTGGAAAATCCCATGGAGGGAGGAGCCGGGCAGGCTACAGTCCATGGGGTTGCATGGGTCTGATACAACTTAGCGATTAAACCACCACCATAGAGGAAGGACCGTGGTACTGGGGTCATAGCAGCTTCTACATGACCAAGTGCACACATTTGCTTGGAGTTCATATTTTTAATGAAATAAATCTTTGAAACTCAAGCAAAATGAATATCATTCATCACAGCATTCATACTTCTAGCAAATACTCAATAACAGGGCTTCCCTCATAGCTCAGTTGGTAAAGAATCTGCTTGCAATTTAGGAGACTCCGGTCAGGAAGATCCCCTGGAGAAGGGAGAGGCTGCCCCCTCCAGTGTTCTTGCACTTCTCCTGTGGCTCAGCTGGTAAAGAAACCACCTTCAATGCAGGAGACCTAGGTTCGATCCCTGGGTTGGGAAGATCTCCTGGAGAAGAGGAAGGCTACCCACCCGAGTGTTCTGGCCTAGAGAATTCCATAGACTGTATCCATGGGGTCACGAAGAGTTGCACATGACTGAGAGACTTTTGTTTTCACTTTCAATAACTTCTAGGTGAGGAGAAAAGTCTCACAGTTAGGAGATATGAGGCCTAGCTTCTAAAGTCAGGGTTTTCCTCCTACACTGTTGCAGGGGGGTGTAAACTGGTGCAGCCATTGTGGAGAATGTATGGAGGATCCTTGGAAATCTAACAATAGAGTCACCGTATAATCCAGTAGTCCCCTCCTAGGCACACATCCAGAGAGAACCATGATGCTAAAAGATGCATGCACCCCAGTGCCCANGGAAGATCTCCTGGAGAAGAGGAAGGCTACCCACCCGAGTGTTCTGGCCTAGAGAATTCCATAGACTGTATCCATGGGGTCACGAAGAGTTGCACATGACTGAGAGACTTTTGTTTTCACTTTCAATAACTTCTAGGTGAGGAGAAAAGTCTCACAGTTAGGAGATATGAGGCCTAGCTTCTAAAGTCAGGGTTTTCCTCCTACACTGTTGCAGGGGGGTGTAAACTGGTGCAGCCATTGTGGAGAATGTATGGAGGATCCTTGGAAATCTAACAATAGAGTCACCGTATAATCCAGTAGTCCCCTCCTAGGCACACATCCAGAGAGAACCATGATGCTAAAAGATGCATGCACCCCAGTGCCCATGGAGCACTGTTCACAATAGCAAAGACACGGTGGTACCACAAATGTCCAGCAGCAGACGGACAAAGAATGGACGCGGTGTGGTGCCTGCATTCAGTGGAATGTCACTCAGCCATTAAAGTGAACGGGACAGATGCTCCTGGAGACTGTAATACCGAGTGGAGTAAGTCAGACAAAGACGAGTATCATATGACACAGTTTATACATGGAATCTAAAAAACGGCACAAATGAACTCATTTACAAAACAGAAGTAGAGTCCCAGGAAGCAAACTTATGGTAACCAGAAGATTGAGGTGGGAGACATAAACTGGAAGGCTGGGATTGACATATACACACCGCTGCTGCTGCTGCTAAGTCGCTTCAGTCGTGTCTGACTCCTTGCGACCCCATAGATGGCAGCCCACCAGACTTCTCCGCCCCTGGGATTCTCTAGGCAAGAACACTGGAGTGGGTTGCCATTTCCTTCTCCAATGCATGAAAGCAAAAAGTGAAAGTGAAGTTGCTCAGTCGTGTCCGACTCGTAGCAACCCCATGGACTGCAGCCCATCAGGCTCCTCCGTCCATGGGACTTTCCAGGCGAGAGTACTGGAGTGGGGTGCTGTCGCCTTCTCCACATATACAGACTACTATATACAAAATAGGTAACTAATAGAACCTGCTGACTAACATAGGGAGTCTACTCAGCGCTCTGTAATGACCTGTATGGGAAAAGAATCTAGAAACAGTGAACACATGTCTATGTATAACTGATTCACTTTGCTTTGTNGGAGTGGGGTGCTGTCGCCTTCTCCACATATACAGACTACTATATACAAAATAGGTAACTAATAGAACCTGCTGACTAACATAGGGAGTCTACTCAGCGCTCTGTAATGACCTGTATGGGAAAAGAATCTAGAAACAGTGAACACATGTCTATGTATAACTGATTCACTTTGCTTTGTAGCAGAAACTAACACACATTGCAAATCAAATCACTCTAATAAAAACGTTTTAAAAGTTAGGGTTTTGTTTTACAAAGGTGATGTGTGAAGCAAAATAAGGAAGGGATATTGACTAATTGCATATAGACTGAAAGCAACTTCTTGTGAGAGTTCACCATGGAATTTCAAGTCACTGAAATTTAAAAAGAAATGTATCTTGTTTCGCAGTTTTGATTCCCCAGCGGTGCTCCAGGAGTTCCGAGGTCAAAAACTGTCATTGATAACATGTAACCTGACCATACTTTAGGAACATGCCATTGCCCCTTCTCTATCTCTTTTCGAATAGCGTTCTCACCCAGGGCATGCTCCCTCTAGTGAGAGTCACTCAGCCGTGTCCGACTCTTTGTGACACCATGGACTACACAGTCCCTGGAGCTCTCCAGGCCAGAATACTGGAGTGAGTGACTGTTCCTTTCTCCAGGGGTCTTCCCACCCAGGGACTGAGCCCAGGTCTCCTGCACTGCAGGCGGATTCTCTACCAGCTCAGCCCCCAGGGAAGCCGTGTATGTTTTTAGCATAATCACATGGCAACCTAGTCACAAAATGGCCATTCTGTTTGGGGGAAACCACAGAGATAGCCACTGAGGAAACCTCTTCATAAAAGCGTGAACAGTGAGCAGGGCAGATCCATTCAGAATGGGCAGAACTTACAGTGAGTCTTTCTGAATTTACAGAACCGTCTAACTCCATTACTTACAGATCCATACAAACCATTCCTTTAGTTATGGAGAGGAAATGCCTAGACTGCTGTTCAGAACATTTTTTCCAGGTTTTAAGGCAATTATTTTGATGATTGCATAATATGCCAAAGTGAGCCAATGGGAAGGATGAAGCTATTTACACAAATCTGTGCAAACCAGTCCTGGCCTTCCTCTTTCCCATCTGCTGTGTCAAACTGTGCTTGTCAGGTTGCTTTTCTGGGGGTTGAAAGAAATGAGAAATGCTGGGTAATTGAAGGAACAATTCTGGCCTTAGTTGGAAGGGCACACCGATTTAGGGAAGAAAGACACTTCCAAAACAATTCATCTGGAGCCTCACAGAGGAAGCCACTCAGCCGTCAGGAGGTGCGACTTCTCCGCAGCACTGGCTGTAAATAATTGCTGTTGAGACTTCTCTTACTCCTCTCTTTCTGTTAATTCACTCAAAATTCCTAAAGGACTATTTGCTTTCACTTGGGGAGGTTCCATTAAAGTGACTCTGTGGTAAATTATTCAGAAAAACTGAGAAAATACTTCAAGGTATGTCACCTACAAACTGGCACTTGCCATCTACCGCTGCAAGGCTTCCCCGACGGCTCAGGGGGCAGAGTCTGCCTGCCGTGCAGGAGACACGAGTCCAGTGCCTGGGCCAGGAGGATGCCCTAGAGGAGGAAACGGCAACTCATGTCAGTATTCTTGCCTGGAGAGTCCCAAGGACAGAAGAGCCTGGTGGGCTACGGTTCACAGGGTCACAAAGAGTCAGACACGGCTGAATGGCTAAGCACACACACACATGCACGGCTACAGGAATTCCATCACGTGCTGCTACAGCCGCTGACCTTCAACAGCCTCTGAAAGGTGTTCAGGACGGAGACTAGGAATGAGGTACTCCGTGCTTTGGAAAAACTGGCAGAACAGACTGTAGATGCTTAGGTAATTTCAGATTTCATGAGCTTAATTCTCGCATCTCCTTGCATCTAGAAAAGCACTGGAATCCTTCATGGTGATGACTATTCCTTATGACTAGTAAAAGCCTCACGAGACCAGCAGAACCTTCTGGAAAAATACATGCTTGACTGCACGTCCTCCCCCTTCACCAAATCACATGCACCCTGACCTTCCCGACCTGCCTCTTTGGAGCAGTTTCTCAGGGCTATCTAAGATGCTGCCTACCACGCTATAGTCCTCATTTTCCCCCAAATGACAGTGAACTCACAGCTCTCACACTGTGCATGCTTTTTCAGTCAACCGTTATGAATACCTTCCAGTTTATCAATGGGTTTGGTAGATCCATATTCTCACAGGCCAGGCTTCCTTAGAATGTTGGACACTCACATACCAGAAAGCTGCCTTCCCTTTCCACTCCTCATGTCTTCCTCAAATGCTAAGCAATGTCATGGGTGCCAATTCGGTCTTTTCTAAGAACAAATTCTGATTTAAAGGCACAGTGAAAACACTGCAGTGAAAAGCAAACAGAGAACCGAAGCTAAAGTCGAGGCTGGCTGCAGCCCTCTCAGTGTTAAGCTCTCTCAAACTGGGGTTTAAAATGACAGAGAGATAGCGGTAGAAGGTCCTGAGGCTCAGATGCGTGGGGCGCTCACCAGCTGTGTCCTCTCAGGCACACAGCTTGACGAGGGTCCTAGACTGCTGGCACTTGCGCCCACTCGTCTGACTGGCTGTGCCAGGGGCAGGGGAGCAGAGATTTAGGCTGTGTCTAGATCTGGCCCCGGAGTGGTGCAGAGAAAGCCTCTACATTCTCTTGGTCTCAACAGATCGGTGGGTGAGGTGCCAAGCCTCCAGTGGAGGACTGTGAGCTCCAGAGGATGGTGAGGCCTCACGGACGGTGGAGGAAGAGGAAGCCTGGCTCCCCGAGTCAGCCTGTGTGAAGCCACCATCCACCCACCACCTGTACCTTGTGATATGAATGAAATAGGCCTCATACATCTTACGTTATGGACTGTATCAGACCACGGAGATGTGGAGCTTTTTGTTACAGCCTTTAGCCTGACTGAACTGATGCAGTTTCCTGAGATTATCCAGGTGAAGAGCCGGAGGCGCGCTGGAGGAAAGTGACTCACCCCTCGGTGCACGACTCGTACAGGGTACTCACTCTGATCTACCATCCACTGCTCTTTTTCACAGGAGTCTGTTTGGCATTTTGGGTATTTTCCCATATATGAGGCTAACGTTTTCTACCATAAAGAAAAAAATGGGTGACGAATAACCTTAATGGAAAAATGTAAACCGTATAACCTAGAATATAAATATGCTTCGTTAGCACTAGTCAGATTTGGGACTATTTCTGAAAGCTGGCAGAATGCAGGGACACAGATCGGTCACCATATGCTCTGCTTAATCTTCAGGGTGGAAAATATAAGTGGGATTAGCACACCACTAAAAGCTTAGCGTCTTGCAGATGTTCATCTCGGAATTTTCCTTAATCATTTTCCTCAATGACATGAAAACCAAATCCTTTAAGTCCCAATTCATTTGACAGAAATGCCTCTCCTTAGGCCCCTCCGCCCTCCTCTAGCTGTCATTATTGGGGCCTGCTGGCTGTTCAATTCACAATTTTAAGATCTTTCCATTTTCCCCCCTAACCCGGCATCTTGCTTGCTTCATATTTCTGACTCTTTGGCTACGGTTAACTAGTCAAAGCTGCTGCTCTTCTGGTGTTGCAGATTTCTGGGTTTGAACAGGCAGCCTGTGGAAGCCTCGGGTCTAGTGAAACGGGAGTCTGCCAGCCCTTCCTGCTGAGCGCGTTCTGCACCGCGGTGGAAGCAGGCTGTGTCTGCCATATGCCTTCCTCTCTGCTGTCTTCATCCTTTTAGGGGACTTCAGGGGGAAAGCACTGTAAAGATGTTTCCCTTGGGATTCTGTAATTTGTTTTTAATCTTAGTTTAATTTCCACTAACTCAGCTCATTTACAGCAGCTTTAACCAGACCACCCACTGACTCCAAGGCCCGACAGTTGACTCTAGGTTTGGGATGAGAGGAATGCATTCATGGGGTTAGTGTGAAGATATGCCACACCCACTCAAGGATGAGCTTTGAAACATGAACAGACCAGCTGGCCCAAACTGAAATGTTTACCATAATAAAACATCCAGGGTTATTCCAACAAGACCAACTTCTTGAACAACAACAAAACCAGAGTAAAATTATGTTTTTAAGAAGGTGTAACGTATCCACAGGAAAAGTATTCGCAGACTGATGGAGAAATGTGAACAAATTTCAGGGGATTTATGTAAACATATAACTGATCCACTTTGCTGTACAGCAGAAATGAACACAATGTTGTAAAGGAATTTACTCCAACAGAAATGAATAAAAATAATCATAAACAAGTTCAAATATTCAAGATGTTGTTGCTTTAACCTCCACTCAGCCCCTCTGCCAAACTGTATGGATGGGTGCAAGTCTGTGTGTACACGCGGGAAACACTGAGAATGTGCTATCTGTTGACAAATGTGATGTGTTTACATACCAAAGAGGTTTCTTATTTCAGCTAATAAGGCTTCTGACTTACAAGGATGAAACTGAGTCTGGAAAGAAACTGGAGTGCTATTTTGACATTTGAATTGATGATGGAATAAGGATTTTACGAGTTTACTCTCAAACATGCAGGAAGTGAAGAAGAAAGAACAGCGGCGTGCAGAGCAGACTGAAAGGCACATACTGGAAAGGGGAGAAGTTCTCCCAGAGCTGGGCTGTGACCACAGGGCTGTTTAATAAATGGGTGGATTCGTGAGCAATGCAAAGCACAGACATTGGGGGCAGCCCAAGTCAAACGGCCAGACGGCAACAGTGATCTTGTCTTTCTCGTGCTCTTGCTAATGACACGTCTTCCCCGAAATATCAAGGTACACTGAGTTTTTGATGAGACATGACAAGTAATAGCATCAGGGTTAAGATTAAAGTGAAAGGTATTCTGGAACTTGAGGATAGGTTCTGCTGTAACACACTGGAACTTCAGGATAGCTCAGAATGCCTAAAGTAGAATGGCTCCTTTCAGGAGAAGTATGTTCTGACTTGTGGCAGAGTGCTCTAGTGGACAAATGCCCTAGTCTGGGATTCTGAATACCAGAGTCTGACTCGATTTTAGCCTGCTTGATCCTTTCATTGATTTTGTACTCTCACGCAGTGTGCTACCTGGACACCCAGCTCCTTCATCTGCAAAGTGAAGTGAAGTGAAGCCGCTCAGTCGTGTCCGACTCCTTGCGACCTCATGGACTGTAGCCTACCAGGCTCCCCTGTTCACGGGATTTTCCAGGCAACAGTACTGGAGTGGATTGCCATTTCCTTCTCCAGCGGATCTTCCCAACCCAGGGATCAAACCCGGGTCTCCTGCATTGTAAACAGATGCTTTACCATCTGATCCAGCAGGGAAGTCCTCCTTCATCTGCAAAGCAGAAGCCAAATCCAGACTTTCAGAGGTGATGCAAAGATGGCAGACTAAATGAGATATTGTGAACAAATTGCCCTGCTCATAAATACATATTTAATAAACATTAGTATCCTTTTCTTGTCAGTAGCGTGCGTGTGTGCTAAGCCGCATCAGTCGTGTCCGACTCTTTGCAACCCCATGGATTGTAGCCCTCCAGGCCCCTCTGTCCATGGGATTCTACAGGCAAGAGTACTGGAATGGGGTGCCATGGCCTCCTCCAGGGGATCTTCCTGACCCAGGGACCGAGCTCCTGTCTCTTACCCCCCCGCATTGGCAGGCCTGGTCTTTACCACTAGCGACACCGGGAAGCCCTGATGTCAGCAGGTGTGCTGCTAAATAAATTTCAGTTGACAAGAGAAATTAAAACTGGACCAGATACAGTTTGATCATTGGATGGAATCTCTTGAAGCATATTTGAAATACATGCTTTCATGTGGTTGATGGGAGATTTACCCAAGAGTGAACTTATTTGTGCAAAGAGCATATTCTAACACACTTTTGTCTATGACAGAGGAATTTTAGTTCTGTGAGTAACTTTTCTGACCCCTTCCTCTTTAAGCCACATGTAATCTCAAGAAAAGCTGAGTTTCATCAGCTGGTACACTAGGTGCTTTCCAGTTCTAACATTCTATTATTTTGTGGATATGGAAACGTGTCTATATTCTAAGGAATGAATCAAATTCCAGTAAGTGTTCATCAAGCACGTACTTCGTGCCAGCAATCTCACAGGAAAAGGATTCAAAGATGAATAAAATGAAGTTCTTGCTCTCAAGAAAGTTACGTGTATACAGCTGAGCTCTCTGCTTACAACTTTGTTGAATTCTTATGATTCATTTTTCAAAAACCCTCATTAAAGTATAACCTACAGAAAAAACTGCACAAATCAAAAGCATTACTGCTTGATGAATTATCAGAAAGTTCTGTGATTCAGTTTTTACTTATATTTTTGGCATGCGAAGCTCATTTCCCATGGAAACCTCTTTCCTGTCAATGCTCCATCAGCCTACAGTATAGCTGGCGTTCAGGGCTCAGAGAACTGAGGACAGGGCAGGCATTTCTAACTTTGCTTTGCTGGATAAACTGACGCTAAGTTTCAATCGGATTTTGGAGTCAGGTGGTTTGGGACTGAAAATGTAGTTCTTGAATTCCCTTGTGTACTTGCTGAGGAGCCCAGGGGATTCTCCAGGCCAGAATACTGGAGTGAGTAGTCTTTCCCTTCTCCAGGGGATCTTCCCAACCCAGGGATTGAACCCATGTCTCCTGCACTGAAGGTGGATTCTTTACCAGCTGAGCTGCAAGAGAAGCCCAAGAAAACTAGACTGGGTAGCCTATCCCTTCTCCAGAGGATCTTCCCAGTCCAGGAGTTGAACTGGGGTCTCCTGCTCT
>SJYB01006277.1:15510-37813 GCA_006408585.1 Antidorcas marsupialis
GGCAGCAAGGCCGCCTCCGCTCTCCCGCTCAGCACCTGTGTGTCTGTGCCTCTCTCATTCTGTCTCTCAGACCATTCCCCACTCTGGGTGCTGATCAGTAACTGCGTCAATAGATAGGACTTAATTAAACCCCATAAATCTCAAAACTAAATAAAGCAGCTGGGCCAGCCCTGTCTGCAAACAAGAAGCATCCGTGTGGCCTCCGCCCTACTGCTGAGGGGGGCAGGACAGCCCCCAGCCTCCGGCACTTTCCCGCTAAACCCGCCGACACCTCCGGCTCCGAGGCTGTTCAAGGCGGAAGGAGGCTGTGTCTGTGCTGGGATTCTCACAGAGGAGGGGCTGCCCCGAGGCTGAGAGAGCCCCGAGAGCGGGTGGGGGTGTGCCCAGCACACCCGGGGCTCCATGCAGATCCATTCCTGGCCTCCCTGCCTCCCATGGACCCCCCAGTACCAGGCTCTGTCCTCGAGGGTGAAGGGGGGCGGGAGCCTCCTGCCCTCCAAGCCCTACCTGTGGGGTTGGTCACCTGTGGGCTGGGCTGGTGCCACCCTCCTGCCCACGGTGTCCTGAAGGGACAGAGGGACTAACGCGATGGGGGCCAATCCCTCACCCATAGGCACCCCCTCACTGGGGTCCCTGGGGGTTGCAGGACCACTGCCCAGGGCCCAGGGTCCCTCCGGGATGGGAGGCCATAACCTGAGCATGGGTTGACCTGCTGGTCCCCAGTGGTGAGTCCGGGAGGCAGGTCATGTTCTCAGGTCCCCGAGCTCCACCCCCAGGCCCATGTCTGTGGCCGCAGGAAGGCAGTGTCCCCAGGGGCAGCGGGCCAGGCCTGCATCCCTGAGGCCAGAGGAGTAGGCACTCAGGCAGCTCGGGGAGGCCTGGCCTGGCCTGCAGGTGGCGGCCGCCCTGCCCTCCGGGGCTGGGCCGGCAGTGCTGAAGACAGGGCCCCCTCCCTCCTGCATAGGCCTGGAGATGGCCTCAGGGTCCTGGTGGACAGCCTGCCCTGGGCAGCCCCGTGCCCGGGGCTGCAGTGTAAGGAGCACCCCCCACTGTCTGGGAAGCCTGGCTTCCCTGTGTGATGAGGGCGCTGCTGGGCAGAGGGTCTGATTTGCAAGAGGGGGTGCCTGGAGGCCCCAACACTGGTGTCTCTCACCCCCAGTACCCCCCATAGAGTGGGGGCAGTGGCCACAGAGACGTCTGGTCGACCTGCAGGCAGCCTGGGGCTTGGCTGCACTCTGAGCCGTGTTCCCCTCCTTCCTTCCTCTCTGGCCTGGAGCCTTTGTTTTCCTGGGGAGGGGGAGGCCCCAGGAGATCTCTCCTTTGCTGGGGATAGCCCTCTTTTCACTGGCCCCAAGCTGAGCGCACGGCTGCGGCACCGAGGACCCGCAGATCCGTGTGGGCTGGGTGAACCCAGCTCCCAACGGGAGGTGCTGGCCCTGGGCTGAGAGACCCCCATGAGCCCCAGAGGGCAGCCAGCTGCTTGTGCAAGCCCATCCTCAGATCCCCTTGGGAAGCAGTGCCCACCTGGCCCCTCCCTGAGCAACCCCGGGTCGATCTGTGGGGTTCGGGCAGACAGCAGTGCCCGCGTGTGTGCACGGCAGGGCTTCATCAATATCTGCGGTACAAGGAAAGGAGAGAATGGTTCCAGTCCCGGCCAGCGGGATGTGTGTCCATGCAGCCCCCAGGAGATCCCAGTCCTCCGGTCAAGTCCTTTGGTGTGGGGGGTGGGCAGGGGCCAGGTCTGTGCTGGGCGCGGGCCTGGACACAGCTCCTCCTAGACCCTGCTCCTCTGTCCAGGAGGTGCCCTGCCTTCCTTTCTACAGATTATGCTGCCCAGAGGGGTTGATTTTTTGTTATTTTTTTAAAAAAATGTGGGAAAATGCATACAACATAAAGCCTGCCATCTTAACCGTTTGTAAATGAGGTTTCTGCAGCGCTGAGCTCATTCACATGGCTGTGCAACCATCACCAACATCTCCTCCAGATATTTCTCACCTTTCCAGACAGACGCCCTGTCCCCACTGAAGGCCTGCTCCCCTCCCCGTCCGCCAGCCCCTGCCCCCTCCGCACACTCGCTTTGTCTATGGCTGTGACCCCTCGAGGGACCTCCTGTGAGTGGAGTCAGACGGCATCTGTCCTTCTGTGACTGGACTGTTTCTCTGGGCAGCATGTCCTCGAAGTCTGCCCAGGCTGCAGCTTGGGCCAGGGTTTGCTTCCTCTTTACGGCTGAGCACGATTCCACTGGTGGATGGACCACGCCTTGTGGATCCACTCACCCACGGCTAAACACTGAGTTGCCTCTTCCTCTTGGCAACTGTAGCCCTGCTGTGAGCACTGGTGTGCAAGGGGCTGACGTTCTGTCATGAGCAGGCAGGTGTGATCTGAGGTCATGCGGGAACCATGGGGGCTCCCACACCCCACAGAGGCGTGGCCCCTGCACGGGCCCAGTGGGAGCTGGCTGGGGCCCAGTGCGCAGAGGCTGGGCGGAGGTGGGGGCTCCCAGCCCCGCCATGTGCTCAGTCTTGCTGGAAACCCCTCATCGGCTGTCTTGCAAGTCTGGTGAGAAGCCCTGAGGACCCCTGCCCATGATGGCATTGCCAGTGGGCTCGGAGTGGGCAGCCCGGAGTGGCGGTCTCAACTCCAGAGTCCCTGAAAAGCCCCAAGGCTGGTCTCAGGTCGAGGGTGGACCTCAGCCTGAGCCCGGGGCTGAAGGTGGCAAGGCCACGAGCTGACTGACACGTCAAGGTCTGCCTGCAGCCGTCTGTCCCCAGCGACACCCCATGCTGACCGACACGTCAGGGTCTGCCTGCAGCCGTCTGTCCCCAGCGACGCCCCAGGGCTGCCCCCGTGCCTGGCGGTGCTGAGCTGTTCTCTCTCCTATGAGGCCCAGTGAGCCCACCCCCATCCAGGAGCTCAGATTTCCCTCTAGACCTCCGGGACGACATTCACATAAGAAGGCTTTCCTTGTTACTCTCTGGAACTTGGCATTCAGTTGGGTATATCTTTCTCTTTGGGCTTTCCTGATCACGTAAATGGTAAAGCCACTGTCTGCAATGTAGGAGATATGTGTTCAATTCCTGGGCCAGGAAGATCCCTTGGAGAAGGGAATGGCAACCCACTCCAGTCTTCTTGCCTGGACGGAGGAGCCTAGCAGGCTACAGTCCACGGGGTCACAAAGAGTTGGACACGACTGAGCGACTAACACTTTCGTTTTCAGCTTTCCCTTTCTCCTTTGCCTTTAGCTTCTCTTCTTTTCTCAACTATTTGTAAGGCCTCCTCAGACAATCACTTTGCCTTCTTGAGTTTCTTTTTCTTTGGGGTGGTTTCGGTCTTGCTTCCTGTACAGTATTATGAATCTCCATCCATAGTTCTTCAGGCACTCTGTCTACCAGACATAATCCCTTGAATTTATTCATCATCTCCATTGTATAATCATAAAGGGATTTGACTTAGGTCATACCTGAATGGTGTAGTGGTTTTCCCTACTTTCTTCAATTTAAGCCTGAATTCTACAATAAAGAGCTGATGATATGAGCCACTTCAACAGTACGTGAACCATGATGTTCAAACTGGATTAAGAAAATGCAGAGGAACCAGAGATCAAATTGCCAACATCCACTGGATCATAGAAAAAGCAAGAGAGTTCTAGAAAAACACCTACTTCTGCTTTATTGACTATGCCAAAGCCTTTGACTGTGTGGATCACAACAACTGTGGAAAATTCTGAAAGAGATGGGAATACCAGACCACCTGATATACCTCTTGAGAAATCTGTATGCAGGTCAGGAAGCAACAGTTAGAACTGGACATGGAACAACAGACTGGTTCCTAATAGGGAAAGGCGTATGTCAAGGCTGTATATTGTCACCCTGCTTATTTAACTTATATGCAGAGGGCATCATGAGAAACGCTGGGCTGGAAGAAGCACAAGCTGGAATCAAGATTGCCGGGAGAAATATCAGTAACCTCACATATGCAGATGACACCACCCTTATGGCAGAAAGTGAAGAGGAACTGAGGAGTCTCTTGGTGAGGGTGAAAGAGGAGAGTGAAAAATCTGGCTTAAAACGCAACATTCAGAAAACTAAAATCATGGCATCTGGTCTCATCACTTCATGGCAAATTTGCTGGGGTTGTTGTTCAGTTGCTCAGTCATGTCCGACCCTTTGTGACCCTATGGACTGCAGCACGCCAGGCTTCCCTGTCCATCACCAGCTCCCAGAGTTTACTCACACTTATGTCCATTGAGTTGGTGATGCCATCCAGCCATCTCATCCTCTGGCGTCCCCTTCTCCTCCTGCCCTCAATCCTTCCCAGCATCAGGGTCTTTTCTAACGATTCAGCTCTTTGCATCAGGTGGCCAAAGTATTGGAGCTTCAGCATCAGCATCAGCCCTTCCAATGAATATTCAGGATTGATTTCCTTTAGGATCGACTTGTTTGGTCTCCTTGCAGTCCAAGGGACTCTGAAGAATCTTCTCCAGCACCACAGTTCAAAGGCATCAACCCTTTGGCGCTCAGCTTTCTTTATGGTCTAACTCTAACGTCCATACACGTCATGGCAAATAGTTGGGGAAAAATGGAAACAGTGACAGATTTTCTTTTCTTGTGCTCCAAAATCACTGTGGACTGTGACTGCAGCCATGAGATTAAGATGCTTGCTCCTTGGAAGGAACGCTATGAGAAGCATAGACAGTGTATGAAAAAGCAGAGACATCACTTTGCCAACAAAGGTCTGAACAGTCAAAGCTGTGGTCTTTCCAGGAGTCATGTATGGACGTGAGAGCTGGACCAGAACTTCTAAAATCTCTTAGCAGCAGAGCCCACGGGGGAGGGCAGAGGGGCCAACCCAGAGGCCCACGGGGTCCCCAGTGGGGATGGTGATCTGGCCCCATTCCCTCCGGTTGCTGCGTCTGACCGACCCTCACTGGGCTGGGCTGGTGCTGTCCTCATAGCCTCCCAGAGGGCAGCAAGTACCCACCTGCCCCAGGGACGGGAGACTCACCTGCCCTGGCACAGGGGTGCAGTCATACCAAGACTCTCCTGGCCCGGGGGTCCCAGCCTTGGGGGCCCAGATGCACGGTGTCCAAGTGGAGTCCCCTGCTCTCTGACCCAGTGGGGGTCTAGCACTTGGGATTGAGCCTCCCACAGACTCACTGGGGTCAGGGTCCCTGCTGCCCCCACATCACCCCTCACCCTGCTGCGTCGATGCCCGTGGACAGTGTGTCCCCCAAACCTCGGGGGGGGGGGCTCTGTGGAATAAACGGATGAGGGAAGGTGAGCACAGGTGAGCCAGTGGCCTCTGGCCAGCTGGTGAGCCAGCTGCAGGCACAGCCCTGGAGTCCTGCAGAGCCTCCTGGGTTGAGCTGGCTGGGCAGCCAAGGCAGGGGCATCTCCCGGCCGGATCTGCCCGCCCCACGTGCCCACCCCCCACCCTGGTGCTGACCTGTGGGGAGGGGTCAGCGGGCAGGGGGGCTGCGGCCAGCTCCCTTGCTGTGCGGCCACTCAGGGCCTGTCTGCCGCTAGGGTGCCCGCGGCTGCTTAGCACAGGGCCACGCCCTCCCAGCCTGAGCTCCTGGAGGTGTTTGGTGATCTCGGCCACCACGACCAACGACCCAGGCTAGAGACCATCACCCCCAGAGAACATTGCTCCAGCCAGGGGTCGGAGGTCAGGGAACTGGAAGCCCCGAGGATGCGGCTTTGGCCGCTCGGTCAGCCCTGGGGGTGCTGGCGCCCTGGGCTCACTGCAGCAGCCCCCCTGTGCCCACCCCGGCTCCAAGGCCAATGCCCCTGCGGCTCATGTCTCGCTTCCCCCTCCTCATCCGCTCACCACGACCCTTGCCCTGGAGCTGGACCCATCAGGGTACCAGGATGAAGGGTGCTCAAGGGCCTCCCCTTAGTTACAGACGTGAAGACCTGTTTCCCAAATGCACACTCACAGCTTCTGGGGCTGGGGTGCAGGTGTAAATTTGGGGGGCCACCATTCACTAGCTTCACTCGCAGCCCAAGACAGGGTGGTCCAGAGGGGCAGGCAGGGCATCCCGCACGGCCGAGGGTCAGAGTCCCCATGGGCCTGACCGTGCCAGGTCACGGTCACACCTGCCCTGGGCTGTTCCCACTTTCTGGAAAGTCCCCAGGCCTCTCACCTTCGGGACAAAGACCCTGGGCCTCAAGCTGACTGGTCACTAAGGTCCTTCAAGTGCTGGAGGTGGAGCCACGTCACCTCCCCCGCCCCCCGCCCCCATGGACTAAACCCACTGTGCCCCCCGCTCCCTAGAGAACAGCCAAGGTCCCTGGAGACACAGAGCCTATTCCTGGGCCCCACTCTGTGGTCCTCAGGCAGGCCGGGGGGCTGAGCATCCCTGGGACCTCCCCCGCCATTTGGGGAGGACACCATCCAAGCCCTCCAGGCTGGCCGTCTCAGGCACAGTGGCGCACAGCCGACCAGCCCACCCGGCCAGTATCCTGGCCCTCACCCTGCCCACCTGCCAGTCCTGCTGGGGGAGGGGCGCCTGTGGGATCCAGCAATCTGGAACCTGCCCTCAAAGCCCGCGTGCCTCCCAGAGGCCTTGTGTCCTTGCTTCTAAGACCACTGCCCTGCCCTGCTCCGCCCTGCCCTGCTCCGCCCTGCCCTGCTCCGCCCTGCCCTCCGCCTGGCCAAGGTCTTCCTGGGGTTTATTGCCGGCCACCAGCATCAGAGCCGCGGCGGGGCCGGGGGTGGTCTGTGCTGAGAGCAGGCCCTCGGCCGGCCTCCGGACTGAAGGGAGCAGCGGCTCACTCACGTGCCACCAGCCGCGTGCCCCCCGGCTTCATCCTCGCAGCCGCTGCGGGGTGGGGGGTGTCCTCACAATGCAGGAGGGGTCCCCAGCCTGCAGTCCCAAGAGGGGCTCCCTGGGGCCGGGGTCAGCATGAGCGCTGGGCACCCAGTGGGAGGGGAGCGAGAGTCACCTGCCTTGTGGACAAGGTGGGGTCTGGGGGCCAGCAGCAAGCGCGCTCCAGCCAGAGCTGCCCAGTGGGGAGGGGCACAGGCCACGTGTGTGGACACCGTCCAGCGATGGGAGGGGGTTAGGACGGCCCGGGCTGAGGAGGCTCGGACACCACCATGGAGGAAGTCCCTTCCCGGCCCAGGGGTCCTGCAGGTGGACACAGCTCCACGGTGAGCCCTGCAGCCATGGGGCACGGGGAAGTGGGCACGCCAGGCGCTCAGCTCTGGCCTTTGCCGAGCTGGGGCGGCAGGCGTGCCTCCCTCCTATCAGGCCCGGGGGCGCCCCTCAGGGAGTGGCCTGGTGGGTCCCCACGTCAGCAAGTCAGGGCCGTGAAATCAGCCTTATCGGTGGGGATGTTGTCTCAGGCGGAGCTGGGCTGCCAGGTCTGGAGGGCGTTCCCTGCCCCTCCTGCAGCCGGGGGGGCAGGGTGGCTGGCAGCCTGGGTCAGGGGCCTGGGAGGGCCAGGCTGGGTGGGCAGCGCTGCCCACTGCTCGGTGTGTGGCCTGGTCTCCAAGGGCTTGTCTTGCCCCCGATCCTCCCGGAGCTCCTGCACTGGGGGCCAGGTGACGCTGGGGTCCGGGGGCCTGGCCTGCTCAGGGCCCTGCTGGGGAGGGGCCGCGGGCACCCACTGGGCAGTGTCTGGGTGGCATTGGGGGTACCTGGGGTGCCCAAGAGCACCCACATGCCCTCCGCCTGGATTCTCAAGAGGGGACCCAGCCCACAAGTGAGTAAAACGTCTCAGGGCCTCGTCTGCCTCGCACGAGGTCACCAGCTGGTGGTTCGAACCATCACGGTCAGAGCTCGCCTCATCCCACAGGGCCGGGCACCTCGCAGAGACACGCAGCGCAGGAAAATAAAGGCAGCCCCGTGGGGAAACAGGGAAAGAGAGGCTGGCCCGGGATGCAGGTAGGGCCAGGCCAGCAGCGGGCAGTGGGCACTGCTCAGGCATGGCGGGGGTGGCACCAAGTCTTCCTGTCGCTGCTGCCTGGACGTGGGAGGTGGGGCCACGGAGAGGGAGGGGGCCAGGGCTCCAGGGCCCTGGGGGGTTACAGGAGGGAGGGGCAGAGGGCTGGGGCTGCAGACTCACAGCCGCTGGGGCCTCCACGTCCGCCAGGCTGACCTCGTCTTCACTCTCAGAACACTGGGTTCTGGGTCTGCCCCCAGGACCCCTGCCAGCTCCCAGCTCTGTGTCTACTTCGCGAAGGCCCAGCCCACATCCGAGCCTTCCTGGACGCCCCTGCATGATGCCCTTCCCTGCCCCTTGAGCCCGTCCTCACCCCACCTGCCCCTCGGCCACAGGTGGGCAGCAGGTTCGAGGTCAAGCTCCCAGGCCGGGCCCTCCGGCTGGCCCTGGACCTGCGTATGTGTCCTGGGAGCTGCGGCCCCGAGGTGCTCTGGGCGGGGGGGCCTGGGCCCCGCTCTGGCCCAGAGCCAGGGGGCGTCTCCAGCCGGAGAGGAAGGCAAACACCCCTTTGTCTGCAGCCTCGGCTTCTGCTCGAGGGTCTCAGGGGACAAAAGCCAGGTGGGCCGAGGAGCCTGCAGGCTGTCTAGACGGCCCCGCCCGCGGGGGAGGACGGGGACGCACAGGTGTGGCTGACGGGAGCCTGCGGAGGGGCCGGAGCCGGGGCACCGAGCCGTGGTCCCCCCTGCTGCCCTTCTCCTGCCCCCCCTCTCCTGCACCCACTTGGCCCTCCGCGAGGTCACCTCCTCCAGGAAGCCGGCAGGATGTGGCTTCCCTCCTGTCTCCCTGACTGGCTTCAGAGCCCCTCCAGCAGGCCTGTGATAGGGAGCCGCCTGTGAGACTTGATCTAACGGGCTGGCCGGGAGTGACGCCCTGCTGTGGTCCAGTGTTGCCTGGCCTCTGCCACCTGCCATCGAGACCCCCCTGTTCCAGGAGCCGGTGGGCTTCGTGCCTCTTTCCGACCATCGCCCCTCACACGCCCCCACTTCCTCTCTGCATCCCAGCCCCCGGCAGCTTGTCGCCAGCCTCCATCCTCAGCACGTGGCATCCTCCCAGCCCGCACAAGTGTTCCTCACCAGGTGTGTTCACCATTGGAAACGCCCTGTGGCCTCCAGGCAGGCCCCTCTCCTTGGAGCACCGCTTCCCTGGCCTCCTGTCCGTCATCTCCAGACCTGCCGGAGACCCAGTCATCACCCCATTCTTACTTCATTGGCCCTGGCGGGATTTAACCGTTCAAGGCCATTTTCTCCTGGCACCTAGCCTTCTCGTGCTCACAGCTCTCTGCTTATTCAGGATTACTTTATTGCCCTGGGCAATAAAGATGCAGAAATAGGAACATCTCTGCCAGTGCTCTTGGCCCAGGGCTCTGTCCTCCACCGCAGCGTGGCATAATGGCCCAGGAGCCCAGGCCCTGCAGCGACGGCGCCACACACGAGGCCCCAGCCAGTCCACAACAGGCGCGCCTGCTGCGTGGGCCCCAGTTACAGGTTGGAGAGTTTGAACCTCGGACTTCTAACAAACTGCCTGATACACTAACCAATCACTGAGTCCTGGGACGAGGAGGACACACGATCCCCTCCACAGAAAGTGCCAGAGGCCTGGAGAAGTTACTTCATAGCAGGCAAGCCACAAGCAAATAAAACCAACTGAAGCGGAGCCCTTGAAAGAGGCGTTTGCTAGTACGAAAGAGACATTTCTGCCGAGAGACAGAGGAGATGTAATAGTTTTGTAAGAAAAAAACAGTACAACAGGGAAGTAAAGTGTGCTTCAGAAAGTATCTATTAATTCAAGAAACTATTGACTCTGAGATAAGCAGTGAAAGATGGAGCGTGAAAGGCGGCTGATTAGTGCCCCCGCCAGATCAAGTGACCTGCCAAAAAGTTAACTCCCTGCTGACCCAGAACAGAGCCTTCTCCTGAGGACGAGAACAGGACCTAGAACCTTGGCATGCATCCTGCACAAGGGCCCGTGTGCAATAAAAGCCTCTGGGGAGTAAAAAGGAGAAGGGGCAGCTGAGGATGAGACGGTTAGTCAGCATCACCAACTCAGTGGACCCGAATCTGAGCAAACTCCAGGAGGCCATGGAGGACAGGGAAGCCTGGCGTGCTGCACTCCACAGGGCCGAAGAGCGGGACACGGCTGAGCAGCCGAGCTGCCAGCGGCATCCCCGCCGGACCGCGAGACTAATGCCAGGCTACACAGCAAGTCTCAACAGACTTTTGAGAATTGATATCATCCAAGTATGTTCTCTCACTAAAATATAAATTCCCTAAAACCCAGTAACAATAGTTGGTAAGAACACCCTTAAATGTTTGAAAGTCAAGCAGCATCATGAGTTCTAAATAACCTGTGGATTGAAGGTGGCCCAATAAGAAAGACAGCTGATTTCTCCTTGGAAATAACAGTGGCTAGAAGATGATAGAAGAGCACCCTCTAGAGCAACAGCCAGCCGCCAGAGGAGAGGGGATGAACAGGAGCAGAGCGCCAGAAGCAGCGATTGGAAGGCAAACACAGTCGCTGCAGTCGTGTCCGACTCTGTGCGGCCCCATAGACGGCAGCGCACCAGGCTCCCCCGACCCTGGGATTCTCCAGGAAAGAACAGTGGAGTGGGTTGCCATTTCCTTCTCCAATGCATGAAAGTGAAAAGTGAAAGTGAAGTCGCTCAGTGGTGTCATTTAAAGCCAAAAAGAAGGACTTGACTGCTGGTCCAGTGGTTAAGAATCCTTCTGTCAAGGCCGAGGGTGTGGGTTGGAGCCCTGGTCCGAGCAGACTCTGCACGCTGTGAAGCAGCGAAGCCCACGCGCCCTACAGCCGGCGCTCTGCAAGAGGAGGCAGGCGGCGAGAAGCCCTCAGACCACGACGGGGGGCGGCCCCTGCTCGCCGCAGCCAGAGCACGCCTGTGCAGCAGTGCAGGCCCAGAGCGGGCAGAAGCAAGCAAGTCAGGGAGCGAGACGAAGCACCGGCCGTGAGAGCGAGTGGCACACGCGGCGTAGCACATACAACACGGATAGCGCCGCCCACGGGGGAGAAATGGACCCAGAATGTTCTGAAGGCCTCACGGTTCAGCCATTTCCCAGCAAAACCTTTGCTCGAGCCCTGAGAACCACAACGTCAATTTCCAAAAGAAAATATTTGTTTCACCTGTAAGTTTCTAGGGCAGAAATTGAAGCCCAAATTCACATTTTTGTTTATGACACGCATCAGATCAATGTTCTCACGCACAAAAGAAATAAAATAAAGTTCTTACACCTCACATCGAGCTATATGATGTCAATTCAAAATAGATTCTGATAAGTTAAGGATGATACGATAATATTTTAAAAAGCCACTAGAAATGTAGAGGTAGAAGGTGGAAAGACAACGTGTGTGCACGCCCTCAGGTCAGCTCAGGTCAGGCCACGCGCTCAGTCGCGTCCGACTCTCTGCGACCCCATGGACTGCAGCACGCCAGGCCTCCCCGTCCATCACCAACTCCCGGCGTTCACTCAGACTCATGTCCATCGAGTCCGTGATGCCATCCAGCCATCTCATCCTCGGTCGTCCCTTTCTCCTCCTGCCCCCAATCCCTCCCAGCATCAGGGTCTTTTCCAGTGAGTCAACTCTTCGCACGAGGTGGCCAAAGTACTGGAGTTTCAGCTTCAGCATCAGTCCTTCCAAAGAAATCCCAGGGCGGATCTCCTTCAGGATGGACTGGTTGGACCTCCTTGCAGTCGCTCAGTCATGCCCAACTCTTTGTGGCCCCACGGACTCCTGCCAGGCTCATGCTATGGACCCCACGGACTCCTGCCAGCTCCTCTGTCCATGGAATCTTCTAGGCGTGAATCCTGGGCAGGGCTGCCGCTCTCTCCTCCAGGGGCTCTTCCCNATAATATTTTAAAAAGCCACTAGAAACGTAGAGGTAGAAGGTGAAAAGACAACGTGTGTGCACGCCCTCAGGTCAGCTCAGGTCAGGCCAGGCGCTCAGTCGCGTCCGACTCTCTGCGACCCCATGGACTGCAGCACGCCAGGCCTCCCCGTCCATCACCAGCTCCTGGCGTTCACTCAGACTCATGTCCATCGAGTCCGTGATGCCATCCAGCCATCTCATCCTCGGTCGTCCCCTTCTCCTCCTGCCCCCAATCCCTCCCAGCATCAGGGTCTTTTCCAGTGAGTCAACTCTTCGCACGAGGTGGCCAAAGTACTGGAGTTTCAGCTTCAGCATCAGTCCTTCCAAAGAAATCCCAGGGCGGATCTCCTTCAGGATGGACTGGTTGGACCTCCTTGCAGTCGCTCAGTCATGCCCAACTCTTTGTGGCCCCACGGACTCCTGCCAGGCTCATGCTATGGACCCCACGGACTCCTGCCAGCTCCTCTGTCCATGGAATCTTCTAGGCGTGAATCCTGGGCAGGGCTGCCGCTCTCTCCTCCAGGGGCTCTTCCCGACCCAGGGGCTGAATCTGTGTCTTTTGCATCTCCTGCCTTGGCAGGCAGATTCTTTACCACCACACCAGCTGGGAAGCCCAGAAAGTGGACAGAGGTATTCAAATTACATATTAAAAAATACTGAACCAACTGTACCAATTGCTGGCAAGAATAAGTGTTCAGCTCTTTGCGACCCCATCTCTTCTGTCAGTGGGATTCTCCAGACAAGAATTCCAGCGTGGGCTGCTATGCCCTCCTCCAGGAGGTTTTCCCAACCCAGGGGCTGACTGTAGGGTGGAATAAACAGCTCTTTCGGAGGTGGAGGAAATGTCATTATCTCGGTCGCAGTGGTGGTTTTGTGAATGTAAACATTTGTTAAAACTCATTGACTAAGAGCTTGAAACGAATTAATCTTATGGTGTGTGAATTATATCTCAATAAAGTTTACTTTAAAAGAAGAAAAAAAATTAATTGAAAAGAAATCAGGAAAGAGGAACAAAGAACAGGTGCGTAAGACAGAGCAGACTCCGCGACGAGGGGCTGGAGCCGGCTGCGCCGGAAGCGCGCCAGGCGAGGACGTGGCGGCAGAGAGCCCCTCCGAGCGGGAGCGAGATGCGAGTTTTGCTCGTTTATTCAGCTGTTTGAGAACCTGACCTGCCCTTTTTCACTGAGCAAAAGTCAGAAGAGAAGACAAAGCCCTTGCTCTCGCGGAGCCATCGTCTTCTGGTTCCAGTCTCACCAATCAGGGTCCAGTCGGAAAAGGAACATAATTCTATGGGAACCCTCTTCTCGGGAGGGGAGCCCCCCCGAAGCAGAGAACAGCCAGAGAAAGTGTCCCTAACCGGCTGATGGAGGCCCAAACACACGTGTTCGGCTGGAGTGGGAGAGCACAGGGCCTCTGAACACTGTTCAGTCCAAGGATTATTATTTCTATCCTTTTTTTTTTTTTAATGATTTTTTGATGTGGACCATTTTAAAGTCTTTACTGAATTTTGCTACAATATTGTTTCTCTTTAATGTTTTAAAGGCATGAGGCGTAGGGATCGCAGCTCCCTGACCGGGGGTTGAACCCACACCCCCTGCCGTGGTCGGCAAAGTCTTAACCTCTTCAAGCTCTTAGACCACCAGGGAATCCCAAAGGATCAGAAAGAATAAATACTCCCCATGTACTTTTCCTGGAAACTGAAAGGACTCAAAGACATGCTTGGAGAGGATACAATCAAGAATCAACCTCTGTGGCCTCCCTGGCAGTCCACTGTTTGGGGTCTGCCTTCCCAGTGCCTGGGGCAAGGGTTCACCCCCAGGATGAGAAATAAGATCCACAAGCTGGATGGAGTGCCTGAAACAAGATTCTTAATAAACTTTCAAATTCTGTTAAAAAAAAAATTGCAGTCTGAATAGGATGCTCAAGAATGAGGAAGCTGCGATCTAAGGAGCCGGTGGGGCCCGGGACACCCTGGCCTGGGTGTCACCCAGGTGGCCTTGTGCTGTGGCAAGAGCTCTGAGTGCAAAGATGACAAATGGCTCTTGCGGGACAGACACAAGGGGTGAAATTGTTATCGCCATCCGGAGTGAACATTCCAGAATAATGCCTGGAAGAACAGAAGGGTGGCGGTTTTTCTGCCATCCACAGTGGTGAGTCAGTATTGTTGGAAGAAAAAGGGAGTCTCTATGGTGAGGTGAGATTACAGAGTGAGTGTCCCCAAGGCCAAAAAAGCAAAGCAAACATGAGCCCAGCGGCGAGAGAAGCCAGGCTGAAGAAAGAGGCAGGGATGCACGCGGCACGGCCCGGAGCGCCCACGCTCACCTGCGACGACAGAGGCACGGCCAGCCTCTCCTGAGCACGAGGCTGCCAGTCAGGCTGCAGAGGGATAGAGGTGCCCACAGGCTGACTGCACGCTCTGTGTAAGAGACATATCTAAAAACCACGCCACAGCACCCGGATGTTCATTGCAGCGCCATTTACAGCATCCTGTTCATGGAAGCCACACAGATGTCCCTCAGCAGAGAAGCAGGCACAGAGGATGCGGTGCATCGGAACAGCAGAATATTACTCCACCACGAGGCAGCGTGAGACGGCGCCGTCAGCAGCAGCACGGACGAGCCCAGAGGTCACACTGATTGAAGTCGGTCAGGCAGAGAGGAGAAATACCATTTGACACCCATTACATGTGGAATCTAAAAAGAAATGATGCAAATGAATGTAGAAAGCAAAAAAAGACGCACAGACTTAGAGAACCAACTTATGCTTGCTGGGAGAAGGATGGGGGAACGGATAGTTAGGGAGCTGGGGATGGACACGTACACGCAGCCGATTTAAAACGGGTGATCGGCGAGGACCTGCCGTGCAGCACTGGGAGCGCTGCTCAGTGTTACGTGGCAGCCTGGATGGGAGGGGAGTTTGGGGGAGGGTGGATGCGTGTGTGTGTGGGGCCAAGTCCCTTAGCTGTTCACAACATTGTTAATCGGCTACACCCCAATATAAAATAAAAAGTTTAAATAAATAAAAACCCATGCCACAGAAAAGGCAGAGGAAAAGGCAACACAAAGTTGACAGAGGCCAGAAGCAGAGTCACAGCAACGGCATCAATAAACCAAAAAGCAGGGTGAGAACAGGAAGCCTACTAGGACAAAGGGGGAGCTCTGGTTCAGCTGACTATCCTGAGTATCCCTGATAGAGAGACAGAAAGTCAACAAGGGCGCAGAAGAATTTAATGCTGTCCGCCAACAGGATCTAATCACCATGTACAGAACGCTCCACCCAGCAGGAGCAGAACGCATGGTCTCAGGTGCCCACAGAAGATACACACCAAGATGGGCCGTATCCTGGGACACAAAACAAATTCAACAAACTTAATGTGACTGAAACCACACGGAGTTTGTCCTCTGACCACATAGCCAGAGAATCTGATTAGATACCGGTCAGCGAAAGTTAACAAGAAGACCTCCACATGCTCAGAACCACATTTCTAAATAATGCATGGAGCAGTGAGGAAGTCCTGAGGGAACCACCAAGATATACGTGCAACTGACTGAAATGAAAACTCAGCCCATCAAAATCGAGGGACAGCGCTAAAGCAGTGCTGGGGGAATGTTACATCAGCCAGTGCACATCCTAGGAAGAGAGGGGGAGTCTCAGATCAGGACACGAAGCTCCCACCTCAGAGCCTAGGAAGAGAAGAGAAAAAGCAGACTCAGGTCAGAAGGGAGAGGACGCAAAGACAACAGCGGGTTTCAGTGAAATTGAAAACAGGAACGAAATGAATTTTCATTCATTCAAACGAAAGAAAGGAAAGGAAAAATGTCAATAAAATTAACAAAACTCTGGAAAGTCTGCAAAGGAAAAAGAGAGAAGCCCTAAGCTGCCAATATCAGAAATGAAACAGAGGCCATCACTGCAGACCCCACAGTCAGAGGGGACTAAGGGCAAGTACCGGAGACGACAGGCAGGAGCGGCAGCTTAGACGAAGCAGAGCGATTCCTCAAAGAGCACAAGAGGCACAACTCAATGCAGACAGTCTGTGCAGCCTTATGACCCTGCAGAAAATCAGATGATTAACCTCAAACTCCAAAAAGTGAACCTGGGATCAGACGGTTTCAGGGAAGCATTTTTTCAAACTTTTAAAGAATGGACACCAAGTCTGCACAATTTCTTCCAGAAAATAGAAGAGGAAGGACTGGTCTCAATTTATTTCACAAAACTAGTGCTACCCAGATATGATAATCATAGAGACAGCACACACACACACAAATTAACAACCAGCTCTCAAAACTGCAGATCAACATCTCTGATAAATAGAGACACAAAAATGTTTACTAAAGCAGCAGCGCACAGAGTTCGTTGGAGACAGCTCATGAAGAGAATTATGGCCAGGTGGGGGGTGTAAGAGATGTAAGGCTGGTTCAACATTTAAAAGTTGATGACATCAACTGTATTAACAGGCCAAAGAGGAAAACTCACATGAGCTTATCAGCTGATGCAGAAAAAACTCTTGACAAAGTTCAGCATCTGTTCCTGATAAAAGCTCTCAGAGAAATAAGAATAAACGTAGCTTCCTCAACTGGATGAAGGCCATCTACAAAAAGCTGTATTTCTAACACTGAACTTTGTGAGGAGAGGTGAACACTGGGAACCAGAGAAGGACCCCCTCTCATCACTCTTGTTCAACAGGCCTGGAAGTTCTGGTCCATGCGATAAGGTGAGGGAAGGAAGTGAGCATCCAGGTTGGGTGAAATGAAGCTGTCCCTATTGGCTAATAACAGAAACATCTACACAGAAAACTCCAAATAATCTAGTAAAAACCCGCAAGCATGAATAAGCCAGTTCTGCAAGTTTCAAGGATACAAGAGAAACATAGCCATGAGTTGAGGTTCTGCATCTTAGCAGTGACCAGGCCGCCACTGACCACTTCGTTAGATCACAGTACTGCCGGTTTCCCTGGTGGCTCCGTGGTGTAGAAGCCGCCTGCCAGTCAGGTTTAGTCCCTGATCCAGGAGGATCCCACATATTGTGCATGGGCTGAACCCATGCGCCGCAGCTACCGAATCTGTGTTCTAGAGGCTGGGAGCCTCATCCCCTGAGCCCACGGGCCCTGCAGCCTGCCCTCCACAGAGAAGCCACCGCAGTGAGAAGCCCATGCACCCAAAACGGAAGAGAAATCTGTGCAGAAATGAAGGGCCAGCGCAGCCACCGATCAGTAAACGAGCTGCTAAGAGGAATGCAGGGCATCTGCAGTCGCTCACATCGCCGGAAAAAGTTAGACGCAGATGTAGCACAGCATATATAGGACCCACCCGCTGAAGCCCACAAAACACCGATGAGGGAGGTCAAAGAGGATCTGAACAGAGGGAAGTGTTCTTGAACTCAGCTGGCCGCTCGCCCGAAGGACCCAATGCCAAGAGACAGATGTTGGGTAAACAGAAAGGTAGCTTTACTGAGGAAGCTGGCGGCCCTGGAGAAAAGGGGAACTCATGTCCCAAAGAAGCAGCTCCCCAGCTGCCAGTAAGAGGGCAAGCGACTTTCAGGGCTCGTTCAGGATGCAGAGGTAGGGCGAGGGGGCCAAAGGAAGCAACTGGGTCAGTGCTGGCCCCGCCGTGAAACTGGTCATGTAGTGGTCTCATGAGCATCATCTTGACTGTTTGAAGTTTAATCTTCAACTCCACGGTCATCTTTTTTCTTCCTGTTTCCTTGAGGCCAGTTCTTAGAATTGTGCAAGGTGGAACAGCTTATGTGATGACTAACGTCTGATCATCATGCAATTGGCTTTTTCCAGTTTCAGCATCTACGAAACAGCTCAGTGGATATTATCTACAGCCCCTGAGGAGGAACAAAAGATCCTTGACTTTGTTTTATGGCTAAACTATTATTTTGTCTTGCTTGACTGTTTCCCTTTGCTTTTGCATTTTCTCACTTCTTAGATTAAATTTATCATTTGGCACTCAAGGAATGTCTAGGAGGCTAGTTTTTCTATAAACAAGAGGAAGATGAGGACGGGAGCGAGTTCTGTTCCAAGAAGGCCCCACAGGGCCCTGTTCTCTTAAAGACATGCCCTGTTCATGCACTGGAGGACTCGGCAGGGTAAACCTGTCAGTTCTGCCCAAATTAACAGACAAGTGCAAAGCAACTCCTATCGAATCCAGCAGGAATTTTTGTAGGTATAGACGAGACTATTCTAAAATTCACTGGCAAAGATGAAGGAACTAGAGTAGTCAAAGCGACTTTGAAAAAGAACGATGGAGGAGGATCCCTGTGCCTGAGGCTAACATTTCCTGCGTAGTTGAATGAAGACCGCGTGATGATGGTTGTTCTTCAGTCGCTCGGTCATGTCTGACTCTCTGTGACCCCATGGACTGCAGCACGCCAGGCTCGGCTGTCCTTCCCCATCTCCCGGAGCTTGCTCAAACTCACGTCCATGAGTCGGTGGTGCTGTCCAATCCTCTCATCCTCTGTCATTCCTTTCTTCTCCTGCCTTCCATCTTTCCCAGCATCAGGGTCTTTTCCAGTGATGGGTATTTTGCATCAAATGGCCAGAGTACTGGAGCTACAGTTTCAGCATCAGTCTTTCCAATGAATATTCAGGACTGATGTCCTTTAGGGTGGACTGGTTGGATCTCCTTGCAGTTGAGGGGACTCTCAAGAGTCTTCTCCAACACCACAGTTCAAAAGCATCAATTCTTTGGCGCTCAGCTTTCTTTATAGTCCAACTCTCACATCCATACGTGACTCCTGGAAAAACCGTAGCTTTGACTATATGGACCTAGTCAGAAGAGTAATGTCTCTGCTTTTTAATACACTATGTAGGTTGGTCATAGCTTTTCTTCCAAGGAGCAAGCATCTTTTAATTTCATGGCTGCAGTCACCATCCACAGCGATTTTGGAGCACGAGAAAATAAAGTCTCTCACTGTTTGCGTGGTTTCCCCATCTGTTTGTCATGAAATGATGGGACCAGATGCCATGATCTTAGTTCTTGAATGCTGAGTTTTAAGCCAGCTTTTTAACTCTCTTCTTTCACCCTCATCAAGAGGCTCTTTAGTTCCTTTTTGCCATTAGGGTGGTGTTATCTGCATATCTGAGGTTGCTGTGTTTCCTGGCAAATTTGATTCAAGCTTGAGCTTCATCCAGCCCAGTATTTCACATGATATATTCTGCACAGAAGTTAAATAAGCAGAGTGACAATATACAGCCTTGACAAACTCCTTTCCCAAATTTGAACCAGTCCATTGTTCCATGTCTGGTTCTACCTGTTGCTTCTTGACCTGAATACAAGTTTCTCAGGAGGCAGGTAAGGTGGTCTGGTAGTCCCACCTCTTGAAGAATTTTCCACAGCTTGTTGTGATCTGCAAAGTCAAAGGCTTTGGTGTAGTCAATGGAGCTGGAGTAGATGTTTTTCTGGAACTCCCTTGCTTTCTCTATGATCCAATGGAAACTGACAATTTGATCTGTGGTTCTGCCTTTTCTAAATCCAGCTTGAACATCTGGAAGTTCTTGGTTCATGTGCTGTTGAAGCCTTGCATGGAGAATTTTGAGCATTACTCTGTTAGCATTTGAAATGAGTGCAGTTGTGTGGTAGTTGGAACATTGTTTGTTGTTGCCCTTCTTTGGGGTTAGGATAAAAACTGACCTTTTCCAGTCCTGTGGCCTTTGCTGACTTTTCCAAATTTACTGGCATATTGAGTGCAGCACTTCAACAGCATCATCTTTTAGGAGAAAGGAGCAGCAACCCCACAAAAGACGGAACCAACCTTACCTGTGAGTGTTTTGGAGTCTCTGGTGGTGGTGTGGGTCAGCGGCGGCCAGCAGTGGGCTCTGGGTCACTGAGAGCAGCAGTCACACTGGCTTAAGTCCTTTTGCAGAAGGTTGCCCTAGTTTGGCCTCAAGCCAAACTACAGGGAGGGAACACAGCCCCACCCATCAGAAGAAAATTGGATTAAAGATTTAACGAGCATGACCTTGCCCACCAGAGCAAGACCCAGTCTTCCCAGCAGCCAGCCCCTCCCTTCAGGAACCTTGCACAAGCCTCCTCATCCACCAAAGGGCAGGCAGAATGAGAACTACCATCACAGCAAACCAGCCAAAATGATCACATGGATCAGAGCCTTGTCTGACTCAGTGAAACTATGAGCCGTGCTGTGTAGGGCCACCCGAGACCGACGGGTCACGGTGGAGAGTTCTGACAAAACGTGGTCCCTGGAGAAGGGAATGGCAAACCGCTTCAGCACTCTTGCCTTGAGATGCCCACGACAGTATGACAAGGCACAAAGACAGAGCCTCTACAAAGAGAAAGAGAATGTGTCCACTGGGAGGGCATATTTGCAAACCTCATATCCACCAAAGGATCAGCACCTAGAATATAGGACAAACACTCAAAATTCAACTTTAAAACCCAAACAATCCAATTAGAAAATGGGAAAAAGATTTGGAGAACCACTTCTCTGAGGACACGGAGGCAAAGAAGCACGTGAGAAGGCACTCGGCATCAGCAGCCTGCTGCTGGTGCTCAGCCTCTCAGTCGTGTCTGACTCCTTGCGACCCCATGGACTGCAGCACGCCAGGCTTCTCTGTCCTTCACTGTATCCCAGAGTGTCCTCAAACTCATGTCCACTGAGTTGGTGATGCCGTACAACCATCTCATCCCCTGTCGTCCCCTTCTGCTCCTGCCTTTAGCCTTTCCCAGCGTCAGGGTCTTTTCCAATCATGGGCTCTTTGCATCAGGGGGCCAAAGTATTGGAGTTTCAGCTTCAACATCAGACCTTCCAATGAATATTCAGGACTGATGTCCTTTCGGATGGACTGGCTTGATCTCCTTGCAGATCTCAAGAGTCTTTTCCAACATCACAGTTCAAAGGCATCAATTCTCTGGTGCTCAGCTTTCTTTACGGTCAAAATTTCACATCCATACGTGACTATGGAAACACCACAGCTTTGACTATTTGGATCTTTGTTGGCAGAGTGATGTCTCTGCTTTTTAATACACTGTGTAGGTTTGTCATAGCTTTTCTTCCAGAAGGAAATGCAAATTAAAACCATACTTGTCAGCCTGGCTAAGAAAACCATGACACCAGATGCTGGTGAAGACGTAGAGAAAGTGGCTTGCTTATTCATTGCTAGCGGGAATGAAAAATAATACAATTATTCTGATAACACTTTGTTGCCAAGTTTTTAAAAATCTAAATATGTAACTGCTGTTTAATGCAGAAATTGCACTCAGATATTTATTCATCCCAGAGAAATGAGAACAGATGTTCAAACCAAAGTCTCTGTACACGTCTTCACTGCAGCTTCATTCGTAACAGCCCAAACCCAAATGTCCTTCCACAGGTGAGGGGATGGACACACTGTGGTCCAGCCTCACCCTGGAATCTCACTTGGCACTGAAAAGCAGGGAGCACAGAACAGTCTGAGTGAATCTCCAGAGAATGATGCGGAGTGAAAACAGCCGGTCCGCAAAGGCTGCGTGGCATCCTGGGAACAGCAGAATTCCAGAACTAGAGGACAGTGTGGTTGTCAGGGGCTAAGCAGGTGCAGGGAGTGAGAGCAGAGGCAGAGGCGGGCTCCTGGCGGGGCTGGAGAGGCTGAGTGTCTCAGCATCGGCGGCAGACACGCTGTGAGATATTACCTGCCAGGGAGGCTGGGACACAGTGCCTGGAGGCTTTCTGGATTATCTCTTTGAGAATCTACAATTATCTCAAAATAAGAAGCTTAGTTGAAAACAAGAAACAGCACCTCATAGGGCTTCCCTGGTAGCTCAGCAGTAAAGAATCCGCCTGCCAACGCAGGAGACACAGGTTTGGTCCCCGATCCGGGAAGATCCCACGTGCTGCGGAGCAGCTAAGCCCGTGTTCCACAGCTACTGAGTCTGTGTTCTGGAGTCTCGGCCCCACAGCTACTGAGCTCACACATCCCAACTACTGAAGCCTGTGCACCCTAGAGGCGGCGCTCGGCAACGAGAGAAGCCGCCGCAGGGAGAAGCCCTCTCCCCGCAACCGGAGAACAGCTGCTGCTGCAGCTCAGCTCAGCTCAGCTCAGTCGCGCCCGACCCTGCGACCCCGTGAACCGCAGCGCGCCAGGCCTCCCTGTCCATCACCAACCCCCGGAGTTCACTCAGACTCACGTCCACTGAGTCCGTGATGCCATCCAGCCATCTCATCCTCGGTCGTCCCCTTCTCCTCCTGCCCCCAATCCCTCCCAGCATCAGGGGCTTTTCCAATGAGTCAACTCTTCGCATGGGGTGGCCAAAGTACTGGAGTTTCAGCATCAGCATCAGTCCTTCCAAAGAAATCCCAGGGCTGATCTCCTTTAGAATGGACTGGTTGGATCTCCTTGCAGTCCAAGGGACTCTCAAGAGTCTTCTCCAACACCACAGTTCAAAAGCATCAATTCTTCGGTGCTCAGCCTTCTTCACAGTCCAACTCTCACATCCATACATGACCACAGGAAAAACCATAGCCTTGACCA
>SJYB01006277.1:38302-80044 GCA_006408585.1 Antidorcas marsupialis
CAACTTTTTCACTCTCCTCTTTTACTTTCATCAAGAGGCTTTTGAGTTCCTCTTCACTTTCTGCCATAAGGGTGGTGTCATCTGCATATCTGAGGTTATTGATATTTCTCCCAGCAATCTTGATTCCAGCTTGTGTTTCTTCCAGTCCAGCATTTCTCATGATGTCCTCTGCATATAAATTAAATAAGCAGGGTGACAGTATACAGCCTTGACGTACTCCTTTTCCTATTTGGAACCAGTCTGTTGTTCCATGTCCAGTTCTAACTGTCGCTTCCTGGCCTGCATACAGATTTCTCAGGAGACAGGTCAGGTGGTCTGGTATTCAACTAGAGAGGCTTTATTTTCTCGGGCTCCAAAATCTTCCTTCAGGACTTGAAATAGCTCAGCTGGAATTCCATCACCTCCACTAGCTTTGTCCGTAGCGATGCGAACACCATCCTGGCTTATCTGTGTCCTCAAGATCTTTTTAAATATAGTTCTTCTGTGTCTTCTTCCACCTCTTCTGAAAATCTTCTCTTCTGTTAGGTCCTTACCATTTCTGTCCTTTATTGTGCCCATTTTTGAAAAGGCAAAAAGACATGACACCAAATTATTTACCAGTATTTTCTCAAGTTGAGAGTGGCAACTTTCGCTTCATTTTTTCTCCCATTACAAAGAACCGTGTTGGCCTCTCCTTTTGGGTCGGCCCGCCCTCATGCCTGGGGGGTGCACTATCATTTGTTTACAGAATAAAACTGTGAGCTGTTAAAAAAAATTGTGTTACTATCCGTGTGAGAAAGGGCTTCCGAGGTGGTGCTAACAGTAAAGACTCCACCTGCCGATGCAGGAGGCATGAGAGACGCGAGTTTGCTCCCCGGGTCAGGAAGACCCCCTGGAGGAGGGCATGGCAGTCTGCTCCGGTGTTCTTGCCTGGAGAATTCCACGGACAGAGGAGCCTGGTGGGCTGCAGTCCACGGGGTCAATAAGGGTCGGACATGACCAAAGCAACAGCACGCATGCACACGTGTGTATCTGCCACGCTCACCACGTCTGAGTGTACAGCTCAGATGCACAGAGCGACCCGTGCCACTGCGTCTTACCCCCTGTCCACCTGCAGAATCTCAGCCACCTGCTGAGCCCCCACTCCCCTCCCCAACGGCCCCGGCCCCTGGCCCGCGTCCTGTGTCTGTGGCGGCGACCCCTCCAGGGGCCTCCCGGGGGCAGTCAGACAGCGTCCGACCTCGGTGACTGGCGCATTTCAGCGAGCACCGTGTCCTGCAGGTTCCCCCTCTGCCGAATGCCCTTCCTGCTCGAGGCTGAGTGACAACGTCCACCATGTGGATGGAGCTCCATCCGCGTCTCCCTCACCCGTCCGTGGACCGTGGACCCCTGGGCTGTCTCTCCCTCCGGGTGACTGTGAGGACCCGCTGAGAGCACGGGGTGCGTGCATCTCGCTGAAATCCTGCTCTCTCGTCTTTTGGGGACACTTCCAGAGGCGCCCTGGCTCACACTGTGAAAGACACCTTGAAGATGCGCTGATGCATTCGCCCCCACACCCCGCTCCAGTTGCTGACCCCTTCGTCCTGGGCTCAGCCGCTGAGCTGAACAGCTGACCCTCAGCAGGCCCCCAGGGTCACGGTCAGGGCCTTTTGGACGGCCTGGCACTTGGCTGTGCTCTCCTGTCTTCTTAGAGGCTGATGGGGCAGCGATGGGGGCGCTTCCTCGTCCTGATGCAAGCAAGTGGCCTGGCAGCTCCCAGCCTGTGGACGGCAGTGCCCGGGGAGGGGCTGACACAGAGCTCTGAGGGCAGAGGAGGGCCTTCTTCGAGGGTCAGCTGCTCCCTGGCTCCTGGCTGCCGAGGGAGGCAGGTGCCTCCTCAGAATGGTCTCAGTGGACCATCCCTCCCCGGCCTGGGAGGTGGGAGATGACTGCCGAGTGGGGCGGGGGCGCTGCGGAGGGAGGCATGGGGAGGGGGCGGAGGCCTCTGGGCTTCCTGGGGCAGGTGGAGTGAGGAGGCAGGCAGGGCTGGAAAGCTGGGACCGGGGAGATGAGCTACCCCAGGGCCGGCACTGCCCTACCAGGCCTGGACGGAGCAGGGCCCGGCCGCAGGGTGCAGACAGGCAGGGGCAGCCACGGGCAGGGGCAGCCTTGGGCAGACACTGGAGCTGCGGGTTGGGGCTCAGGGCTTCGGCTTCCAGGCCAGCTCTCGGGAGGAATTCTGTTTGCCCAGTGACTCAGATGAACAAACACGTGCAGGAAGGTCCAAATCAGTGCAGCCCCGCCATNTGGGCTTCCTGGGGCAGGTGGAGTGAGGAGGCAGGCAGGGCTGGAAAGCTGGGACCGGGGAGATGAGCTACCCCAGGGCCGGCACTGCCCTACCAGGCCTGGACGGAGCAGGGCCCGGCCGCAGGGTGCAGACAGGCAGGGGCAGCCACGGGCAGGGGCAGCCTTGGGCAGACACTGGAGCTGCGGGTTGGGGCTCAGGGCTTCGGCTTCCAGGCCAGCTCTCGGGAGGAATTCTGTTTGCCCAGTGACTCAGATGAACAAACACGTGCAGGAAGGTCCAAATCAGTGCAGCCCCGCCATGAAACCAAATTTACTCTCCTCCCGCCCCGTGGGCATCTCTTGGTGTCTCTGCCTCCCGGGCCCCAGTGCCGGGCAGGAGCGTGAGGGCACCTTCCTCCTTATCAAGGAAGTCCCCGGGCTGGGAGAAACTCGGGGCCACCCTGCCCTTTCTGTCAACAGTGTGATAATTCCTGTAAGCTATCGGAGGTTCCCAGCGCCTCCTGCCAAGGCGGCGCCCACTTCCTCTGCGCGGGCTCGAGGGGTTCCGTCTGTCTTTGTCCTGGAGTCGTCCCCTGCCACATGGGAAAGGCAGCAACCTTTCCCCAGACTGCTGGCTTCCCACCAGTGACATCAGGGCCAGAGCCGCCCGTCTGGTGTGTGGCCAGGGGGCCGCACCCTTGGCCCCACAGGGCCCCCTCAGTCAGGCGCGGCCACGGGTCCCGGATGCTGAGAATCTGGGTCATGAGTTCAGACGCCGCCAGGCGAGGAAGGCACTGCCCTTCTGACTGTCACAGCGCAATCGGGCCCGCGACGCTCAGTGACCCCAGATGCGTTAGAGCGCACAGAGGGGCGACGTGTGGCACCAGGAAACCTCCTTGGGGGCCTATGAGGGTGGGGGGCTCCTCTGGGGACCAGACGCAGCTCGGGAGATGCTCCCCTGAAGTCCATTCTGTCCTGATCACTGATCTCCAGACGAGGCACAGAGAGGGTGATGTGCTTGCCAGGGACACACAGGCGCCCGGACACCGCCTCCCCCCGGGGTCTGGAGCCCCTGGCCCTGGGTTCAGATCCTGGCCAGCCCTGCTGAGGTCAGGTGCTCCCCACCTGCGTCACCCAGAAGTGGGGCTACCCACAGACCCTGCCTCTCAGGAGTTGGTGTCCTATGGACTGAATTACACAGTGAAACCCCTAACAGGTGCGCCTGGCCCGCCAGGGGCCCCTGATCGTGTCAGAGCAGCTGGCCCTGTACTCAGGGCATCCGAGACGGGGTTGGCAGAGTGTCTGCCGGGGAGACAGCCATCCACTCCACAGTCTGGGCACCATCTGTGGCTGGTCCAGGCCTGTCCTTTTCCTCAGGGGACAGGGTTGGAGTGACCTGGCATTTGGGGTGCAGGCATCCACCTCCAGGTTGGAGGTGTGCCCCAGGCGTGAGGATGGAAGTCAGGTCTCCCCACTGTGGCCCCTTGAGGGCACCGGGCTGGCGGAGGGCGGCCTGGCTCCCAGCCATCTGACCGCTCAGCTGTGCTCACCTCTTTGGCCTGGAGGGGCGGAGGCCAAGCCCCGAGTCCCACACGGGGAGGGCCGTGAGCTGCCCTGTTTTGCTTCCCCGAAGCTGTACCTGCGCCCTCAGACAAAGCATCCACCTTGGCAGGGAGTAGGGAGTGTGGGGCCGAGGGCAGCGGACAGGACTGCTTGGCGCCCCAGGTCCCAGAGCTGCTGCAGCGCAAACCCTGGAGCCTGTCCTGGGACGGTGGCCGCCCCCGGCACCAGGAGGGCCCAGCGCTGGTCCGGCAGTGCTGAAGCCGGTGTCTCCTGCCTCGGCCACTGGCCAGAAACAGCTGGGCTGGGCTGGGCCAGGCCAGGGCCAAGATCAGGGTCGGGGTCAGGCAGCCCCAGGTCCAGAGGGGCAGACGGGTGGGCTGTGTGTCTGAGGAGAGAGCTGTGAGGACCGTGCTCCCCCCGGGTGCCCAGGGTGCCGCCTGCCCTGGGAGGAAAGTACTGGGCCGGCTCCCTGCGCCTGCTCGGGCCGGCTCCCTGCCCACCATGGGGCCCGGTTCTCAGCGGATCCCAGCTGGCAGGCATTTCCCTATCATCTGGTCAGTCACTCATAAGCACAGGGGCTGTCTGATGCTCACCTCCCATCCTGAATCGGAGCTGCCAGAGCAAGTCTGGCCTGGCCTGCATCCTGCCCATGTCCCACCACGGTCCTCTTGTCGCCATGGCGACCCGTGGCCACTCCAGTCAGGGCCAGATTCCAGTCCTCTGTCCACACAGGCACTGCCCTGCTGGACCCCGGCCCTCCGTCCACACAAGCACTGCCCTGCTGGACCCCGTCAACCCACAGTTCATCAGGTCCAGGTTGGGGCTGGCGACAGCCCAAGGGCAGCTGACCCCGAGGAAGCAAGGCCTCTGGAACCACCGCCCTGCGCCAGCCACACAGCGCCCTCCGCGAGCCCTGTGCACGCAGCCCTGCCCTCCGCGAGCCCTGGACACGCAGCCCTGCCCTCCGCGAGCCCTGGACACGCAGCCCTGCCCTCCGCGAGCCCTGTGCATGCAGCCCTGCTCCTGCCGTGGGCTCTGTTTAGAGGGGGGCCTGAGGCGGCCCCAGCTGGGCCCCTTTCCTGTGCAGCCCCTCGCTGAGCGTGCAGGCCCTGAGAAGAGGACGCTGGAGTTTAAGGGGCCCCCCTCCAGCCCAGACCCTTCCAGAGCCCCCACTGGGCGTAGGGGGAGGTCCCAGGGAAGAAGGCCCCGGGTTCCCGGGCTGGGTCACTGGGCCACTCCAGCCCCGATGCCAGGCCCTCTCCCCGCGGGGTGCTTCTTATGGGGTTCCCCTGCAAGGCAAGTCCACCCTGGGGTGGCGCATACGCTGGTGGCTCAGACCAGGCAGGGGGCGTGGGGGGCCCAGGCCTGTGCCCCCCACCGGCGGCGTGCATGCCGGTTGCCCTGCTGCCTCCCTGCCTGCCTGGGATCATGAGGAGGGCGGGCTCATGTCACTGTGGCCAGGCCTCCTCCCCCTGAGGCCGACCCTCAAACCTCCCCCAAGGCACGAGTTGCCCACATCCAGTACCCCAACCACAAAAGCCACAGCCCTTTGGAGCCAGACCCGTCCCTTGGCCTGTCCCCTAGGGAGCCCCCCGCCCCCACCCACAGCACCAGGCTGCCTGTGGTCCAGCTCCAGGGCCGGGCAGCAGTGCAGGTACGGTGGAGGCACCAGGCGGCAGCCAGCATGCGGGGCCGCGCACACTGCACCCCTCAGCCGGGCCTGTGTGAGCAGCCACCAGCGCTCATCACTCACTCACACTCACCCACTCACTCATTCACACTCACTCATTTACACATTCACTCGTTCACTCACACACTCATTCACACACTCATTCACACTCACTCATTTACACACTCACTTGTTCACTCTCACACACACTAACTCACACTCACTCACTTACACACTCACTCATTCACTCACACACTAACTCACACTCACTCACATTTAAACACTCGTTCACTCACACACTCATTCACACACACTCACACTCTCATTTACACATTCACTTGTTCACTCACACACACTCATTTACACACTCATTCACTCACTCATTCACACACTCATTCACATGCTCACTCATTCACACACTCATTCACTCACACTCACTCATTCACACACTCATTCACACACTCATTCACTCACACACTCATTCGTTCACTCACACACTCATTCACTCACTCATTCACTCACTCATTTGTTCACTCACTCACTCATTCACACACTCATTCACTCACTCATTCACTCACTCATTTGTTCACTCACTCACTCATTCATTCACTCACACTCACTCATTTGTTCACTCACTCATTCATTCACTCACTCACCATGCCCCACCCTCACACTCCTGTTCTGTGTGGGGTGTTTTCTACCAGATACCAGGGTAAATCGGGGGCACAAGGAGGGAAAGGCTCTGGGATGGAAAGCTAGGTGCCAGAAGGAACTCAGGACAGGCCCCGAGAGCCAGAAGCCAAAGCTCCGGCCAGCTCCCCGGGCCCCTGACCAGGCCTGCCTCAGTGCCAGGGGCCCGGCCTGTTGCTCCGCCCCAAGGGGAGCATCCTGGCTAGCCCCTGTGGCGGTGGAGCCACCAGCTGCGGCGGCTGCTGCGTGTGCCCGCCGGGGACTGAGCTCCAGCCCCAGCGCCCACACCCTGACGGGCCTGGAGCCCACACACCCACGGCCTGAGTGGGTGGCCATCGCCAGCAGGCTTCCTCAGGCAGAGTCTATCGTGGTCAAGACCACCAGGCCAGTTTCTGGGCTGGTTCACTCGGCATTGCCCCTGCCCGTGAAGGAAGACAGGCCCACGCGGGACGAGCTAGCCGGGGGCTGCTCCCCATCCCCGGAGCACAGCCAGCCTCCCCGGCAGCACTGGTCCGGGGGGCAGGGTCCTGCCACTGGGAATGCCGCCCCTGAGGCCCTCTGCAGTGAGGGTGGGGCCGGCCCAGCAGCCCTGGCAGCAGGGAGGATGGCGGTAGCCTCCAGGCACGGAGCTGAAGGGTCGGCCTCACAGAAGCCTGCCCAGCCAGGGTTCAGAGCTGGGTGCCCAGCAAGAGGACGCCTGAGCCAGCACTGAGGGACCCAGGAGCCACGTCCCAGCTGCAGACACACCCGTCTCTGCTGTCTTCAGCCGCAAGTCATCCCAAAGCCAGCGGCCACTGTTTACCTGGGCGAGGGGACTTGCAGGCGTGGCCCCGCCCTCCCACGTGAGGCTGGTGGGGCCACAGCCAGCTCCAGGACTACAAAAGGCTCCTGCTGGCTCACAGCCGTCCTCAGAGGCTGCCCTGGGACTTTCTCCCACACGCCATGGGTGTCGGCCGGAGGAGGCTGGCCCCGCTCTGGGCCCTGGCCCTCACTCTGGCCTGTGCCCAGCGCACAGGTAAGGCGCCCGCTGGCATTCCCAGGCCAGCCGTGACCGGAGCCTGGAGCCCCTGGCGCCCCTCAAGCCCTAGAGGCCCTGGTGCCAGGTGGGCAGCAAGCAGCTTGGAGGCCTTGCTCAGGGCTCTGGGAAGCTGAGGGTGTCCGTGGGCTGCTGTTCCAGCTCGGTCCTGCTCCAGGAGATTGTGGGGTCGGGGAGGGGTCAGCCGTGCATCTGTGAGCCCCTGGCTGCAGGGCGCCGTCCTCAGAGGCCTCTCCCACTGGGGCTGGCATCTCCTGCCTGCTTCCCAGGGCATGGCCGGGCCCCGGGCGTGTGTAGGGGCTGCTCGGCCCCCAGTGCTTGGCAGCTCAGGGGCCATGCATCTGGCTGAGGCGCTCCTGCCCCGGGCCGCTTGCACACCCTGGTGCCCAGCCTCCCGCGGCTGGCTGCCTGCAGGGCTCAGGCAGAGGCTGCCCGGCTGGGGGCTCCCTGGACGCGCCTCAGAGGCAAGGCCAGGTTCTCGGGGCGGCCTCTGGGCCGACTCTGCCGGTCCCCGGGCGCTGCCTGCCTGGCCTCCATGGCACTGAGCTGTGCGGCGGCGCTGAGCACCTTGTTTCGGGGGCAGCTCTGTCTGCACTCTTGGTCCCAGATCCTCAGCTGGCTCTGGAGGGGCTGAGCCAGCCCTCGGCCTCAGGGTCTGCCCCTCAGATGGGCTGCTGCTTGGCGGGTGCTCCTGCCTGCTCCCCTGTGTCCTGAGCAGGGAACCAAGGTCTGGTGCCTGGTGGGTGCTTGGTGGGCATGAGTGCACCATGCATGAGGGAAGGGCCCCTGGGGAAGCTGGCTCAGGGCCGGGGGGCTCACCGGAGGGCATGGCAGAAGGAGCCGTGGCCCAGCGGAGGGCCTGGGGTGACTCAGAAGAGGGCCTCCCAGGCCCCCAGTCCGTGTGGAGAACCCCACCCTCCAGGCCCGCCGCCTTCTGTCTGTGTGTCCTCTGGGGCCAGCCCCAGCCCAGCATCCGCTCCCCTTCCTGCAGGCCAGGCCCGAAACAGTGCTGCAGAGCTCAGCTTCGAGCACCCAGACCTCCCTCCTGTGCCTCAGGGGCCTGGCGGTAAGTGGATCCCCCACCCGTCGGAGCCCCCACCCCACTCCACAGGCACCGCTCAGGCTGCTCACCGTCTGCCAGTCTCACGGCGCGGCCACCGGCCGCAGAGCAAGGGCAGGCTCGGGGACATGCCTCGGTCTGCTTGTCCGCTGACGGGGCTCCCTGGGAGGCACACCTGGGTCTGAGCTCAGCATGGAAGCATGGCTCGCAGCCACGGGTGTTGATTCAGGCATTTTTGAGATTCCGGAGCCGGGAACTCCCGGGTGCAAACATCAGGGCCACATGGGCGTGAGAGCTGACCTCCGCTGCTCGGCTGTGGGCATCTCTGCTGGCCCTGGTGCTCACGCAGCCCCGAGGCCACACACAGCGGAGCCCGGAGCTGGGAGCCGGCAGCCCTGCAGCGGTGGAAGCCCTCCTGGGGTCGAGCTGGGGGTGGGCGGTGGGGGTGAGGGATCTGAGCCACCTGCCTGCTCCCTCAGGCGCCGCCCTCCGTGGAGTGACCATCCACCCGCCTCTGAGGACCGCCCCCGTGGTGCGAGGTGAGGCCGCGAGGCCAGGTGGGGGGCGGGCGGCCGTGTCCGCGGAGACCTGTCTCCGCGGCCGGAGGCGGCGGGAGGGTGAGCGGCTCCTTGCGGGGATGAGGGCCCGGCTTTCGGGAGGTCCGGGCCGTGTCGCCGGTGTCCCTCGGAAACGCCCCGCTCTGTTTGACCGCAGCCCTGAACGCGGCCCACGGCGGGCGGGTGTGCAGCACGTGGGGCGACTTCCACTACAAGACCTTCGACGGCGACGTCTTCCGCTTCCCCGGGCTGTGCAACTACGTCTTCTCCGCGCACTGCGGCTCCGCCTACGAGGACTTCAACCTGCAGCTCCGCCGCGGCCCCGGGCCCAACAGCACTGCGCCCAGCAGGGTCAGCATGAAGCTGGACGGCCTGGTTGTCAGGCTGACCAAGGGCTCCGTCCTGGTCAACGGCCGCCCGTGAGTCTGGAGCCCGGACGGCACACGTGCTCCCAGACCACACAGGGTGGCCCCCGGCCCCACGCTCTGCCCCCGTCTCTCCTGAGGCTCAGGCTCTCTCTGGCTCCGCCCCCGTCTCTCTGGCTCCGCCCCTGTCTCTCTGGCTCCGCCCCGTCTCTCTGGCTCCGCCCCCGTCTCTCTGGCTCCGCCCCCGGACGTGGCCCCTCCTTGGTGCTGCTGACACTTGAGCTCCGTGCTCTTGGGTCTTGGTGGCCTGATCGGGATGTGACCTGAGGGGCCTCCCCGCCTGTCCTGATCTCTGCTGCCCGGGCCCTCGGGCCCCACATGCCTCAGCCAGGCCCTCTCCCTGCAGAATTCAGCTGCCCTTCAGCCAGTCCGGGGTCCTCATTGAGCACAGCAATGGCAATCTGAAGGTGGNGACACTTGAGCTCCGTGCTCTTGGGTCTTGGTGGCCTGATCGGGATGTGACCTGAGGGGCCTCCCCGCCTGTCCTGATCTCTGCTGCCCGGGCCCTCGGGCCCCACATGCCTCAGCCAGGCCCTCTCCCTGCAGAATTCAGCTGCCCTTCAGCCAGTCCGGGGTCCTCATTGAGCACAGCAATGGCAATCTGAAGGTGGTGGCCAAGCTGGGCCTGGTCTTCATGTGGAACCAGGACGACAGCCTCCTGGTGAGGCTGGGGCTGGGGGCAGGNGCTTCCCTAGTAACTCAGCTGGTAAAGAATCCACCTGCAATGCAGGAGACCCCAGTTCCATTCCTGGGTTGGGAAGATCCACTGGAGAAGGGATAGGCTACCCAATCCAGTATTCATGGGCTTCCCTGGAGGCTCAACTGGTAAAGAATCTGCCTATAAGTCAGGAGACCTGGGTTCAATTGCTGGGTTGGGAAGATCCCCTCCAGTATTCTGGCCTATACATATACAAGATTTTGCTTTATACCTGAAATTAACACAACATTGCAAATTAAGTATATTTTAATAAATAAAATAAAAACTAAAGAAAAAAGCATATAGACAACTGTGTGTATAGACACAATGATATTGCTGGCAGTATCATATATGATGCCTTCCCTGGCAGCTCAGCAGTAAAGAATTCACCTGCCAATGCAGAAGACTTAAGTTTGATCCTTGGGTTGGGAAGATTCCATGGAGAAGGAAAGGACAATCCAATATTCTTGCCTGGTAAATCCCATGGACAGAGGAGTCTGGTGGGCTATAGCCTACAGGGTCGCAAAGAGTCAGACATGGCTTAGTGACTAAACACTACCAGCGCCACCTGGGAAACCTTAATCTTGGAACAAACGGTTCTTCAGCATTACTGGTTGGGGCATAGACTTGGATTACTGTGATATGAATGGTTTGCCTTGGAAATAAACAGAGATCATTCTGTCCTTTTTGAGATTGCATCCAATTACTGCAGTGGCCACAGGACTGGAAAAGGTCAGTTTTCATTCCAATTCCAAAGAAAGGCAATGCCAAAGAATGCTCAAACTACCGCACAATTGCACTCATCTCACATGCTAGTAAAGTAATGCTCAAAATTCTCCAAGCCAGGCTTCAGTAATACATGAACCGTGAACTTCCTGATGTTCAAGCTGGTTTTAGAAAAGGCAGAGGAACCAGAGATCAAATTGCCAACATCCGCTGGATCATGGAAAAAGCAAGAGAGTTCCAGAAAAACATTGATTTCTCCTTTATTGACTATGCCAAAGCCTTTGACTGTGTGGATCACAATCAACTGTGGAAAATTCTGAAAGAGATGGGACTACCAGACCAGCTGACCTGCCTCTTGAGAAATCTGTATGCAGGTCAGGAAGCAACAGTTAGAACTGGACATGGAACAACAGACTGGTTCCAAATAGGAAAAGAAGTACGTCAAGGCTGTATATTGTCACCCTGCTTATTTAACTTACACGCAGAGTACATCATGAGAAACGCTGGGCTGGAAGAAACACAAGCTGGAATCAAGATTGCCAGGAGAAATATCAATAACCTCAGCCCTGCAGATGACATCACCCTTATGGCAGAAAGTGAAGAGGAGCTAAAGGGCCTTTTGATGAAGGTGAAAGAGGAGAGTGAAAAACTTGTCTTAAAGCTCAACATTCAGAAAACGAAGATCATGGCATCCAGTCCCATCACTTCATGGGAAATAGATGGGGAAACAGTGGAAAGAGTGTCAGACTTTATTTTTGGGGGCTCCAAAATCACTGCAGATGGTGGCTGCAGCCATGAAATTAGAAGACGCTTACTCCTTGGAAGAAAAGTTATGACTACCCTAGATAGCGTATTCAAAAGTAGAGACATTACTTTGCCAACTAAGGTCCGTCTAGTCAAGGCTATGTTTTTTCTAGTGGTCATGTATGGATGTGAGAGTTGGACTGTGAAGAAGGCTGGGCACCGAAGAATTGATGCTTTTGAACTGTGGTGTTGGAGAAGACTCTTGAGAGTCCCTTGGACTGCAAGGAGATCCAACCAGTCCATTCTGAAGGAGATCAACCCTGGGATTTCTTTGGAAGGAATGATGCTAAAGCTGAAACTTCAGTACTTTGGCCAGCTCATGCGAAGAGTTGACTCATTGGAAAAGACTCTGATGCTGGGAGGGATTGGGGGCAGGAGGAGAAGGGGATGACCAAGGATGAGATGGCTGGATGGCATCACGGACCCGATGGACGTGAGTCTGAGTGAACTCCGAGAGATGGTGACGAACAGGGAGGCCTGGCGTGCTGATTCATGGGGTCGCAAAGAGTCGGACACGACTGATTGACTGAACTGAACTGAGCTGAACTGCATTTTGGACTCTTTTGTTGACCATGATGGCTACTCCATTTCTTCAAAGGATTCCTGCCCGCAGTAGTAGATATAGTGGTCATCTGAGTTAAATTCACCCATTCCAGTCCAGTTCAGTTCTCTGATTTCTAGAATGTCGACTTTCACTCTTGCCATCTCCTGTTTGACCACTTCCAATTTGCCTTGATTCATGGACCTAACATTCCAGGTTCCTATGCAATATTTGCTCTATCACGTCACATCCACAACTGGGTATTGTTTTTGATTTGGCTCCATCCCTTCATTTTTCCTGGAGATATTTCTCCACTGATCTCCAGTAGCCTATTGGGCACTTACCAACTTGGGGAGTTCCCCTTTCAGTATCCTATCATTTTGCCTTTTCATACTCTTCATGGGGTTCTCAAGGCAAGAATACTGAAGCGCTTTGCCACTCCCTTCTCTATTGGACCACATTCTGTCAGATCTCTCCACCATGACTCGTCCATCTTGGGTGGCCCCACTTGGCATGGCTTAGTTTCATTGAGTTAGACAAGGCTGCGTTCCATGTGATTGGATTGGCTTTCTGTGATTGTGGTTTCAGCTTGTCTGCCCTCTGATGCCTTCTTCTCAGCCTAGTGTCTTACTGGCATTTTTCTTACCTTGGGTGTGGATTCTCTCTTCATAGCTGCTCCAGCAAAGTCTAGCCACAGCTTCTTATTGTGGACATGGGTTATCTCCTCTCAGCCTCTGCTCCTGACCTTGGATGTGAGGTAGCTCCAGTATCCTCATAGCCACCCCTCGCCGCTCGAGCATCCGCGCTATTTCACTACTCTTCTTTTCATAAAATACAATTCTACTATATCCGAGCTCTATGTTATCTCCACTTTTTGATTTATATATATTTAAGGGCTAGCGTTTGTGAGTTTATATACATGTTGCACATGTTTTTGTACCCCTGTGTGGGTTGCCATGTGCTTAGTTCAGTTTGTACATTTCTGAGTTTCTATCTGTGTGTTGCTATATTATCTTAAACTTTTGAGAGAAATAGTAGCTATCAACGTCTCACCATCAAGCTTATAATCCTAGCATATCATACTCTATTTTTTTTTTTACATCTTGTCACACTAGGAGGGTTCATCCTACGGTTAAGATGAATCCTTCCACTTGAGCACAGAATCTCATTACTTTCTTTCCCCCCAGGAACTCTATCTTACCATAAAGCTCTTTAAGGAATTCTGTTTCTTTAGCTAATTAACAGGTACTGTGTAAGAAAAAAAAAAACAAAAAAAACAGCTCTTTGATCAAATTCGTTTGGGGAAATTCTGGGATACATAAAATCCACTAGGTTTACCACAAAATTCATAATGGCTGTATTAAAATACCATTATATACAATGAATGTTTCAAAGGGGAGCAGATTATGCAGCATTATCCAGACTGAAAATGTGAATCCAGGAATATTATCGCAAGACTATTACCACCCCACCTCTCCTCTTTAGTGTATCATTTCTACTGACACGGGGCATGCCCTAGTCTTTTTAATCCAAAATAACACATGACATGCCAACATTTCCTCTTGGAAATCTTCTCTTTTTTCACTTACAAATTTCACAAAGGGGCCGGGACTCTATTACATGAACCTTCCTCAGTCTGCCTTTGTCTCCACTATTCAGGTTCCCATGGACACTGCAATTCCATGCTTACTGTTTTCTTGTTGATGAATATAACACACATTTTCAAAACCATATTTATTTGACCTCCCAATAGCTTATGATGCTGTTGAACATGCCCAATTAAAAAAAAAAATCCTTTCTCTTGAATTTCTTTTACACTCCACTCCAAAATAATCTAAAGCAATTCTTTCTGTTTTTATACTTGTGTGAGGGTGTTCTTTGGGGTTATGCTGCAGGTAAGTTCTCAACCGCTTAGATGCTTTCTATTCAGATCACTTGGTATTTCCCAAGGTTTCAGATTCTAACTTGTATATTTATCACAGCTGAATTCTAGAGCCATTTATTAGTTATTCACTAATTACTCCCATTTGAATGACTCTAAGACAACTAAATTCTAAAAGAGATGGGAATGCCAGACCACTTGACCTGCCTCTTTTGAAACCTATATGCAGGTCAGGAAGCAACAGTTAGAACTGGACATGGAACAACAGACTGGTTCCAAATAGGAAAAGGAGTACATCAAGGTTATATATTGTCACTCAGCTTATTTAACTTATATGCAGAGTACATCATGAGAAAAGCTGAGCTGGAAGAAGCACAAGCTGGACTCAAGACTGCTGGGTGAAAGATCAATAACATGGGATATGCAGATGACACCACCCTTACGGCAGAAAGTTAAGAACTAAAGAGCCTCTTGATAAAAGTGAAAGAGGAGAATGAAAAAGTTGGCTTAAAGCTCAACATTCATAAAATTAAGATCATGCCATCACTTTTTGGCAAACAGATGGGGAAACAGTGGAAAGAGTGTCAGACTTTGTTTTTAGGGGCTCCAAAATCACTGCAGATGGTGATTGCAGCCATGAAATTAAAAGATGCATACCCTTTGGAAGGAAAGTCATGACCAACCTAGATAGCAATATTCAAAAGCAGAGGTATTACTTTGGCAACAAAGGTCTATCTAGTCAAGGCTATGTTTTTCCAGTGGTCATGTATGGATGTGAGAGTTGGACTATGAAGAAAGTTGAGCACCGAAGAATTGGTGCTTTTGAACTGTGGTGTTGGAGAAGACTCTTGAGAGTCCCTTGGACTGCAAGGAGATCCAACCAGTCCATCCAGTATTGATCAATCCTGGGTGTTCATTGGAAGGAATGATGCTAAAGCTGAAACTCCAGTACTTTGGCCACCTCATGCGAAGAGTTGACTCATTGGAAAAGACTCTGATGCTGGGAGGGATTGGGGGCAGGAGGAGAAGGGGACAACAGAGGATGAGATGGCTGGATGGAGTCACTGAGTCGATGGACATGAGTTTGGGTGAACTCCGGGAGTTGGTGATGGACAAGGAGGCCTGGTGTGCTGCGATTCATGAGGTCGCAAAGAGTCAGACAAGGCTGAGCAACTGAACTGAACTGAAGACAACCAATGTTTTGCAGCTTCAAAATTTAAAATATTGTTTCTTGCTTCAAACCTGTTTTCTCTCGGTTTTCCTCAAGTCAGCCATGTGTGCATTCTTGATTTCTCTCTTTTCTGCTTCTCTTTATCCTACTCAAAGTCCTATTGAGTCTACCTCAAATCCATTATGCTTCTCAAGTTTTTTTCTACCAATCTCCTAACCCAAACTTCTGTTCTTATCAGCTGGATTTCTGTACTCTAAACTTGGCTCCTCCTCCCTGTATTTGGCCATGTCTGATTTAGTCTTAACCTTATTATCGTGACTATACTTCCCTGGTGGCTCAAAGGGTAAAGAGTCTTCCTGCAGTGCGGGAGACCCTGGTTCAATCCCTGCATCAGGAAGATCCCCTGGAAAAGGAAATGGCAACCCACTCCAGTATTCTTGCCTGGAGAACCCCATGGACAGAAGAGCCTGGTAGGCTACAGTCCATGGGGTCACAAAGAGTTGGACACGACTGAATGCCTTCGCTTTCACTTCACTTATTATCCTGATTAAAACCTTTAATGACTTCCCATTGTCCATACAAAATAGTGGTCATAAGATTCTGGAAATCAATCATCCATCCTCATTATTAAAACATATACTGTCTATTGGATACTCAAAATTGCCTGAATACAGAAAACTAGTTATTTTCATCATAAAGAACAACAATGAAATTCTAATACATGCTTTCATTAAGTGTTTTAAAATTAAATAGGCATTGTTTAGCCAAGATGCAGTACTAAGGCAAAGATGGGGCCATAGTAATACACTTCTCTCATGGGAATGGGAAGAACTTGAGTCCTGATTGTCATGCAGAATCATCTTACAGGGGAGAAGGCTGTCTCCTCTTTCCCTTGCACAATAGATAGAATACATGGGTATTACTATTTTTTCCTATTGATTCACAGTAGATTAATGAAAAAAAAATAGAGTCTCTGAAGTGTCTGGCCACCTATTTGCTTGCAGTGGCAGTCGTGGCCACAGTCTGGATCAAATAGGAAAAGATAAATTGAACTTAATTGGTTGAAAGCATAGCCAGTTATTTATTGGGTAGATGGCAACTCAAACCCTTCCTCATTCACTTCAGGTCAGTGGCTCAGTTATATTCCACTCTTTATGACTTCATGGACTACAGCACGCCAGGCCTCCCTGTCCATCACCAACTTCCAGAGTTTACTCAAATTCATGTCCATGGAGTCGGTGATGCCATCCAACCATCTCATCCTCTGTCGTCCCCTTCTCCTCCTGCCTTCAATCTTTCCCAGAATCAGGGTCTTTTCAAATCAGTCAGTTCTTCCTATCAGGTGACCAAAGTATTGGAGTTTCAGCTTCACCATCAGTCCTTCCAGTGAATATTCAGGACTGATTTCCTTTAGGATAGACTGGTTGGATCTCCTTGCAGTCCAAGGGACTCTCAAGAGTCTTCTCCAACACCACAGTTCAAAAGTATCAATTCTTTGGTGTTCAGCTTTCCTTATAGTCTAGCTCGCACATCCATTCATGACTACTGGAAAAACCATAACCTGGACTCTACAGACGGACCTTTATTGGCAAAGTAATGTCTCTGCTTTTTAATATGCTGTCTAGGTTGCTCATTATATATTAGCAATAACTTTACTGACTAACATGCTCAGTTTCAGCTGAGAAATTTTTTAAAACTGTGAATGGTTAAGTGGTGGTCAAATAGAAATCGACTCTATATTATGATATTGATCAGAATTATAACTGTTTCTCTGTGGATGGACTCATTAATTTTAAGTGAAGGTTTTAAATACCTTGATCAACTCTCAGTGAGGATAGGCAAGATTCATTTTCAACATCATTGGTCTCCTTCACAGTAACTTGAAAATTATCCTTTTTTCAATTCTCTCAGGAAGAGTTTCAGAAGTGGAAGAGGAAACTGTATGTTAAGCTCCAGCTTAGCCTTGCCTACTGTTATGTTTCTCTGATACATCTCCCCAAACAGGCATTCATACCTCTGACTGTACCATCACCCTACCTTATAGTTCTCTTTTCTTTAATCAGAGGACTGAGTTTTTTTGTTTTGTTTTTTTTACCTATTTTACTTCTTCATTTATGATTTTCTTGAGGAGTTATATTCTTCACAAGAAGAAACAATATATTTTAAACATTTTATATCTCCAGAATCTAGTGCAAAAAAATGGCCATAATAGGCACCCGTATGTTTTTGAATTTAATAATCATGCAGAGGTGTTGCATAACCCTTACTATCATCTCTAATACTAATGTTTCTTATATGTTAATAACATTTTGTTGGACTATTAGCCATCTTCTTTTTGAGCACTGAAATCTTTTAGAGTTTATCAAATTAGTTGAATGTGTGACTATTTTTTTTTTCAGAGTTGAAAGTAATAACTAGTGTTCAATCAAAATCTCAAATATATATATATTTTTAAGTTTTTTATTTTATATTGGAGTATAGAAAATTAATAACATTGTGAGTTTCAAGTGGACAACAAAAGGACTCAGTCATATATACAAACGCATCCATATCCCCCAAACCCCCCTCCTATCCAGGCTANGCAAAAAAATGGCCATAATAGGAACCCATATGTTTTTGAATTTAACAATCATGTAGAGGTGTTGCATGACCCTTACTATCATCTCTAATACTAATGTTTCTTATATGTTAATAACATTTTGTTGGATTATTAGCCATCTTCTTTTTGAGCACTGAAATCTTTTAGAGTTTATCAAATTAGTTGAATGTGTGACTATTTTTTTTTTCAGAGTTGAAAGTAATAACNAGAAGAAACAATATATTTTAAACATTTTATATCTCCAGAATCTAGTGCAAAAAAATGGCCATAATAGGCACCCGTATGTTTTTGAATTTAATAATCATGCAGAGGTGTTGCATAACCCTTACTATCATCTCTAATACTAATGTTTCTTATATGTTAATAACATTTTGTTGGACTATTAGCCATCTTCTTTTTGAGCACTGAAATCTTTTAGAGTTTATCAAATTAGTTGAATGTGTGACTATTTTTTTTTTCAGAGTTGAAAGTAATAACTAGTGTTCAATCAAAATCTCAAATATATATATATTTTTAAGTTTTTTATTTTATATTGGAGTATAGAAAATTAATAACATTGTGAGTTTCAAGTGGACAACAAAAGGACTCAGTCATATATACAAACGCATCCATATCCCCCAAACCCCCCTCCTATCCAGGCTACCACGTAACATTGAGCAGAGTTCCCTGTGCAATACAATAGGTCTTTGCAAAACTCCATATGAATTTAAATAGCACCTGCACTGTGTCAGATACTGTTCTAGACACAAGGGATTCAGTGGTGAACATGACTGGGGAAAAAAAAAAAGAAGCCTTACTCTTATGTAACTTGGGTGGATGAATAACATATGTAAAATTTAAATAGATAATGTAATAGATAATAATAAATGGTAGGAAGAGAAATAAAAGAAGGTGATATGGTAGAGAAAAGCCTTATTTTACATTGTGAAAATGGTTCCTTGATAAGGTAGAAAGGCTATTAGTGAAGAAATAGGTGAATATATAGGAAACAAAGATGTGTGAGCAGACTTCAAACAGACTAAGAGAAGTGTCCTTGATACAACTTTCACTTTTGTAGCTACTTAGGACAGTAATGGACAAGCAAGCTACAAATAAAGAACCTCCTTCCCTCCCCTCTATGCTGGCTCAGGCGGTAAAGAATTCACCTGCAATGTGGGAGACCTGGGTTCGATCCCTGGTTTGGGAAGTTCCCTGGGAGAAGGGAACAGCTAACACTCCAGTGTTCTGGGCCTGGAGAATCTCATGGACTCTGGGGTCTCACAGAGTCGGACACGATTGAGCGACTTTCACTTTTCTTCACTCCCCACCCAAACAGACAAATATTACCAATGTTACATTATTTTATTTAATATAAAACTTAAGACTTTTTATAGGAATAGATCTATGAATAACTGTGACTATCCATATAGTGTTTCAACTGTCTCTAGTTTGCAGCATTTAGCTACAGAAAAATAATGCCCTTTCTGCAGACATTATTACATTTCAAGATTGCTTTCTCCAACCAACAGAAACTGTATATGATTTGTTATGATCAGATGTAATTCATATTAAAAAATAGATTTCTATCTTCTAAAATGGCAGCTTATGTTTGAATATTTGATTCACCAAATGAGGTACATATTCATTCAGAGGCAGTTAACGCTGTTACTTTTTAGTTATTGTATTCAAACAGCATGAGTGTCCTTGGACAAAACAACAGAGAAACTAGCAAAATGATACAGAAACTCTAATATGGAGGGAAAAATAATAGACATTGTTAGACATTTTTCTTTAACACAGATTATAATATGGTTTTAGAGAGCCTCATTAAAAGTATTTTTGCAGGCAAGTTAGGAAGGTGATTTTCTGTAAATCATTGGAAAAATAAAAAATGAAGGCTTCCATCCATGCATTGTATCACCTATGTGCCCAGGGAAGGAAGATTTGATTAGGGCTCCTCTAAACGGGTCATTAGTTAAGCAGAAAGCATGTGACTAGGAAAGTCATTTACTATTTTTTTCTAGTAGAACATTTCCTTAATGCATGGTACAACCTAGGCAATACAATGGGAGCAATTTTGACTCTCATTTTACAAACAAAAGGGGGGGAAAGCAAGGCTTCAAGAGCTGTCATTTTTCAAAAACTTTAATCGCATAGCTATTCAGAAATAACAGAATTGCCATAACTATTAAATAGAAAAAGGAATCCATTAGCTAACAAAGAGATGGGCTAAATCCAAATTGATTACTTCTCACACACAGTTTACCATAAGTTCCAAAAGAACAAAGACAATGACGTTAGATGAACTGTACTTTCTCTCAGATGTTTTGTTAATTGCTTCTGTTTTAACAGATAAACAGGGTCAAATTTAAATTTAAAAACTTGATGGATTTGTTTATTCTTCTCATAACTATAAATTAATAATAAGTGTTTAAAATGGAGTTGTATCAGCTGTATTATAGTTCAGTGAATGCCTCTTATGGAAAGGTGTTTACTAGGTTACTAGGGCATTTTTTTTTTTTAATTTTTAGATAAAATTACTTTTGCCGTAGTTCTAGTCAATTCAGTTCAAGCCAGAGAAGTAAGCCATATTAAGAACTCTTTATAACACACAGCGCTAGATGAAATGAAGGAGAAGATACTGAGACTTGGCAGCTGGCCTCTGAGGGATCACAAGCTAGTGTGGGAGAAAGAAGTTTAAAGCAATTAACCATAAAGTAAGACATAATGTATTAAGTGCTGTAATACAGATGCTACGTGACAGGAGAGCAGAGCAAAGGACGAATTAGTTCTGACTAGGCAAGGAAAAAGACTACTGAAAGTGGTTTGGGGCCTAATTCTTTTTTAGAAATTCAGATTTTTATAAAGGAAAGAGAAACCTTGATGACAAAAAGGAGGTAATGTGTACGGAGAGACTTGAGCACAGAGCTTTCTGGAGTTTAAAACCCTGGGAGGGACGGAGGAGGCAGCAGGAGATGAGGCTGGAATGCCAGGCTGAAGTTAGTCCATGGAGGGCTTCAGATGCAAGCTTAAGGCATCTGGACTCTTATCCTGTAGGTAATAGGAATTCACAAAAGCCAGGTAGTGGCACCATCTGACCTGTGTTTGGGAAGGGAAGTTTGGTGGGGAAGAAAGTAATAGAATGCAGAGTTAAGAAATTCAAGTAAGAAGAGGTCGTGTCACAAACTGACGCTATGGCGAGGGAAAGTGTGGAGGTGACCCACACTATAGCAAACACAATGCAAAGACAATGCAGACACAACGCATGCAAAGGGTGGGCTGCAGGAAAGCAACGGTGGGGGCTGACCTGGTGGAATGTACAGATGAGGGAGGAACAAGGGCCAAAATGACTCTGGCTACTCGAGGGACAAAGACACATTTAAAAAAAGGTGTAGATCGAGAAGGTTTCAGAAAGTCGAGATAAAAAATGTAGTTTTGCTAAAAGTTGTAATGCTCATGATTTAAGAGATCATAGAAATCATCTAATCGAGTAGTTCTCATCTCTGTTTGAAAGCTAGAATCAGATGAGGAGTAGTATTTTAAAAACCTTGATTTGTAATCCACTGCAAAGTGAAAAGTCGCTCAGTCGTGTGACCCCATGGACTATACAGTCCATAGAATTCTCCAGGCCAAGATACTGGAGTGGGTAGCCTTTCCCTTCTCCAGGGGAGCTTCCCAACCCAGGGATCAAACCAGGGTCGACCTGCATTGCAGATGGATTCTTTACCAACTGAGCTATGAGAGAAGCTTAATTGACTGCAAGGGATTTGAATTTAAGTTATCTGACCAGGCACTCTTTTCTTTTATTATTTTGTAAAGTTCCCTAGGTGATAGGAATATACAGCCAGGTTTATAACATCTGAAATAATCTGTATCCTTTCATGTAAAGATTATTTTGATACTGAATGAGATTTCAATCCTTTTCAAAGGCTTCAATTTCTTGGCAGATGATGCACCCGATTCTTCTCTCCCTGTATCTGACCACCTTCCCTGTCTCTCTTCATCTTTTCTTTTGTACATTAATCCAGTAAGTCCAATCAGCAATTTGTTAGGTATTAAGGAAGTGGGACTACAAAAATGACTGGAACATGACTGACACTTGTATTAAGTGCCTATTCAGTGATCACATTTCATGGCTTTAACCACACATTTTTATACTTAACTCTTAAATTATGTCCCTAGTAAAGATCTCTCCTAATTTTCAGTACTACTATAACAGGAAGGAACAAATTTGTTTCTTTTCCTTTAATCTTCGCATTCTATTGCTTTTGCTAGAAGTTAAGTGCTAAAGGGATGTTGCCGACAGCTGAAAGTAAACATAATGGCCCATTTTCGAGAACACTGCACCTGCACCCCCGATGAGTGAATGTAGAACTAAAATACATTTGGTCATCTCACAGGAAACATCTGACCAAACCCATTTGTGAATGGCTGCAGGAAAGAAGAAATTCACACTCACAGAGTCATGCTGAACAATTTATGGACTTATTATTTCACTTCCTCACGCTCCCATCTTATTCTATAAAAGAAACCAGCATCCAAACCCGAGACCCTGGTTAAGGTAGTTCTCTAGGACATGAGTTCAATATTTCTCCTAGTTTTCTGAATAAAGTCCTCATTCCTTTACCCAATCACTCCTTCCCCTGATTCATTGGCCTGTTGTGCAGTGAGTAGAATAAGCTTGGACTTGATAACACTACATTTCCAATTTGCTTTCTAGATATCTCATTCTGATGCCCTGCTTGCCAACACAAACTCAGTACTTCTAAATTAAAATTCACTTTCCCACCAACCTTACCACACTAATTTTACAAATACAAAATGAGACTCTAACATAAATCTTGTTGACATAAAGTCACCCACCCCCTCTTTCAAATGGGGCTTCCCTGATGGCTCAGTTGTAAAGAACCCACCTGGCAATGCAGGAGACACGGGAGACACAGGGAACCTAAGTTCCATCCCTGGGTCGGGAAGATCCCCTGGAGAAGGAAATGGCAACCCACTCCAGTATTCTTGCTTGGGAAATCCCACGGACAAAGGAGCCTGCTGGGCTACAGTCCATGAGGCTGCAAAAGAGTCGGACATGACTGAGCACCTGAACAACAACTCTTTCAAATATAACTTCCAGAGGCGTGTGTCTGTCACCTCAGATTTGGGAATCACATTGTTGGGTTATACCCAGAGGACCTACAAGGCCCGGGCTTATCTAGCTTCCAAACTGAAGAAAGAGCCCGGAATCAATGGCAGACATCAATGGTTTAATGCAGAGGTCCCCTACCCATTGGCCAAGGACCGGTGCCAATCTGTGGCCCGTTAGGAGCCAGGCTACCTGACAGGAACATAGTGATGGACGAAACCAAACACTTCCACGGCTACCCTGGTCTGTGGAAAAATTGTCTTCCACAAAACCGGTCCCTGGTGCCAAAAATGTTGGGCACTGTTGATTTAATGGGTGGGGAACTTACATGTCTGAAGCAGGGTCCTGTAGTGAGATCTCATGGTGTGCAGCCAAAAGGCAGACAAAATATGGCGGCAGGCTTGCTCTGGGTGCAAGGGGCGGGTCCCAGCTGAAGGAGGAAATGACGTCACATGGCTCACCGGGTTACCAGGGAAACCAGCAGAGGGACTAGCCCCTCATGCCCTCTGATTAGAAGCGTTAGCTGTGTGAGGGTAAGTGTGTCAGGAGATCTGTGAGGTGAGTAGAGGGCACACAGAGAACAAGGGGACGGCCACCTTGACCGTCGTGACTATACACTCACCTGGGTTCTTCATGGTCCCATGCGCAGCCCAGGATTATAACAAATTAAGATGCCCTTCATTTTCTACAGGAAGCAAGAGCCTCAGTTCAGCACCACATTATTTTTTTCTTTCTTTCTTTCGTTGTTTCCCGCTCTACTGCACATACACAGACAGCAAAACTAGCAGAATTTTTCTCTAGTTTGGAGGGTAGGGGATCCTCCTAGTTGTTAATTTTGATATTTCTCCTCAAAGCCAAAATGTCTGGGCTTCCTTGGGAAATTCCATGGACAGAGGAACCTAGCGGGCTACACTGACTGTGTAGTTGATGGAGTTGCTAAGACTGGGACATGACAGCACGCAGACACGCAGGCTGGAGGCTCAGTGGTGAAGAATCCACCTGCCGGTGCAGGAAACAGCATATAGCTCCTTGGCCCACATGCCGCAGAGCAGCTGAGCCCGTGTGTCCCGACTGCTGTTCCTGCTCAGAAGCCCCAGAAACCGTGCACTACTGAGCCCACTTGCCACAACTACTGAAGCCCAAGCGCCCTAGAAGCCACCACAATGAGAAGCCTGCCAGCCACAGCTAGAGAGGAGCCCCTGCTCTCCCAAACTAGAGAAAGCCCACACAGCAACAAAGACCCAGTGCAGCCAAAAATAAATATGGTTAATAAAAAAAAAGAATAAAGAAACAGTGCTTAACTAGTATCATTATTATCCTTTCTGATGGTCAAAAACTATCTTTGATATCTAGTTACCTGATAGATGTTTGTTACAATAAGAATCAGGCCAAGAATATGAAGGTTTACCGAAAATAATATATATCAGTTACAAGTAGCATTACCATAAGGATCATCGTCAAAATACGTCTTCTGCAGTGTTAGTGAATAGTACTCTCTTCCCGGCTGAGGGCAAATGATTCTGGGCCATAAGATGTTCTATCACAATCCAGGAGGACTGGTCAGATGTCTTGCTTAATTGCTGTTTCTGAAGCAGAAGTAAAAGCATCACAAAACTGGGAACAAACACCAGTCTCTCAAATAAGCCTGCATCCAGCACAGCTCCGTGTCAACCAAGGTACTCAGCTGTAAACTAGAGGTACTTACTTGCCTTCTACAGTCATCAAAGAGCTTAGCCGACCAGCAAATGATAACAATAAACAGCTAACCATGCATGAAACAAGAAATCAGAATTTTCTACTTGTATGCATGCTTAAGCTAGGGGAGATGCCAGTCAACGAGCTTAAAAAATAAATAAAGACTGAGGCAACTAACTTCAAGATGGCATTTAGAGTCTTCATCAAGACCTAGGGAACCGTGCCCAGTGCTTTAGGTATTGGAAAGAAGCTAAGGTTCTTGCAGGGTCTGGGAAATAAGCTTCCTGCAAAATGCAGGGCAATTAACTTAAAGCAGATTCAACTGCTAAGTGGGGTGGATGTGTCTTTGTTTGGTCAGGCAAAGACTTCCCTCTTGTGCTCCTGTTGGGATTTTTCATGCAAATTTGAGTTGCTTGGCCTCAACTGCTCTCCTTGGCAAAGGGATTCTAAAAGGTCTTACTGATTTCATTTTCAGCGTCCAACTAAGATGAGATGACCCAGAGGCTTTGTAGGAATGGCTTTAAAAGGGGGCACCTCACTTACCTGGGGAAGCTGGTGTGTGACGCTTAACTCCTTCAGATTTTGCAGCTAGCTCACAGTTCAATTATTTACTGAAAGTTAGAAACAAAATCATGTGTTTTAGAACTTGACTAGAGAGAAGATGTTTTGTTTGAAAAGTCAGCTGCAGAGATTCAGTCTGAATGTGGCTATGGCTGCCGTTGAAAGGTTTTGATTTGGCTAATCACAGAGGTCTTCCTTGAATACTAACTAAGGATTCCAAGCAGAACAAATTCATTCCTGATGAAGTCTTGCAGCTGACAACGTGGAATAATTTGAATCACAGACCTGTAAAATTTGATCAGGATGGAATTAAACGACTGTCCTGAAGTGATTTAGCGAGTCTATTTTCACCAGCAGTGCAGTGAAAGTGGGCAGCCAATGAAGGGTCATTTTCATCTGCCATCTTGTTTTGTGTCATGTTGCCAAGAGGGTTTCTGAGGGTCATACCCTGGAAAGCTTGCTCCAGTGGGTCACGCCCACTGGCTTGAGTGGGTCACACACCCATCAAGTGAGATGCAGTACGACATTCACACCTTCTTTTCATTCCTAGTTATGGTTCCATTATTTACAGAGGCATCCAGACCTTTTTAGAATTCATATATGTTTCGGGACTGCTTCTTGGAGTTGATGATATTTTTAAATTTATTGCTTCTCTATATGAAAAATAGTTTTTTCTTATTTCCCTTATACTTTACATCTCATGCAGTTTCAGTTCAGTTCAATCGCTCAGTCATGTCTGACTCTTTGCTACTCCATGGACTGCAGCATGCCAGGACTCCGTGTCCATCACCAGCTCCCAGAGTTCACTCAAACTCATGTCCATTGAGTCAGTGATGCCATCCAACCAGCTCATCCTCTGTCATCCCCTTCTCCTCTTGCCTTCAATCTTTCCCAGAATAGGGTCTTTTCCAATGAGTCAGTTCTTCCCATCAGGTGGCCAAAGTATTGGAGTTTCAGCTTCAGCATCAGTCCTTTCAATGAATATTCAGGACTGATTTCCTTTAGGATGGACTGCTTGGATTTCCTTGTTGTCCAAGGGAACTTCAAGAGTCTTCTCCAACACCACAGTTGAAAAGCATCAATTCTTCTGTGCTCAGCTTTCTTTATAGTCCAACTCTCACATCCATACATGACTACTGGAAAAACCATAGTCTTGACTAGATGGATCTTTATTGGCAAAGTAATGTCTCTGCTCTTTAACATATTGTCTGCTGCTGCTGCTGCTAAGTTGCATCCGTCGTGTCCGACTCTGTACGACCCCATAGACGGTAGCCCACAAGGCTCCCCTGTCCCTGGGATTCTCCTGGCAAGAACACTGCAGTGGGTTGCCATTTCCTTCTCCAATGCATGAAAGTGAAAAGTGAAAGGGAAGTTGCTCAGTCATGTCTGACCCTCAGAGACCCCATGGACTGCAGCCTACCAGGCTCCTCCAGCCATGGGATTTTCCAGGCAAGAGTACTGGAGTGGGCTGCCATTGCCTTCTCCGAACATGCTGTCTAGGTTGGTCATAACTTTTCTTCCAAGGAGCAAGTATGCCATTTAAAGAGTACAAAATCCATGGAGAGAAAATTGGAAAGCAGCATAATATTATCAACCTCTACCTTGAACTACCCTGATACCAAGTAGAAATTTTTCTTTAAGTGGCCTTGATAAAATTTATTGAATAACTCCCTTCTGTTCTCATAACTTACCAGACAGGCAGTATAAGCTTGGCCTTCTGAGGTCAGGGCAGGGATGAGAGAATGAAGTCAAAGTTCCAGTCTAATGCCTGGGAATTGTACTGTGGAAAGGAAGCCATTTGTATCATGGAGATATGGAGATAAAGGAATTCCTTTTGTTTCTTCAAGAATATGTTTAAAGTCAATGTTAGAACATTTAACTACAAAAAGGTGGGCCATCTGAAAGGATTATTTATTGTTATTATTCTTTACTGTTATGGTCTTCTACTTGATCTCTTAGATGTTTATGAGAATAACATGTTAAGGCTCAGCTAATCAGATTTCAGGGGATGTGTGTGAGGCAAAGGTGAGAGGTCAGGATGGCAGTTGTCTTAAAGGAAAAGAAGATGGAGAAAATAGGGTAGAGTACAACAAATAACCACCGAGTTCAGAGAAAGGAGCTAAATAGGAGACGTGAGGAGGCTTCAAATTGAAGGTGATCCAAGAAAATCCAGTATAAAAATTACTGCAAGTTTGCAACAAACATATGATTATATTTTATTAGTTAACATGAAAATTTGCAAAGTCTTGGTAACAAAGGAAATATTGGTAGAGGTGAGGTGAAGTCGCCCGGTCAGGTCTGACTCTTTGCGACCCCATGGACTGTAGCCTGCCAGGCTCCTCTGTCCATGAGATTTTCCAGGCAAGAGTACTGGAGTGGGTTGCCATTACCTTCTCCAATTATGGCTAGAACCAGGAGTCAAACACTTGACTTGATATAGCGATAGATAGGCCCTCCCTTTCAGCTGCTTCTCCAGTAGGTTCACTTCTGCATGGACCCTGACGCAGGCAGAGTGACATTTTGAGCTACAGTCAAGCCACTGGATGCTAAAGGCTGAAAAATTTGATAACTACTTACAAATGAATGTGAGAATGAGAGTGGTTACTGTTTAAAACATTCTAGAAATTCAAAGAGAATTCTTTTTAACCTCAGCATTGCTCTTCTAAACTACTGCAAAAATCCCCAGGGTAGAAGTTCACACTGGTTTTTCATCAGACAACAATCAATTCACCGATAACCATGGGGACGAGGAAATTAGGTCAACTCATGTGACATTTTTAAACATTTATATTTAGGTTACTTTTTTTCTTCAGAAAGTAATGGCCTGGGTAATGAAGTACAGGTTTTTCCCTATCACAGTTCTACCTATGGTTTAAATTATTTTTTAAAACTGTTTGCTTATATTTATATATATGTATATACACATACATAAAACCAGTAATACATATATTCATAAAGATGTACATGTATATATATATGTTTGGGGCTTCCCTGGTGGCGCAGATGCTGAAGAATCCACCTGCAATGCAGGAGACCCAGGTTTGATCCCTGGGTTGGGAAGATGCCCTGGAGAAGGGAATGGCTACAATTCCAGTATTCTTCCTGGAATAATCCCATGAACAGAGGAGCCTGGTGGGCTACAGTCCAAGGGGTTGCAAACAGTCAGACACGATTGAGCAACTAAGCACACATGCAGGGATATACATGTTTATTTAAGTTTTATGTATGTATATATAAACACATCATGCACATGGTGGGCTGTAGTCCATGAGGTCGCAAATAGCCACAACTGAGCGACTAACACCTACACACATATATACATGCATTTACATGGTACCAGGACATACGAAAGAACTTTTTCTCCTTTTCAGAATCCTATGTCAGCACTGATTTAAAGAAGAAAAGAGCGGAATTCCCTGGTAGTCCAGTGGTTAGGAGATTCTGCGTTTTCACTGCCAAGGGCACAGATTTACTCCTCGGTCCTTGTAGTAAGATCCCACAAGCTGCATAGCACAGCCCAAAAAAAAAAAAAAATCATTAAAAAAAAAGAGAAAAGATTGCTTTAAATAAGCTTGGAGGTTATTTTTTTGCATGTGGTTATTCTTAACATACTACAATTTTTCTTTGCTGTAGTTTAAAAATAAGTTTGGAATAATGCAGTAACGATGAATATTTTATTTTAGGCAAATTGGGAGGTATTTCAAATGTTATTCATAAAAAGTGATAGAGCCATTTGGTCTCTGATTTACTGGAATAAATATGACAAGTTGTTATTTCTTTGGCAGCAGAATAGCTGGAAATGGAAATACTGGTTTTGATGTAATTCAGAGAATTGTTAACATTTGTAACTAACCATATATCTATATATGACACATTTTTACGTGCAAATTGTAATAGCAAAATTAAAAAATATATATTTTGTCTTTCTGATAGTCTCATGTTGAACCTGAAGATAAAAGAATATTGATTATTAGAAAAATGTTGGATACTTTCAAAAAAAGTCAGTAAATATTTTGAAAAGTACTTATAGACTTTATAAACTCCTGCCAAATTGTCTAGTCTCCAGCACTACCTTCAATCATGATAAAATTGCCAATTTCATGGGCTGTGTCTTACAACTTTTCACAGGCTTTTCTTAAAACTCTCTTCCTTCAGTTCCTATGAAGTTAAGCTTAGTTTTCTCCACTGAGTCATGCCTTCTTTATTTCCTGTTTCAGCTTCTCGTTCTCATTCTGCTACATAATTTGGGGCTTCTGTCAAATTTCCATTCTTTGTCTATGCTTTCTCCCTCATACTTTTTATAAACTCTATGGCTTCAAATTTTACTACTAAGTTGAGCATTTCTTCAGCAGCAGATTTCATATGTTTCTAGTTCTAATTTCAGCTCCCCATCCATAAAATTCATATGTGTATCCTATGTAATATTTATAATATGGGCACAATATTATCCTATGGAATATCCTATCTTACAATAGGACATAATTAAAACACAATTGTATCCTATGTAATATCCTATAGGGCACCCAGACCTTTCTGATCATGCAGAGCTTGGGGAATATGTCTTCCTCAGTTTCATTTGTTTCATATTCTCATCCTAATTACCAATCACCTCTCTAACTAAAACCTCTAGGCTCCAGATCAATACATTTAATATGTTCAACTGACTCTTAACAGCTCCATGTTAAAGGCAAAAAATTCTAGCAATTCAGCTTACTCATGAAGCCCTTCACTTACCACCTTCTCAATTTGATTCTTTCCTAATGCTCTTCACCTCAATTAATTGTATCCCTCCCTATCATGTGTCACAAAGCATGACATGGGGATTATCCATGACTCAGCCCAATTCATCACAGCCCAATCATCACTGTTGATTTATTCAAACCTACCAGTGTCTTTCTGCATACTACCACATAGCTTCCTAACTATTTTTTGCACCTAAGTACTTTTTTTCCTTACTTTAAAAAAAAAAAAAAAAACTGCAACTAGAATTAACCTTCATTTTTTTCATGTATCTAAAATTTTTATCCATTTATTAAAATCTAAGTTTACAGTGGTTTTTCCAGTAGTCATGAATGGATGTGAGAGTTGGGCTATAAAGAAAGCTGCTGCTGCTGCTAAATCACTTAAGTCGTGTCCGACTCTGTGTGACCCCACAGACTGCTGCCCACCAGGCTCCCCTGTCCCTGGGATTCTCCAAGCAAGAATACTGGAGTGGGTTGCCATTTCTTTCTCCAATGCGTGAAAGTGAAAAGTGAAAGTGAAGTCGCTCAGTCATGTCCAATCCTCAGCGGTCCCACGGACTGCAGCCTTCCAGGCTCCTCCGTCCATGGAATTTTCCAGGCAAGAGGACTGGAGTAGGGTGCCATTGCCTTCTCCATAAAGAAAGCTGAGCACTGAAGATTTGATGTTTTTGAACTGTGGTTTTGGAGAAGACTGTTGAGAGTCCCTTGGACTGCAAGGAGATCCAACCAGTCCATCCTAAAGGAGATCGGTCCTGAGTGTTCATTAGAAGGACTGATGCTGAAGCTGAAACTCCAATACTTTGGCCACCTAATGGGAAGAGCTCACTCATTGGAAAAGACCCTCATGCTGGGAAATATTGAAGGCAGGAGGAGAAGGGGACGACAGAGGATGAAATGTTTGGATGGCATCACAACTCCATGGACATGAATTTGAACAAACTCCGGGAGCTGGTGATGGACAGGGAGGCCTGGCAAGCTGCAGTCCATGGGGTTGCAGAGTCAGACATGACTGAGCAACTGAACTGAACTGAAGTTTACAGTCCACTCCTTCATCTCTTCCCTGATTTCCACTAGCTTTCAAGTTTTATTTGTTTTTAAAGTAACAATGTGATGGCAAGCTACAGGCTTTGTTTATACCCATTTCTCAGATGTGCAATCTAAGGTTTAAAAAGGAAAATGATATGCCCAAAGTCACCAAACCTATTGGTAATGGAAGAGGGCTTTAAAATCAGATGTATGTGACTTAAAATTCATCCTGGCTGAAATACCACCTCCCTTAATTTTGTCTTTCTCTAATATACTTGTGTTATTAAGATGAAACGTACCTTGTGCTTCCATTCTTTCATATTCCCACCTAGAACCTCCTTGAGAGATGAACTATTGCTTCATTCACTCACTTGATAAATGCTTTAATGTATGATACACCTGGTGCCACATGAGGATTTAGGAATATTGTACTGACATGTCAGATTTAAAAAAATATGTTTCCCACACAGCATATACTGTTTCAGATGATCTTAATAATTATTAACAAACTATGAATATGCTCTATTTTTGCTTTAACATTATTAATAATTTTCAGCAGCTACAGGACTTTGTGAGTCTAATTATTGGAATCTTGAAAAAGTAAATTATAGTTGCCTATGATGTTGCCTCAGATGACTTTCTTTCAAAGAAATATCCCTATAAAATACCCAGAGGCTCAGCCAATTTTTATACAGCCTTTGAAAGATTATATAAAATCCAAAGTAGGAATTTACAGGCTGAGTTCAGAAGTGATTAAGTAAACAAATATGGATATTTGTGGCATAACAGACATAGTTTTCATACGATTAATAGAAGGTAGGTAATGGAGTCAGTAGCTCAAATGTTCAACAAAAAACAGAACTGTTTAATTTGAGGAAAATATGAGGGTATGAAATAGTCTGCTGGATATGCTGAATGACCTAAATTCCATCTCCTTAACCCCTGGCCCCTAGGATAGAACAAATGGGTACTAGACTCAAGTGGGGGGTTGGGATAAATTAGTTCTGAGAAGTTGGAGCTGTGGATCCATCTGGGAAGTTGAGCATATCCTTGATGGCCAAACAATCCATGCTTCAAGAGTTCTTTTCAGTTCAGTCACTCAGTCGTGTCCAACTCTTTGCAACCCCATGAACTGCAGCACGCCAGGCCTCCCTGTCCATCACCAACTCCCAGAGTTCACTCAGACTCACGTCCATTGAGTCAGTGATGCCATCCAGCCTTCTCATCCTCTGTTGTCCCCTTCTGCCTTCAAGCTTCAAAAGTAGCTACTATGTTGAAAATAAAGAGCCAGTATGTCCGGAGCAGTAAGAATGCCTCTACTGTCAGTTTGTATTTACTACCCAACCTATCCAGGGTAACTCTGAGGCTATCCATACTTTAATGATATTGATATCATTATCCTAACAACAAATATTTATTTAGTTGGAATCCAATGCTTTGTGGCAATTAATTTTAGCCATAATTCATATTACATTTATGGTCTTTTAAAACGTTAGAAACACATTAATATTTAAATGCTGTCAGGTTGTTGTTGGGTTGTTTTTTTTTTTTTTTTNTCCTCTGTTGTCCCCTTCTGCCTTCAAGCTTCAAAAGTAGCTACTATGTTGAAAATAAAGAGCCAGTGTGTCCGGAGCAGTAAGAATGCCTCTACTGTCAGTTTGTATTTACTACCCAACCTATCCAGGGTAACTCTAAGGCTATCCATACTTTAATGATATTGATATCATTATCCTAACAACAAATATTTATTTAGTTGGAATCCAATGCTTCGTGGCAATTAATTTTAGCCATAATTCATATTACGTTAGAAACACAGTAATATTTAAATGCTGTCAGGTTGTTGTTGGGTTGTTTTTTTTTTTAATGTCAATCCAGGAAATGGCTGGCCTATTGTGTTGAGCTCAGTCGCATCCGACTCTTTGTGACCCCATGACCTGTAGCCTCCAGCCTCCTCTGTCCCTGGGATTCTCCAGAGGAGAATACCAGAGTGGGTTGCCATGCCCTCCACCAGGGGATCTTCCCGACCCAGGGACTGAACCCAAGTCTCCAGCATTGGCAGGCGGATTCTTTACCACTGAGCTATTATTTTTTTAGACCTGACTCTACACAGCAGAAGACCTTCTGCAAGAAGTCTGTCCCTAAAGAATCACTAAGCGTTGGGATCAGAGACACTTTATCTATTGACAGTAGGTTTCTGCACTGATTTACCTGGTCTCAGACTCACGGGTGCCCTGAAGTATAACTTTGAAATGGGAGGGGACATTCTGCGGCTTATTGTGTTTGTTCACAATTCAGCCCTTGATCATGTTGTCACTTCACATGAAGAGACTAAGCTGGAGAGTAAGTTGACTTTTGCTGTCTCTCTCTGGGAGAGTCAGGTCTTGAACTTTCTAACTTGATTGAACAATATTTCACCTGTCTGCAAAGCAGCCATATGCTCACACTTTCCAATTGCCTTTAGACTTGCTAAATGCATTTATCGAGAACAAGCACTAGGAAAAAGGTGGTGGATGAAATGAAGTCTTTTTCCCACTGCACCTTTTATTACTGTATTATAAAAAACAGGCTCAAAATAGACTGAGGCAGATTTATCTTTTAATGAAAATCACCAGGAGGTTTGAAGTCAAATATTCTTATCTTTTTCTGCTGTCTCCAGTGCATGGCTCTTTCACAGGGCTGACCTTACAGTATGGTCCTAGAGGGAGCCACAATGATATTGTGGACTGACTTCCTTCAGAAGGGACTTTTAAAAGAGATAATGAAGCCAGCATGCCTCCTTTTAGGCTCCATTGTCCAAGGCCGTATAAGTCTGCCTTTCCAGAGAGCAAAGGGCAGCAGAGTTCAAGGGTACTGTGCGTAGCAGAAAGCAGCACCCTCTCAGGACATTGTCAGGAAGCTGGCCTCGGCCGACTCCAGAGGCCTTCGGCAGCTCTCACAGGCTCAGAGCTCACCTGCGCTGCAGATGGGAGGTTGGGCAGGTCTAGACCTCTGGGTCCTTTTCTGGATCCCCCTGCTGTGTCTGCACAGAATGGCTCTGGAGTGACTAGCTGCCAGGCTCCTCCCATCAGCAACGCACAGGCTTCTGCTGCCACTGTGGCCTCCCTACAGGTTAAATAGACGCTCAGAAAGCTGTTTGCTATGAGACTGATTTTGCCAACTCTTTCTTGTCTTGGCTTTTCTTCTTACATAAAAATCTTAATTGCTCAGTAGGGTCCAACTCTTTGTGACTCCATGGACTGTAGCCCACTGGGCTCCTCTGTCCATGGGATCCTGCAGGCAGGAATACTGGAGTGGATTGCCATGCCCTTCTCCAGGGGGTCTTCCAGACCCAGGGACTGAACCCAGGTTTCCTGCATTGCAGGCAGATTCTTTACCACCTGAGCCACCAGGGAAGCCTCTATATAAACTAGTGGGGAAATAATCTGGACTTCTTTTGCTTTCAGTTACTTCTTGAGTTTCAAACTTCATAACAGAAGAGACAGGGTGTTGGGATTGGGAAGCAGGAAGTAGAAGTGAGAAAAAGAAAAGAAGGCAATGGCATTGAAAAAGATTCTTATCAGTCAGCATTTCAACGGATATATGTAAAAAGAGCACACTGGGGGAATACAGTAATGAGAATTTAATGTCATGATGATTGTAATTTTATGCCTAAGTACACTTAACGTGACAAGGAATTCTCTTAATCTTAATTAGGAGTAGGTGGGGGCATCTTCATTTTTTTTCCACTAACTGTTTAGCTCTTGGAACTAATTACCTTCCAAGAGAAAGAGATAATAGAAAAACACAATTGCATCATACATTCTGGAGAACATAAGGAGCATGTTGGGCTGTACTCTAAAGGCCCTTAAACCCTGTGCTTGCCCAGCTTCAAGACCCAAGAAAAAGCCTTGAGTCAGCGACAGAGACCTCAGTGGTTTAATGGATGGGCCAGCTTACAAGTGGTCCTGGAGCAGCACTCCACCTTGTGCGGGAGACAGTGGGCAAGACATGCAGGCGGATTTTGCTCCGGGAGGCAGGGGGAGATGGCCACTTACCTGGGCAACTGACATCAAGTGGGCTCAGCAGGTTACCAGGGAAACCAACGGGCACACCCCTCACAGCCCCTTTGATTAGAACAGTCACTAGCTGGAACTGGGGCAAGTGTGGAGGGAGGTCGGTGAGGTGAGTAGGGTGTAGGTGAAGTAGGTGGTAGTCAAGCAGGGGACGCACAGAGAACAAGAGGCGAGCCACCTTGACTGTCCAGGCCAGACACAGCATCACACTTTCTTGACTCTGAATTGGAGCAGCATCCCAGTCTAGCTGGTAGTAATTAAAATGCCATACATCTAGCTATCTGACGGACAGCTTTTACATTTCTTATATATTACTGTACAACCACTTCCTATGAATGAAGTCCATGTGCAAATGGCAAAGCAAGCTCGAAGAACTGATTTGGGTAAGTCCTTTTGAATCTATTACCCCAGATGAAAGCCTCAATGAAACTGTCTGCAGCTTAGTATTTTAAGGGATTTTGTAAATTGGAAAGACAGTCTTTCCTGAAACTAGGTTTTGTCTGCTTCTCAGATTGGAGGAAAGAGTGCTGCATTTGTACACGGATGAACACCTGTGCATGCAGGGATGGTTTTGGCTGTGTTTCTTATCTAGTCTTAGTTTTGTTATTCTCAATTTTATTTTTCACCATGAAAAGAACTTCATATGTTTTCAACTAATAGAGATAAAAGTAAACTTTTTAAACTGGCTCCAATTATGGACATAATTTTCATGGCACAATTGAATTTAAGTTACCATGTGTCTTAGAGTAGGGAAAAATAAAATACAAAGAGGAATTCTTTTTTTTCCCTAGAACCCTCCTTTCTTTCTATGTTCTCTTCTTTTGTAGAAGGCCTATTTTCAAAAGTTAGAAGCCTCCTATGCCTTAGACATTCTTAAAGGAGCATGTCTGACATTATGAATGAAGAAAAATAGGCAATGCTAAAGGCAAACAAATTTCATTTTGTTTTATTTGCACAGTGAATTTCTGTAAGATCAGTAAGTCTATGTTTACTGCTTGTTGCTGTTTCGTTTTAAAAGGTCATTTCATAGGCTAAATTGACTTCTAATACCATGAAGCTGTTGTGAATGTCTGCCACAGGAAAAGCATTATATAACCCTTTATTATGCAGATGACACCACCCTTATGGCAGAAAGCTAAGAAGAACCAAAGAGACTCTTGATAAAAGTGAAAGAGAAGAGTGAAAAAGTTGGCTTAAAGCTCAACATTCAGAAAACTAAGATCACGGCATCCGGTTCCATTACTCCACGGTAAATATATGGGAAAGCAATGGAAACAGTGATAGACTTCATTTTGGGGGGCTCTAAAATCACTGCAGATGGTGACTGCAGCCATGAAATTAAAAGATGCTTGCTCCTTGGAAGAAAAGCTATGACCAACCTAGATAGTGTGTTCAAAAGCAGAGACATTACTTTGCCAAAAAAGGTCCATCTAGACAAACTGATGGTTTTTCCAGTGGTCATGTATGGATGTGAGTTGGACTATAAAAAAAGCTGAGTGCCAAAGAATTGATGCTTTTGAACTGTGGTGTTGGAGAAGATTCTTGAGAGTCCCTTGGACTGTAAGGAGATCCAACCAGTCCATTCTGAAGGAGATCAGTCCTGAGTGTTCATTAGAAGAAATGATGTTGAAGCTGAAACTCAAGTACTGCTAAGAGCTGACTCATTGGAAAAGACCCTGATGCTGGGAAAGATTGAGGGCAGGAGGAGAAGGGGATGACAGAGGATGAGATGGCTGGATGGCCTCACCAACACAATGGACATGAGTAGGTAAACTCCAGGAGGTGGTGACTGGGCAGGGAAGCCTGGCGTGCTGCAGTCCATGGGATCTCAAAGAGTTGGACACCACTGAGCGACTGAACTGAGAAAGGTGAACAGGTGAATGAAACCTTCCTTGAATTTACTGTGTGATCATGATATGAGAAATTATTAAAATGTGAAGGGTGAGCACCACATTATAAAATTTATAGCTTGAGGTCCTTTTAAAAATCAATGCTCAGTGTTACACTGGCATTCATGAAAACAATTGTTTTATTCATAAATAACGGGTTTATGGAATTAGACCTAGGAGGTTTTCCTACTTTAATCTTTTCAGGAATCAGAAATACCAACCTAAATATAGTAATCTTCATGGCAACCATGAATCTTCAAATATTTATAAAATGTTTCTGTTTTCTCAAAAATCTGTTTTGGGTACTTACTATGTGCCTGTGTGCTCAGTCACTAACTCATGTCCAACTCTTGTGACTCCGTGGAGTGTAGCCCGCCAGCCCCCTCTGTCCATGGGCTTTTCCAGGCAGGAATACTGGAGTGGGCTGCCATTTCCTCCTCCAGAGCATCTCCCTGACCCAGGGATCGAACCGTATCTCCTGTGTCCCCTGCACTGGCAGGTGGATTCTTGACCACTAGAGCCAACTGGGAAGCCCTAAAGGGTATGAATTGAGAAGTGAATAATAGAAGCAAGCTGTGAGTCTCAAAGCTAACATTCTAGTAAAGGGAAGCAGGTGATAAGTAGAAAGTAACATGTAGGTATCAGATAGCAATGAGTGGTGGGGAAAAACCTAAAGAGGAAAGGGAGATGGACATGAATTAACATATTGTAATTAGGAAATGCCCACTGAGACTGTGACATTTGGGAAAACAGCTGAAGACAAAGAGGAAAGGAGCCAAGGAGAAATCCAGGAGGTGAGGGAACCTGAGGAAGAAGGTACAGGAAGGGAGTACAAAGGCTCTGAGGCAGAGACATGCAGGAGATATTGGCAGGCCAGTGTGACTGCATGGATTAAGGGACGGGAAAAGAAAGAGGTTGGGCTTCCCAGCTGGTTCGGTGGTGAAGCATCTGCCTGTCAGTGCAGGAGACCCGGGTTCCATCCCTGGGTTGGGAAGGTCCCCTGGAGAAGGAAATGGCAACCCACTCCAGTATTCTGGCCTGGAGAGTCCCCTGCACAGGGGAGCCTGGAGGGCTACAGGCCACGTGATTACATAGTGTTAGACACCACTGAGTGACTGACCACACATACATGCACGTGAGAGGTTCACTGCTGTAGACAGTGCAGGGCCACTGTTAGGACTGACTTGGCATCCGAGTGAGCTGAGATTGGTACTTTCACTTTAAAATGTCCACTACTTGGATATACTATAAATGTGTATATTTAGGATATACATGTATCATTTGAAGGTTACTCTTTTGGAGCCTGAGTTCAAAACAAGACTAGTCCCCACAACTTCAGTTTTCCCCCCGAGTTAGGAAGGAGGGTTTTACTATGTTTTTTCACATAATTGTCCATATTGCCAAAACTAATAGGAGTATGAATGTTTGATGTAGGGCACTGGGATTCCCTGGTGGCTCAGCTGGTAAAGAATCTGCCCACAATTCGGGAGACCTGGGTTTGATCCCTGTGTCAGGAAGATCCCCTGGAGAAGGCATAGGTTACCCACTCCAGTATTCTGGCCTGGAGAATTCCATGGACCCCATAGTCCATGGGGTCACAAAGAGTCGGACATGACCAAATGACTTTCACTTTCACTGGGATTCAAGGATTGTATTTTAGGTCTAAACTGAACCCAGATGACCTTTCTCATACTGATAATCATCCAGCAAATCCCAAGAAATGCTCCCTGGTGCAGGAGGTTAGGTAAATAAGCAGGCAGGAGCCTGTTTCCATGTGTTCAGGCCTTCTTACCAGTGCCAGAATCAGAGCTGACCACCACGTGGTTCCTGACTTTTCAGGAAAGTCTGGAGACCAAGGGGAAGGTGTGCATGTTCGGCAGTGAAGGCGCAGAACAGGGAGATTGGTGTCCCCTCCCACTGAGCCCTGGAGCTCTGGAATTTACCAAAAGGCACTGTCAGGGCCCCTGTGTCCCGGCACAGTTACAGAGTCAATGTGGACAAGCAGTTTCTGCCTCAAAAGAGTCCACAAGCCCTTCCCTTCATATGAAATGACTTGCATTCTGGATCATCTGCAAATGGTTTCTAGCATTTTTCTTATTCAAAATGGAAAATAAAGAGTTTAGATTTAAATACACAGTGAAACTTTTTTGGTCCAGACAAATGTTTATGGCCTGAGTGTTGTGGCCAATGTTAGATTAGTGAAGAACTAGCCTCATAGGAACACAATTATTTTTAAAGCATTTGATAATGTATTGAAAAAATATCAACTCATCTCAGCCCACTCCAGTTTCCTTGCCTCGAGAATCCGAGGGACAGGGGAGCCTGGTGGGCTGCCGTCTATGGGGTTGCACAGAGTTGGACATGATTGAAGTGACTTAGCAGTAGCAGAAGAAGGCAATGGCAACCCACTCCAGTACTTTTGCCTGGAGAATCCCAGGGACGGGGGAGCCTGGTGGGCTGCAGTCCATGGGGTTGCTAGGAGTCAGACACGACTGCGCGACTTCACTTTCACTGTCATGCATTGGAGAAGGAAATGGCAAACCACTCCACTGTTTTTGCCTGGAGAATCCCAGGGAAGGGGGAGCCTGGTGGACTGCCGTCTCTGGGGTTGCACAGAGCCAGACACCTGAAGCAACTTAGCAGTAGCAGAAGTGACTTAGCAGCAACAGCAGCATCTTGGAGACTTATTTTACTTCCTTATAGTTGTTTTACTACATAGTAGTGTTGGGCTGAGGTCTATGGGGTTGCAAAGAGTCAGACACAACTAAGCAAACTACACACACACACAGTGTTTCTATTTATTATTCTATATGGAAGGACACTATACATTTTTAGGGCTAAGTTCTCTGAAGAATGTGCTTCTTGCCTGACTAGAGCTAACTTATGTTCCTCTTTAAAGCTGCAAAAATTTTGTGGATAACCTAGTGATATTAATACCTAATGCTTCTCAATAAGAAATTTTGAGATCTTGAGCTGATAAAATTTTGAATTGCAGCAGTTGGTGGAATGAGAACAAGATAATGCTGCAAGAAAGAAATAGTTAAGCATCTTCTCTTGAGCATACAAAGTGACAGAAAGGATCTGATCAGCACTAATTGATGGTTAACAGTTTCACATTATTAGTTTACTTAGTATTTATTAAATATCAAACACTACAATGAGAAAATAATCTCAAACTTCAAGCATTTCCATCATTAATTATTATCTTTGTGTAGAATCAAATACCCCCTCAATTGTAAAACTATAATTTTAGGTGAAATGAAAGGAAAACAAGAGAAATCTCATGATTAATCTATAAACACTACCAATTCTAAAAAACACTCTGACTTTGTAAATGTTAGAATATTAAAATATGCATGCCTTGGAATCAAGGAAACGTAATTAAGTAATTCATCCAACTAAAAGTAGCACAGGTCTATGTGGCAGGTACTCTGAGAGTTCTGAGAGGAACTCCAGTCATAACACACAGAACCGATGCAAAGCAATCTCTGTTCCCAGCTGTCACCGTTTTTGCAAATTCAAATAGTAACAGTAAGGTTCGGATGGTGCTTTTATATGGGAAGTGCCGTTTGATGCTTGAGCTGAGACTAAAATAATATACAGATTCTATTCACATAGGTCATTGCTAGGAAGGAGGTTCTAGCTAAATGAAATAGATAGATCAGGGGAAATAAGAAAAAAAAAAAGGATGGTGCTGAAAAAATGTAGTATGACTGGAACACACTGCTTGGGCCATGAAATTTAAGGGTCAAGAATGCAACTAAAGAGACCAAAAGATACAAGTTCTTGAAGGGCTGATAAGGAAAGAGTAATCGAAAACCGTAGTTGGACCTATAGCAGCTATTGTTTCATACAGTCAGGACCCTAATCACCCTAAGCTCATCTTCTGCTTGAGATACCATTTTTCCTTTGCAGTGAATGAAATTAAGTGTTTGTGGTAAAGGAAACATTTACATGGAGGATCAACCTACAATTAACGGAACCTTTTGACTTGAGGCTTACAGATGGGCATGTGGAATACATCTTAACACATGCAGAGAAATTTCATGCTTGCCTTTGGAAACCTGGAGGCAGGATGTCATCTGAAAATTATTCGGGTATTCCAACAGAGGAGCTTTTTGAAATTTATGTTCATAGAACAGCATACTAAATAGTAGTAAAAATAACTCAAATAGTACCTACATGCATCAACATAAATATAGACCATACATATCATGCTTAAAGAAAAAATCCATCAGTAGAATGATCAAGTAAGATTCTACTTTTACTGAGATTAAAAGCATGCATAATAAACTGTATATTAGTTAATCATATAAACATGTAGTAAAATTATCTTAAAAATGAAGTGTTCCTATATTCTGTTTTGTTGTGAACATGAGTTAATATATACGTTAAGATTTCTAGTAACAAATAAGATGATTAGGAGGAACTAGGTCCTGTATAACATTTGTAATACCTACTGCCTTCACGGCATGCTACATCACACGTTCTTCATACCAGTAAAATTATTTTCTATTAACTATCACATCCTTGCATATTTAAGTGTCAGACTCTTACAAGGGTGTGATTGTTCTTTCTGATTTACAGATAGCTTGAAAAGTAGAGATTTCATGGCAAATAACCACAAGAGCCAGGCCAGGCCAGGTCTTTTGTCTACAGCCCTGGAGTCCTTCCTGCATAGACACAACACAACAATTATTGAGTGTGAAAGTCTCCCACAATTTATCAAAGAAGGACTGTGTGGAGCTGTGCTCTCCAAGTCAATAGTCATTAGCTCTGTGTTGCTAGTGAACACTGTAAAGTGGTTCAGGAAAATCTCTGAGCTCGATATCTTGGGAGGAGTCAACCTATGTGTCCCTGATATATGTGCCACCTCAGTTCAGTTCAGTTGCTCAGTTGTGTGCAACGATTTGCCACCCCATGAACCACAGCACGCCAAGCCTCCCTGTCCATCACCAATGCCTGGAGTCCACCCAAACCCATGTCCATTGAGTCAG